>WEIU01004134.1:7045-42269 GCA_013389925.1 Aegithalos caudatus
TAAGATAGGTCTTGCAATTCTCTTAGAAACTCAAAGATTTGCCTTGAGAGTGAACCTGTTGAACACATTGTTAAGCCAGAAAGGAAGGCTGAATTAAGTTTACTTTCAGCTGATTTGTTTGTGCTCCTAGTTGAGTTGCTCAACTTTTCATGTAGTTCTCCCATGCAAGTACTAATCTGGCTCACTGGCTTTTAAGGTCTTAAAAGATCCTAGCTCAAGCCCAAGCAAAGTACATGTGTCTAGACAGAGAGTTTAATTCACACTTAGACTGCAAAAAAAGTCTGATGTTGTTTGCCTTTACATTAGAAAGGCTGAGTTTGCTGTAAAACTTGAGTTCAAGAGCTTGAGTTCTGGCTGTGCAGAATAAGAAATTGTTCTTATTAAAACAGAAATATAAGGTATGACTTGAGCAAGAAATATCTTGGTCATCATAAGCTGGTGGACAGGCAGATCTTGGAAGGTAAATATAAATAAACAAAAAAATCAGTTAAAGCTGTTCTCCTTGTTTTGTCCCTTGTTCAGTTTCACTTTCAGAGCTGTTCCAAAAGGAGCTGGTGGTTCTTGCTTTGCCTGTGCCTGGTTTTACAGCTGTTGATGGCTGACTTAATTTTCATCTATTTTTTTTTCAAAGTGAAACCTAAAAAAAGGGAAAGACTATCCTCCACCAGCGACACCACCTTCCTCCAGGACAGACTCAAAGGCTCCTCTGGCCCCAGAGACATGCCTGTTGTTTTCCATCCTTGGACCAGTGAGTTAATCTCTTGTAGATAGCCAGGAGGGGGTAAGCTTGGTGAGACTTTCTCATCAAGAAAGGAATTTTTGAAACATTTTCCAGAAGCTTAGCAAGGTATCTTGAGGCTGTGATCTCAGATTGCCTCACAAACTCATTTGGGAAACCCCGTGGTCTGTTCAGTGGTGAAATATCTTGTTCTCCGAGTCTTATTCTCAGGTGTTGCTGACAGAGGTCTCCACATTCTATAAGTCCTGTGAGTCCCATCAATGCAACTGTGACAGTTTTGTGGATCAAAAGTAAAAGAAAGCATGTTTTTGGTGAGCTTAGGCTGGGAGGTCAATGTGGAATTAGCATTGAAAACTAGAATGACCTTTCACCTTTCTCACCCAAAGTTTGCAATTAACTTCACCAAATTCTGGTGGGAGCAAGTGCCTGTGGGGAAGCACAGGTGGAGCTGCCAGGCTGCCCTGGTGCTGAAGGCAGTCACTGCATCAGCTACCTTGATTTGTTTTGCCAAACTCCTCCACAAGTTGCTAACATGCAAAAAACCCCAAGCCACTTCATGTCATCTGACAGGCAGCCATACAGAAGTTGTGGCTCTCATGATTTATTAACTTGGAGTGGCTGTGAATTGACCACACAGAGGTATAAGGCATTGTATCCTGCTGTCAATCCCTTGAGCTGCAGAAGATACCTAAATATATTTTAGTGCTCTGAACAAAGCCCTTCACTGATACCCATCATTAATCCTCTACCACCACCTCCACCACATCATTAGTTGGAAAGCCTGTCTCTCATCAATTTGAGAGAAAAACAAATAAAACAAACATGAGAGAACAGAATGTAAGTGAACCTGAAGATTTGTTTAATAATTATTGTCTTGGTTGAAGAACAAGAGCAGTACTTTGCAAATGAAACCACATCTTGCTTGACTATTTGACTGCATTGTCCTAGGGGCCTTGGTTGAAGATCTAACAGCATTGTCAGCACTTTTCTTATTTCAAGCTCACTGAGTTTCCTGCTGTGGAAAAAAAAAAAAAATCTGGCTAAAAAAAGAAAACTGCTAGAGCTTAAAAGCCCTCTGTTAGCAAAAGCCAGCAGTGGAGGCCTTGGTTGATGAGTCACTTCACACAAATAAGTCCCACTAATCAATGAGAAATACTATAACAGGCACTCAATGGGCAGGAAAAAGCAAAATCAAAGATGTGGGAATGTTGAGGATGGGGAAAATGGGGAGGCTTGTGTGCTGGCATGTGGGTTCTTCTGTATGGGATCAGAGAGACGGTGGGAGTTGGGGACTGAGATATTTCATTGGAGAATGTTGTTCAGGAGGTAAGGACAGGTATCCAACAATCCTCTGGCCCAGAGTCTTGTTTGTGATAATACCTTATCCAAGGATTTCATAGTGAGGAAGGAAACCTGACATTTTCATCACATATTTATGACCTACTGTGGAGATTAATGTTTCATATGCATTTGGAAATCCAGACACTAACACAACTTGCTTTGTTATGCTTAGCATGAATTCTGTCATTATATATCTGTTAAGCATGTATTGGCAATTTATTGACATTGCTATTCAAATTAAATTCTTGAGTAATTAGTCACCAGTGGATTTGCTTTCCCAAGCTGAAGCAATATGTCTCAAAACCTTTTCAAGCTTCTTCCAAGCTTCACTCATTGGCATTTTTCCAAGATGTTTCCTAAGAACAAGCACTGAAGCTGATATTTAGAACATATGGTGATGATGTGTTTGTATGTTCATTAAATCAAGATACCAATGAAGGAAAAGTGTAAGGCTTTCTATCCTTTTAAATGAAATTGTCAACCTAGATATCTATTGCCTTTGCTGAAATCCAGCCTGAAATGACTTGTAAGCAGTGCTCTGTTATGATGACAAATTAATTCACATCAGACTTTGATCACTGCTTGAAAAGTTTTCAGGCATCAATTTCCAGCAGTTGCATTTAGAAAATTAGAATTCAGTTTGGAGCTTCAGATTCAAAACAACAGAAATAAAAGTGCCTTCATGTNTGAAAATGAAAAGACATACCACTTCTTCACCCCCCACCCAAAAAAAAAAAAAAAAAAAAAAAAAAAAAAAAAAAAAAAAAAAAAAAAAAAAAAAAAAAAGGCAGGATATTTAGCAGAAACTTCTTCTGTGTGTAAGATAAAGAATTTCAGCAGCAGTGGCTGATATGTGCAATTAATGTTCTACATATGGCTCACTTTACAAAAACCCCTCATGTTACTGTTGCTCATGTGCACAAATTCATACACTCACACAGAAAATACCTTTCTGTTTGTCTGTCTGTCTTCTCCCATTGGTCTGTCTCTTTGCCATGTAACATGTCAAAAGGAAATGAAAAAGGTGGGGGGGCAGTGAGTGAATCTGTCTTAAAATAGAATAGAATCATATTAGCCAGCCTAATAGTGAAGGTGCATTTTGGAAATGTGGTTCTGTGTATCTAGTATTTACCACTTGACTACTCATGCCTCAGGCTCAAAATGCATAATAACACAAATTAAAACACACAAATGGAAGAGCCAGCATCTCAGAGATAACCACACCTAATGCAAAGTATGACAGAACATCTGCTCTTTAATTAATCTTACGTAAAGATTGAAGCTGTGCATTAAGATGCAGAGTGTTTATGACAACTGTTTTTATTGTAGTTAACATGCTCCTGGCCTCCCCCATGTAATTGTTTCTGTTTTGTAACACACATAAAGCTCTGATAAACAATAACAACCAGCTAGAATTAAAAACGCTGGGAGAGGTATGGTTCAGAAACACAAAGTCAGAATATTTCCAGGGAAGCATAGGAATAGCATTTAAGTAAGTAGATGTGGATTTTTAATGATGACGAGAAGAATATAACATCTGGTTTTGGGAGTGCACTGATGACAGCTGAAATCCTGTGATTAAGATTAAAAATAAAGAAAACAAGAAACCCCTCGAGGTTGTCAGTTTTTAGGTGGTCAATTTGAGCTCTGCTTTAGGAGTCAGATTTTCAGAAAGTATTCTGCCCTCTTTTCCAATGCTTTTCAGAAAAGGAGGATTACTTGTAAGTATTTTGATCCAACTACCCCAAAACACTACTGATTTCTGAAACTCTCTACCATTTATTCCATTTCCCCTTCCTTATGAATGCATGCAGGTGTTTGCGTGGATACAGTTGCTGCAAAGAGCACGAAGTATGTCTGGAACCTACTCATTCATCTTGTTAAAGTGGTTTCCTCATTCCAGGATTATTTGTTCCAGTTATCCACATGGACGTGGCTGTACTGTGATGGGCATACTGGATGAAGATTAATTTGGAGACAACCTAACAAACTAACTTGTTTTAATCAAGATGACTCTAAAAACAGTTAAAATCCCTTTATGAATTCTGTCTGAGATGGGGGTACGAATCTGGTCTTGCCTCAGTACAAAGGCAAGTGAGGGAGTTGTCACAACAAAGTATGAGAATAGATACCAGTAGACCATCCTTCTCATTGGCTGCAGAGCAAAAGGCCATCACCATCAGGGGTTTCATCAAGAATTCATGAGAGCTAACAGGGTTGACTGTCAGTGTGGTTTAGACCTCTGGAGAGAAGGAAAACTTCCTTCATCTTTATTCCCTTTCACAGAGAGGTGCAGGATTTTACACAATTTGACACTCAAGAAGCAGATACTTCCTGTGCATCCATCTGGAGGAGAGATGCACAGGATTCTCATCTAGATTTATAAATCCTAATCTCATCCTATACAAATTCAGTCCAAGCCTGAAGCTCAACTTTGTGAATATTAGGAGATAATTTTTTGCAAGACATATACCAGGTGTATCATCTGTGAGGAAAAAGGTAAGGAGGTGAAAGAATTTTAAAAATATCTCTTTTGTGACTTGGTTGTGTTTTCCTAAAATAGTGTTTGGGAATCTATGAGGCTGCTTGAAAATTTTTCACTTCATACAAATGGCTGGAGTCTTGAATAAAAATTATAAAATGCACTTTAAGATGAATGAAAATAGGTTACCTGCAGAAAATGTGAAGCTGACATGTGGGCTACTTCTGTCAAGAATAATTTTTATTTTTCTAAATATGTATAAGGGAGGAAGACAGATAAATTGAAAGAAAAATGCCATCACAGTAGCATTCACTCTGGCAAAAAGGTTTGTAAACAACAAAAAATAGCTGCCTCTGAAATGATAGCTTTACTCAAAGTATGTCTAATATATATGTGTATATATATGCACATATATATAATCCAAAGGTAGCCTTTTCAGCATGGGAATTGTCTGCAATTATGTACCACTTCCATGCTGTATTATAATTAGCAATTTCTGTGTCATCATGGGATAATGCAATGTAAATGCAGACTTTCTGCTCATCTACTTCTTCCCATGTGTAGTTTTATTCCTCCAGCTGAGCCTGTGCAGCAGATGCCAGCGTTCACTGTAATGAGGGACTGGAGAAGGACCTAAGCTTTACCAGCATTTGAATTGCTCTGGACTGCTCATCACCACTCCTTTAATTTATACCCTTAGAGAGATGGCAATAGGGTCTATGTCTCCTATGGAAGTGATTTGAAATCTTGCCAAGAGCCTCAGTCCCTTCCTCCTTGTAGTCCTGGCACGTAAAACCACAGGAGAAAACAAAAAGCATTTGTGAGGAGTCATCCAGGAAGAAAGATTAACAATATAAACCAAAGGAGAAGAGAGAAAAGACCCTTTCCTCATTGAAAGTGGGTCTGTGCTTATTTTAATGGATCTTTTACAGTCTCTGAATGTCCTCTAATCTGAGCGTAATGCTCATTGCTGTTTCTGCTGCTTCTTTGTTCGACATCCTGCCTGTTCTGCTTGTGGTTGGGCGAGGGGAGGGGGAAGTGCAGTCACTGGCCAGCTTTATCTTTGTGTGAGGAACAAATGTTGTCATCCCCAAGGTTATGGAGCATGTCTGCTCTGCAAAACAAAAGAGTAGCCAGGGCCTTGTTCGTCCACCTAGTTCTCAGTGCACCTTGGACCTCTCATGAAAACCGGGAAGGTTTCTAATTTTTTCTTTTCCTGAAGCACATCAAAGACTGTGAGTAGAGGAGAGAGCTTCCCCTGCTTCCTATAACCAACCCCCCCTTTCCTCCCTCCCCCAGCCATCGCTTTTGGTTCTGAAAATTGTGTGGCTTTAACCTTACTTGTCTAATAATGTGTGACCTTGACTAAAGGTGGGTTGGAAGGATTTCAGAGTTGGTTTTAACAGGATTAGCTTTTCATCTGCACAGAAGTATCCAAGGAAGTAAGTCATCTCATCTTCTTTCACCTTAGACTCCAAGCTTTCTCCTTTAGTTCTTATAACAGTGAGGAGAAAATAGACTGAATTATTGTGATGGGTATGGTGATATCACATTCAGTGCAACACATGAAAGGTGAAGTCACCGCTTGGTGCAGGGCTCGGGCTCGGTGCGGTAGGGAGCATGCAGCTGCCTTGTGCAGGAGTTCAGACCTCTCCTCTTCCAGCACCATGTACTCCTTTTCATGTGCTCTCTGCAAAGGCAGCCTGTGCTCAGGGAAGAGCAGAGAAGGAGGGTTGTGGAAACCAAGTACAAAGAATTTATGCCTCTTCATGTCTTCTCTGCTTCTTGGAACACAAACTGACTTTGAAAGATTGACTTGGAAAATGAATACCCAGTACATTGCTCTCTGTTACTTTGCTGAAATTACTTTCCTGAATGAAAATATTTAATTCATTTGAAAGCAAGTGCATAACATCTCTGGAAGTGAAAATCCTGTGGAAATCACAAAGGATAGAAGTACGATGGATATAAAAGCTTTGTAACTCTAAATGTTAGTGAGGCTGAGTTTCTTTTACTTTCTTTTTGTGTGTGTTTGTGTGATAACAATCATAAACACTCTTTTGAATACCGATATGGTCAGTACTAGAATCTTCTCATTGCTTGCACTAGATCTAAGTTTTATCTACAATAAACAGCCAGTAATGTGATCTTTAATGCACTGGAGTGCTTATGAAAATCCTGAGCTAACAGATCCCTGTTGTTTTGCAACTCCAATCTACTGTCACCATACCTTGTGGAAATTACTGCTTTCCATGGAGAACTGCCTCATCCAGTATGGCATAATATAAAATTCCCTTACAGTGGGCCAACTCCTCAAGCTCTTAGCCTTGTTCAGTAACACCTGATTCTTCACATGTTCTCCATGCAGCTTCCATCAGAGCAAGGTGCTATTCCATATGGGAGAGCTGGCAGGATGTGTAAACCTCAGTGAAGACGGATAAAATGTGTTGGACAGATTTTTGGATGTAGCTGTCACCTTTCTCCTTTATATGTTCTTACTGCATCTATCCCACACATTAAGGAATGAAGTAGTTGCCCAGAAATAAAATTAAATAGGCAGCCCTAGAAGCCAACAGCCAGTCTGAGCATCTAAGAAGACACAGGACTGTTCACCTTGGTGGCTGTGGCTAGCAGTTTTCTCTTGTTCAATCCACCAGACTGAAAAAAGTCTCTTGGATGCAACCACAGCCCTTTGTTGTCCACTGCAGCTCCCTGCCTAAAGTCTGGGATGTGTAATATACAGAGAGCTCTGATGTGCTCTAAATCAAAATGTCCAAACAACTCCTTGGTATTCCTTTAATGGAGACACAGAGATTTTGTTGTGTGGGAAAAGGAAGTGAAGAGATGCTGGAAGAAGGGCGAGGGGTCATGCAAATTTTGATCTAATTTTCTTTAATAAAATACCTTGGGCTGCAGATAAGTAACAGAGCTCTATGAAAGAAAAGGGTGTTTAACTGTGACCCAAAAATCCTCTCCATAAATTTTCACTGGAAGGTAAGCAGGTTCTACAGTCCAGAGTACGGATTTATTAATTCTCTATTTCATCCTTCTCTTACTCATTCTCATAATCTTCTTGCCTTGCTCATGATTTACATCAGTGAAACTAAATAGAACAAGCCATTGAAATGTCCTGCTACCATTTAACATCCCCACAATTCTCTTTCACACTGAGTAAGATTCTTAAAATGTAGAATCTTCTGCAATTCTGCCCTTGCTAAAATTGGAAGAATACGACTTTGTAGAATTAAAACATAAAGCACTTTGGAACTTCTCCCTTTTGGACTTGTGATTCAGTATTATTTTTAACTCTAGAATGAGAACACATTTTAGGTCCAATTATATCTGTTTCTGGCCATTGTCAGAAACAAGATACTAATGGTCTGGCTCATGTAGGTATATAATGTTCTTATATGCGTGCATACACAAAGCTACATATGAAATAAGGAGCTGGTGTTTTCATTTTCCAAATTTCGTTACTACTATATGCTGTTGATAAAGAGATCAACATTGTTACCCAGGGCTGTCTTCTTCACTCTGGTCTAGAATCTAAGCCTGTTTCTGAAATCTGCCTGGAACCAAGTCCTTGGACCATGGCATGCACTTCCAAAGCTGAATTTTTAGGTGTCCCATTTGCTGAGTTGCTTCATCAACCTATTCAGATGATCTCCATAGAAAATCACCTGTCACCCTGGGTAGTGTCTTCAGATTTCTTCACAAACTCAGATCCATGCTACAACTTAATCTTCACATGGTATTCACATCATATTTTACATGACTGTGACTTTTCTACCTGCATCACCTATGACTGATCAGGGTCCTCACATCTTCTGCTGTAGCTCAAATATTCTGGTCTTCGGCAGAGACTTTGGCCATTTTATCTTGCTCTTATAAATCTCTCCAACCTGCTATTTTGACTGAAACTCCCTTCAGTTAGTATATGTCCATTTATTTTTCCTTCTTTAGCATTTGGGATATGCCTTCAGACCTTTCCTACCTATTACCTCTCATTCACTGAAAGATGCTTCATTGAGACAACATCTCCCATCGTTGATCTCCACCTTTGGTGTTTAGCATCTCCAAAAGGGACCATTTGTGCTTTACCTGTGCTGCTGCTTCAATTTGGTAAGAGGTGTCCATTAGTCTCTGCCTCATCTCCACCACAAATTCTTCATCAAAACCCTTAATTAAGACAGCTTGTTTGGTTCCTGCTATGAGGATTGACTGGTTGGTACGTGGGGATGCCTTCTCCTCGCACTCCCTAATAGGGCTCTGCTTTCTTTTTCCTCCCTATAAAACATTTCCATCCTTTCTTTCTCCTTCTCTGCTGTGGCTGTTTTTATCTGCTGGCTTTATAGGGCTTCCATATTTTTTTATGCTGAGTTTGGACAGAATCTACAACAACAAATTCTTAGCCAAGACTTTGAGAATTTCTGTGACCTCTTGGAAAACAAATCAAGAGTATGCATTTAGAGGAAAAAAAAACTGTTACTTTTGGGCCTTGCAATTAGGAAAGATAAGACTGCCATAAATTCTTTGAGCAGGAACTGAAGCTCTGTACTGTGTTTTCATTGCCACAGTCCTCTTGTATGACCATGAGATAATAACTTAATCTCACTGTTTTTCAACACTCCCCTGAAGACTGATAAACATTCATTAATATTTTGTTATGTTTTAAAGTTATAAACTAGTGCACTGACAAATCAGTCAAAGCAGTATTTAGATAAAAATCCAGGGAAAATTCTCAATCGTCAGGATATGCACTGGAGAAAACAAGTTTATTGCAAGTAACTGTATCTACGATAGTTAATGTTCGTGCAGAAGGATGTTGATGGTAAGAAATATTTTTCCAATGTCTCAGCAATATTTCCTTAGCAATCAAGAAATTCAAGGTGAGTGACAAACATTTTTTTTGCTTTGTGAATGACTATTTCCTGTAAGGATCTCCTGAAATTTGAGATGTGCAATAGCTGTAACATTTCTTTTGCTGTACAGAATTAGTTTCATAAGAAAGAAATAAAATTAAATCCAGGCGCAGCAGTATTTTAAAAGGGAAAGGCAGTAGCCTTGAATTATCCATGTTGATTTGACAAAACCAGTGATGCTGCAGATATAATACACAGCACTGCTGTCACATCACCAAGTGACATCTTTTTATCCAAAGTGAAAATGAAATGTCAAAGTGAAGGAGCTAGGCAAGTCTTCTCGTGCTGCTTGCAAAACATGTAAAATTCACTTTTGTGGAGTAAGATGGTTATTTACCAGAACTTTGCTTTAAATTAGAGGTTAAGACAGCAAGATCTAGCTGAGGTTCCCTAAATCCTTCTTACCTATGATCCTATTGTATGTTACTTTTAACCAGACTTGAGGTGTTTGGCTTGAAATTATCAATGCTTCGTGTATTGGCACCTTGGGTTTGTTTTGAAGATGTTTTCACCATTTAAACATTTCTTGAGAATGTTAGCAGACAGAATGCATCCATAATAAAAGTTTTACCACTGCTTTCATGGTAGCCCTGTTCCTCTTCGTTTTGGAGATTTTCCTCCGATTTGCCAGCAATGCTTTCCTGTAGTAGTGTCCTGTTAATTACCTATATGGAAACTTCCTCTAGAGACCTTTTTCAGTTTCTTTACGCTCAGGAACTTCCTGAATTATGACCAACCTTCTGTGAGATTTTGTCTGTATTGAGAGATGGCTGACATTGACAACAGTGTGTGCAAACCATTGCTAAGAAGAGACTGACAAAGTTACAAAGAGCATTGTTGCGCTTTCTTATCAATCACTACCAAGGCCTGCTGAGACTGGAATCAAAAAAAGACCAAAATGGCAAAAAAACCCCAAACCCCAACAACCAACCAATCAGAAAACAAACAAGTAAAATGCCCACAAGAAACAAACAAACAAAGAACTCAAAATGCAAAATAATCAACCACCCCCCCTTCCAAAAAAANCTCTTAAGTGAGCAAACTTTAGCTTGTAGTTGCCTGGTCAAGATACACAAAGATAAGACATGTGGAAGAAAGAAAACAGGGTTTTATCCTTTAGCTAAAGTAGGTATTATAATAGGTACTCAGTGGCTTTTGTGATGAGATGGTTCTTGTAAAAGCTAATTTTATATTTTCTTCACCATTGAGTGTTTGACCTTGCAATCTTAAACACTTTGCTAACACAGCTTTTGAAATGGGTACAAAAATCAGGATATGTAACAAGTGGGTAAATTCAGGCCAACTTTGCCTTGTGGACTTTCTATAAACTTGTAATCTAGATGCAGGCAAAAAAGAAAAATAGGAAGATTTCCCCAGTGCATATAATTTCATCAACATGAGGGGAAAGCACATTCGTGTAAACACAAATGCATATATGAATACAAAAAGGAATATATAGGAACTAATTTAGTTTGCCCATCTACTTCTAACAAATTTTTCAATAGCTTAATGCTACCAAATCACAGTCAGAACAAAGTCAGAAGACCAGTTATGAGTATTACTTGAGTTTATTCTACTGATAGTGCTTGGTTGACACCACCACATAATTCCCTTTCCTGACTTGTTCTCTGGTTATTCTGAACCTGTTAATGTGTTAATTTGTCACCTGTTAACTCTTGCACAAGGAGAGCAGAAGCTGTAAGAGATTTTAGCTGTCGTTATTCAGCTTGCATCCAAGAGTTCTTTCAGGTAGGACACGATAATGCTCTCTGTGCTGCTCTTGGGGTCTGACCTGGGATTGTATTTGCTTTTGTTATAAGACTGCCTGAAGTCCAAATTTATTACAAGTCATATATGAAGAAATAATTTCAAATGCAATTAACAGGTAGGGAACTGAGTCATGGGAAGGTAAAAGTGACTTAGCTTAGACAGGAAGCCATTGGAAAAGCCATGAGATGAAACAATTCCCAGTCCAGTGCCTGAAACATACAACCAGCCTGTTACTTCAGCTGACATTCAGCTGGAGTCATTGGAAGAGTCTTGAGAGCCTGAGTACCAAAAAAGGCTCAGATATGATGTGTGTGAGATAACACAACAGAACATAAGTGAAACAGGAGGTTCCTGGAATGTGCTAATGACAACTTCCTTCTCCAACTGACAGAGGAAATGATGAGCAGAGCTTCTGTCATGGACCTTTGCCTCACCAACAGAATGGGGGCAGTGGGGAATGTCAGGCTCAAGGCAAGCATTGGCTGCAGTGACCATGAAATCCCACTATTCCATGGAAGGCTGGATTTCAAGCTTTTTTAGGGCAATGTGGAGGGTATGCAGCAAATTCCCTGCCCTGGACTTCAGGAGAGCAGGTTTTGGCCTCTTCAGGGATCTGTTTGGTAGAGTCCCATGGGATACAGCCCTGCAGGGAAGATCAGCCCAAGAAAACTGGTTGATATTCAAGGATCTACAAGGAGCTCAGGAGCAATGCAGCCCAATGAAGAGGAAGGCAGGTAAAAATTCCAGGAGAGCTGTTTGAATGAACAAGGAGCTCCCGAACAAACTCAAACACAAAAATTAAGTGTGTAGGGTGTGAAAACAAGGACAGATAGCCTGGGATGAGGAAAAAAAAATTGCCTGAGCAGCCAGGGATGAGGTCATGAAAGCTAAGCCTGGGTAGAATTAAACCTGGACAGATACATCAAGGGCAAGAAGAAAACTTCTATAGGTACATGAGGGATAAAAGGAAGACTGGTGAAAATGTGGGCCCTCTCCAAAAGCAATTGGGAGACCTGATTACCTGGAACATGGAGAGAGCTGAGATATTTAATGACTTTTTTGCCTTGGTCTGCACCAACAGGTTCTCCAGCCACACTGCCCAAGTCACAGAAGGAAAAGGCAGCAGGGACTGGCAGAATAAAGAACCATATCCTGTAGGAGATCGGGTTTGAGAACATTTAAGAAACCTGAAGGTATGCAAATCCATGGGACCTGAGGAGATCCTGATGAGATCCTGAGGGAACTGGCAGATGAAGGATCTAAACACTATCCATCACGATCCAACACACCCATTATCATTTTGGAACATTGTGGCAGACTAGTGGAGTTCTAACTGAGTCGAAAAGGGGAAACCCCAAATTTAGAAAAGGGTAAAAAGAAAGACTGAGGGAACTACAGGCCAGTCAGTCTTACCTTGGTGCCTGAAAACATCATGGAATAGATCCTCCTAGAAAATATGCTGAGACACATGGAATATAAAAACATAATTGGTGAGCCAACAGCCAACATGGCTTCACTGAAGGCAAATCATACCTGACAAATTTGGTGGCTTTCTATGGAGGGGTGACAGTGTTGGTGGGAGAGAGAAGAGCAGCTGACATCATCTACCTGGGCCTGTGCAAAGCATTTGACATTGTCCCTCACAATATCCTTGTCTCTGAATTAGATTTGGTGGATGGAATTCTGGGTGGATAAGGAATTGGATGGATAGTCACAGTCAGAATAGCTGCTAGTGTCTCAATGTCTGGGTTTAGAGAGAGTGGCCTTTCTGGGTTGTGACATCTCTGTTGGTGACATGGACACTGGCACCAACAGCTTGCAAATTTTCTGAGCTGTGTGCTGTGGTGGCCATGCCAGAAGGAAAGGATGGATCTAGAGGGACCTTGGTAGGCTTGAAAAGTGGGCCTGTGTGAACATCATGAAGTTCAAGTAGGCCAAGTGCCAGGTCCTGCACATGGGTCAGGACAATCCAAAGCAAAAATACAGGCTGGGCAGAGAATGGATGGAGAGCAGCCCTGAGGAGAAGGGCTTGGGAGTATTGGTTGATGAAAAGCCCAACATGACCCAGCAGTGAGAGCTAACAGCACAGAAACCAATGGTGTCCTGGACTGTATCAGGTCATGGGAGGGGATTCGGAACCTCCACTCTGCTCTTGGGAGACAAGTGCTGTGTCCATCTCTCGTGTCCACAACATAAGAAGGACATGAAACTGTTGGAAGAAGATGGAAGAATAACTATATTATTTCTGCTGGAACAAAAATTATTAGAGGGATGGAAGTCCTCTCCTATAAAGACAGACTGGGAAAGTTGAAATTGTTCAGCCTGGAGAAAACTAGGCTGTGAGGAGAAGACGTTATAGCCTCTTCCAGTGTCTAAAGGAGCTAAAAGAAAGCCAAAGAATCTTTTTACAAGGGCATGTAGATATAGGACAAAGAGTAATGACTTTAAACTGAAAGAGGGGAAGTTCGAATCAAACATTAGGAACACATTCTTCACTGTGATGATGGTGAGAGACTGGTACAGGTTACCCAGAGTTGTGGCTGCCCCATCTCTGGAAGTTTCCAGGTCTAGGCTGGATAGAACTCTGAGCAACCTCATCTACTGGAAGGTATCCCTGCCCATGGAACAAGGGTTGGAGCAAGATGGTCTCTATGGTCCCTTCCAACCATACCTTCCCATGGCTGTCTAATTCCATGAATCATTTGTTGTATTCAGCTTGCAAGTCAGCATGGCCAGGTCATTCTGCAGCCAGAGAGAGATTAGGAAGTAATCAGGCCTAAGCCAGTTCCAGGTGAGGCACTTTTTTACATCATCCTTGCCCAACACCTTCACTGTTGGCTGGACAACTGTAAATTGTTTATTACTGAAAGTAACTGTTCCCAAGAGAGATGATCTTCTCTAAGAACAGAATGTTGAGTACTCAATTCAAGATCCCTGTAAATTATTATTTACACGTTCTCAGGGTATGGTGGTCCAAGCATACTTTGTGCAAAAATAAATCTTTACTTAACTAAGCTAATTTTCTTCTTTGTGAAGTCCACTTTGCTGTAGCTCTGTTTATATAAAATACAGATTAATTGTATTAGAAATACTGCATTACAGCAGTCTTGACAGATTAAAACAATTGCAGGAAAATATGGACCTATTTACACATTAGAATGTACATTATATCATGACCATATCAGCATTACTCCAGATCAGTAATAGTGATTTGTGTTAGGAAAAAAAGTCAACATTT
This sequence comes from Aegithalos caudatus, assembly GCA_013389925.1. Classification (NCBI taxonomy): domain Eukaryota; kingdom Metazoa; phylum Chordata; class Aves; order Passeriformes; family Aegithalidae; genus Aegithalos; species Aegithalos caudatus. Next base: position 21,538 of record WEIU01004134.1, read on the forward strand.
AACACATGGTGATACTTGAAACTTTGGGGATTTTTTGGAAGATTTAGACAACCGTGGAGTATTAAACTAAAAATTGTTGCATTGAACAACAAGATTTACTGAAATGCAAAGCCTTTTATAGTGCAGTACAATACAGATTTAGAAATTAAGTTCAGAGATGGAAGAAAGGGCTGTTTGTGACATATACACAGTACAGCTGTATTAAATTATTTCATCATCAGAGAGTCCCATTCTACATTTTACTGAAAGATGGTGAAATCTGTGTCTATCCCACTGGGTAGAAATTCCTATTATGTTGAAATCTTCATGATGACCAATGGAAGTTAAGACCAATAGTTTGCATTTGGCCATTTTTTTAAATGAATCTGTAATAAATACTGATTAGCCTGTCATTTTACTTATCTTCTCATGACATGTCTTACCACATACAACACACTGTTACACATGCTTTAGTTAATTTTTATGGATGCCTCAAACAAGGAGGCTTTGGACCCAAACACTTTTTTGTTATGAGGAATCCCTCCTCCTTTGTGAACAACAACATGGAAATATACTCCACTTCTACTAATTCAAATACTGTTTAGGCCACTTTACTAAGTATTTTCAATATTTGTTTTTAAAGGGCTTCTTTCTAAGTTGTTGTTTTAGACAGTTAGTGTGAAGCGAATTTCAGATTGTTTTAGGTGATGTTCAAGAATTACTCAAAAGACAGAAACTGATTACTTGTGTATACTCCCTTTAAACTGTCTTTCTACCTGTATCACCTTATATAGACTTAGTTTTGGATGATGAACTAAATAAAATTAAGCAGTGGTACACAAAATCTATAAAACTCTTTTGAATTTGAATTGGCATAGTTACAAGGATCTCATATGTCTAAAAGAGAAGTGTACATAAAAGTTCTGTTAAAAAAACAAATAGTGATCAAGAGATCAATAAGTTCTTATGGGTTTTTGCACACTTTCTCACTCTTCTTGACTATCTTTTTCTAAAAATCTGGCAGCAAGGATAGTGTACTGATGTAAGCATGCCTGTGTTATGCATATGCAAAGCCTTGTTCCGCCTTGATGAACTTTGGTGAATACCCCATTTATGTCTCATCTGAACTTGTGAGACCACCTGTGAAAGGAGTCACTGGCAGATGTGCAAAAGGATACCAGAAACTCATCCACAGAGGAGGAAACTCACAGCAGTGAGTCAGGCTGATCCAACCATTGCCTGTGAATGGAGAGCTCCATAAACACATATCTAGGAGAAGGCCAGTGAGACGTCAGAGTGCCTGGTCACTGAAATGTGATTTCACCCACTCCCTTGGTCTGCACCCAGAGAAGTCATTCAGCAAAAATTATTAAAAACCTGGGTGTGGGTCCAAGTGTGAAAATATCCACACCTCCATACCTTGGGGAGTATAGCTTTCCACCTGCCAGTCAAATTCCAGTCTGCAACTCTGGCTGCTCTGTGACTGTGGTTTCAAAATATGACTGTCAACCTGTCCTTGGAAATTCTGGGGACAGATATAGTTGCAAAAAAACCAACCCTGCTAGGGCATTCATGTTGTCTGCGATGGACACTACAGCTCTTACAGCTTACCCAGCTCAGCATCCCCAGTGGAAAGCCTGTGTTCTGTCCCTCACCTCAGTTATCTAACACATACCTGCATTTAGCGAGAACTTCCAAATCCTGTCTGGCTTGTAAAGTTGTTTTCTCTTGGTGGAGGTGGATGGGGAACAGAACTCACTAGACTCACTACAGTCAGTGAAAACAACATTGAACATCTGGGACTAAGGAAGTTTCGACACTAAAAACAGGCACCACTTAAAATATAAGCACTTACAGAAGTTGATGTGTTATGGCATCAGTAGCAGGCAGTTGCTCCCATAGTCAGAAAGGGAGAAACTTTGGGATATCTCATTTAGTCCTGGTAAGTGCTGGGCACCAGGTGGTCTCTCATGTTGTGTGTGCTGTGTACAGGGCTGTAGCTTTCAATGGATTCCCTTCCCAAAGCTCTATTAGGAAGGAGAACTCATCACTATTCACTGTTCTGAGATGAGATAATGGGGGAAGGCAAAACTCCTCCCCTGCTATCTCCCCACAGACTTTGAACAGGTAACTACCCGGAAAAGTCTTTGAATCTCTTAGAGGGAATTCATGGGTCTTCTTTGTCAAGCTGAAAGAAGTGTGCCTGCTCTTGTCAATGCTGAGCTGTGTGACAGCATGCTACCAAGTCTGCTTTTAGCTGCTTCAGAGGTATGTGAAGCAAGGAAGAAAGCAGAGTATCAGTGGGTGAGCTTTTAATGGGGTGGGAGACAGATTGCTTCTCTTTTCTCCATCATTTTGGAGACCATCATGAAAAATGTTGCTATTTCCTTCTCTCTCCTGAGGTTTTGCACTGTTACTGTACCTTTACTCAAAATTGTCTTTCTCCAGGTGTGCCACCCTGAGTGATGCCTCAGGTTTGTGTATGTCTTTGCAAGAAGGTGTGATACACAACTTTCATCTCCAGCTTGGTGATAAAAGAACAAATGCAGCTCTCCAGCGGCCTAAAGCAAGTCCTGCTGTGTTTTTCCACCCTTAGTAATATCAGACCAGAGTTAGAAATAAAGGAAGATTGTAAGAGTCACTAAGCACAAATTCATTGGCTGCAGCTTGGAATTCCTTCTTCTTAAAATAAATCCAAAATCCAGCTCCATGTGACCATTCAGTGACCCATCACTCCTCTTATGTACAGTATCTGAAAACATTTGTCTGGGACATCTAAAGCAGTCCTTTTAGTTTAGGGAGACTAGTTAAATGCTTATCTGTCTTCTTTACCCAAGTAATATTTAGAAGAAATACATTCAAAAATCTTTCTTGTTTCATGAGTCATATTGATTATACCTCATTTGGTTCTTACCGCTTTGGACAGTTAAATTGAAGTAGTTCTTGCTTTCTACTGGTACTTACCTTGTTGCTTTGTGCAGACAGTGATGGGCCAGATTTGCAGTAACAGGGAGAAGAAAACAATTCTCCAGCTCTGCCACATTTAGCCTGATTTTTTTTTTTATTTCAATGTCATCTTTTCTTTCCATCAGAACTGCTAATGACAGCAAACCTCTAACAAACAATTTCTGCTTGAGGTGAGATTTTTGGCTCTTTGTACAGCTCCTTGAAAATGTGTGGAGTCTATTTAGAGATGCTGTTTTTCTCCCCTATCTAGGCCTTTTGCATTCATTGAGCATTTAGTGGGTCATGCTCTGTGGAGAGCGGTAGCCATGGAGACTCCTGGGTTTCCAAACTTTTGTGGGTTGTGGCTACTTACCTAAGCAACACCTGTGTCTGCTTTCTGGAAGCCTCAAAAGTTTGAAGTTTAGCTTACACTGAAGATAATCCATTTGACTTCAGGGAGGATTCTGTCAGGGCTGCTCAGCATGGTTGTATCTGCTCTTCTGCTTTTTAAGCTTCCATCCCCACTGAGAGGCACCAATCCCTGACAGTGTGGAGATGAGGAAACAAACAGTTCAACAGAATCACTGCATTTGTGATGACAGAGAGTAACTAGTAACAGAGCTCTGACCAGACATTTCAACCTCAAGAACAAACCCAGACTCTCACAGTTCTCAAGTAAAATTTTATCAAGCCTTTTGTACAATTTCTCTTACTTTTCCATGACATCATCTGGAAGCAGAATCACAGTGCATGTATGTGAATGCAGAATGTGACCCATACTTAATAATCTCTTCAAGATTTGTTGTTACAGACAGAAGGTGGGAGTGGAGCATCACTTCCCCAGCAGCAGAATTTTAAAAAGCACACTCCGTTTTTTTGTGTATTTTTCACATTAGAAAAAGTAGGCCTCAAGTACTTGTGAAAATGTGGATACCAACAAGAATTTAGGTTGCTCTCTTTCATGAGAGGAAAAGATGCCTAAGTCTAATAATCACAGTTATGGAAATTTATTTTTTTAAAACAGGAAAAAAGAAAATCAATGAATACAAACATTCATACCCTGTTACTAATCCTACACTTAATCTGACTAAGCGCTGCTGATTTTGCATATGAGAGATGTGTCTTTGACAGGGAGTTTGAGAAAGTGACAATTTAACTGGCAATTCCTCTGTTGCTATTGAGATCAAAGGCACACCAAAGCTGCTAACCTGGAATATGAAGTGTGCTAAGAAAGTGTGAAAAGAAGCAACAGATACCTCAAGAAAACAGCTTCTTCACAGTATTGCTTCAAAAACTAAATTTGTTCACTTGTTTTTGGCATTGCTTCCTGTATCTGACTCAGTGATATTTTCCTAGCTACTCTTACGGTATTTTTTTTTGGTTCTAAGAACCAGTTTGGATAATAATGGTCCTGTAAATTTGTCTTACACACCTGGTATTTGTCATACAATCTCTAGTTCTCCTATACAGGATGGCTCAGTCATTATGCTTTGACAGTTTAGATGGGCCTTAAAAGAGAGTGCAGGTGCAATATCCTTCCTTCCTCCACTTGCTGATGGAAAGCTGGACCAGATCCCTGGAAATGTACCCCTAGTGGGCCACATGTCCCACTGCTGTGAATGGTACAGTGTTATGGACTTGCATGGAACTGATGGTCTCGCCTTTAACTGAGCACTCTGAATGTATCTCTCTGTTGTAGAGGAAATATTTGCTCTTGGCTGGCAAGGCAGGACTGTAGAAAGAGGAAGTGAGTCTGTTCTTTTATTTAAATGTTTCTCCTTTTTCGAAGCTGTTAGCTGGTTAGATTTTTCACTTCATTATTCATCAAGCTTTGGTGAGCTGCCTAGATGCAGAGCCAGTCAGGGGTTTCCAGAACTGTGGCTTTACCTTGGTAATCCAGGACCCACAGAAACGTTTTCACCGACCTCTGACTAAGGGCAGGCTTGAACCTTTTTTAGGGCTTTGAAGTGTGTTTTGTTCCAGCCATCGAAAGCAAGGCAGGCTTTTCTGCAGTGGAACTGGGCTCCACATAGCCATCACTCTTTGCCAGGGACTTCCCCTTCTAGCACTGAGTTTGGAATTGGCTGTGGAGAGAATTCAGGCCTTCCCTGACAAGCAAATGGTGCAGGAGAAAACAAATGTGATGGGAAGTGCAGAATGTTCTCTCTTCTGCAGACAACTTAAATTTTTATTTTTTTTTTCTGCGGGAAAACCAGCCCTACTCTGCAACAACTCAATGAAGATTTAGAAATATGAAAAATGAACTTTGAATTGTGCAATTTGGTCTTTCAAGCTGCACTATCAGGAACTATATTGTCTGCATCTCTTTAAAAGTCCAACATGTTCCTAAGCCACCAATAGTTTAAATTGTCAACGATTTTGTGAAAATCAATGAGAATCATGCACACAGAACTCAGAGAATCATTTTAACCATGAATTATACACCTGATAAATCCTATCCAAACGTCACAATAGACAACAGAGGACCACTGAAGTCTGTATCCTTGTTGCTTTTATTTCCTTTCCATGTGCTACTTCCAGTTTCGTGACCAGGAGAGAAACTTGGCTCTGGAAAACAGGCAACATTCTTAGTGATGCATTTGAAAAAGTTCTTTTAGATAAATTGTATATAGCATATAATTCAGCATATATTTTATCTTTCAAGTGTTCTGTCAATTTTTCCATTGAGAAAACTCCTCATGTTTTTCCAAAGCTGATGTTCTCTCTGATGAGTTCTGTTCTTTTCCCAACAGTGGTTCATAATGCTTCTTGTAGCTATAAAAAGTGATTAATCAGTTTAACCTGACAGATCTTAAGTTTTCAAACTGCTAACCTCACAAAAAATCCAGCAGATTCCCAACAATATCTTGATATAATCTTAGTAATATAGAGCCTGATCTTCCAATTCTTGCAGGTTTCTGGCCGTTCTACTTGAGTTGGTGATATGCATGATATATACCTGTCCCATGCAAGGTTATCAAAGCCAAAATTTATTCCCAAACTTGTGCTTAAATTCATTTTCAGATGAAGAAGGGGGTGAAAAAGATCCTTATTGCTTTAGTGATCAGAGGATCAGAGGCTTAAACCCCATGATTTTTTTTCCTTGACAAATTCCTTCATAAAAATTCTTGCATCAGCATTTTCCTTTCTCATTGCTCTTATTTTTGGTGGAAAGGTGACAACTCACTGTTGACTTTACATGAGGAATATCCTCTTAGATCAAATGGGAAGAGTTTTACCTGAAGCACAGAGTGCATCTGTGATGGCAGCAGAAAATTCTTGATGGATTCCTCCCAGGCCAGGAGGCATGGGAAGAGATGGAGAGACAGTGATGGGCTTGGTTCAGAGACACACACTGGGGTCATTCTCAGCCAGCAAGAAAATCAGCAAGAGGTGCAAAAACCACACAAAGGAGTAAAAGAAAGCATATAAAATTTAAAAAAAAAATGTTTTAAAAAAAGTTAAACAAGACCTTACAGTAGAAAGTTTCTTAAAATCATTAATTGCTTTTCATGCTGGAATAAAAAAAAAAAAAAAAAAAAAAAAAGAAAAAAAAAAAAAAGGATGGAGCCTTTCAAGCATATTCTTGGCAAATCCTGTTGATAGCATTCACAGTTTTTGTCTTGAGGAAGTCAAGAATGTATAGAGGGAGACACACCCATAATGAGGTTTTTCAGTAAGCCACTGATATAGGAAGCAGCACCAGCAAAAGTACATCTTGCACATGTCTAAATGAGGTAGAAACCAAGGCCAGTTTCTTCCTTAAAGCCTTTTGGATCCTACCCACATATTTCTCATTTTTGCATAAAACCTGCTGAACTGTTGCTGTGACCAGTTGCTTCTTCATTTGAGTCATCCCTTATCGATATAAAAACCAGATGGTGGCTGTTCTTCATGAAAAGAGCTATTGTTGTATTTTTTTCTTTTTTTTCTTTTTTGTTAGTAAATGTGATTTAAATTACTTGGAAAAAATATTGACAATTTTTAATTGAAAAAGTTTTCATCTCTCAATTTTCTACTTTCATTGAAATTTAAAAATTACTTACAATTTCAATTTGCCAAAGCCTTAGGATTTTCCTGCAAAATATAATTATCTTGTAGGTTTTGAAAACATATTTGGAAGTTTCCTGGTGTTTTTGCAATGATAAAATGCAGAGAGAAATAAAATAATTTCTTTGTTTGTTTGTTTAAAAGTTGTCATTTTAGAGCTGTTTGAAGCAAAAGCATCTTTAAACATTTTTGTAGAAAACCCCTTTCATTTTCCATCAGCCCCAGTGTACTTTAATGGACAGAACAGAAGACACAGATATCCACTTATGGTGAGTTAAACTCACACTGTGTGGCTGCAACTCTGACACACTAATTTAAAGTTTTTTAGTGTTTTCCTTGGATGCCTGAAGAGTCTTACAAAATATCCCTTCATTGCTTCTGAAGACAGCTAGGAATGGATTATGACTGTTGGAGGGTCTCCATCACTGTAAGGTCTTATAAAAAGGATTGAATGAACCTTTGACAGGAATAGTTTTGGTTTTCCTGACGCAATTTTAGGGTAATGGAACAGAATAGATAATGGCTTTGCATCCTTGTCTCCAAAAAGGATGATCTTCTGAACATTTGTAAAAATCAGTAGGCTCCAATAATTCAGGAGCTGCAGAACTCCTAAAGCTCAGTGAAGGCTGCGAAACACATATTAGAAAACCAACCCACCCTGATATCAGGGCTGCTCTGGTGGGCATATTATCTTATCAGAAAAAGGGCATTGATATTTTGATTTCTGTGGGCAGGAGCTCTGTTCTTTAGTGGGCAATTCTGACCAAGAGAAAGTTTTGCCCTTGTGGTGGGGCAGCAGCATCTTGTCTTGTCTCCCATTTTCTTCACACCTCTGTGCATATTCAATGAAGATTTAGTTTATATTTCAATTGTACAGCAATTTATCAAACAGTAATTTTGGTTTTTTGAAATTACTGAGAAGTGACTGAGAAAGTGACTTTTCCTTCCCTTTGGAAAGTATCTAATGCTTTGACATAGTCATTAAATAATCCCTGAAATTCATTGTAATCAAACCTTAGTAAAGACAGACTATATTGCATTCTCCAACTAACAAGTTGCTTTTTCTGAATTTAAATATCATAATGAAAAGAATAGGTGAGATTTTCCATTATACAATGAAACCTGATGTTTGTCAAAACCTATTGCACTGAGTCCTACCTCTTCAAACAAAAACTGTGAGGGTTTTTTTCATTATATGTTTTTGATATGCTGACCCATTTTTTTTAAACTTTGATTATTAAAACTTTACAGTAAAACATCGCTGTTCTATACAGAATAAGGATATAAGCAGAAATCTCTCCATTTCTATATTTCTATCAATGCTCCAATTTTGTGTGGAAACTCACTTACAGAACCAAGGAAAATAAGTTGACAAGCAAACAAAAACTTCTTCCTTGGCTACTGGGAGAGGGAGAAAATTATTCTAAAATCTGTTTACCCAGAGGAAGGCTCCATAATTTTGTGTATGCATGCGTATGGCAGAGCAACGTTACTTCAGAACTTACCTTGAACAGCCATGTCCCCTGAAGACTGAAATATTTTAGTATAGCTGACAGAATTAAGCATTACATGGGGGGTTCTTGGAGAAGTGTAATCACCATTTTCATGAAGAAGAGCAATATGCATGGCATTGACATCAAAATCTTTCTGGAACTGTTTTTTAAACAAATGCAGAAAATGACTAGTTAGACTCAAAACCACTGAAAGTGTGTTTTGGTTTGAGAATGACGGGGTTTAATGTTTTTAAAATGTACTTAAGTCAAATTCTAAGGTGGGCAGTTTCTTCCTATATGTGCATGCAAGGTATTTCTCAGCAGATCTTTTTGAAAGGTATAAACACTTAAATAGGTGCAGTTCAACATTTCTGTAATTACAGTAATTTTTGGTTATTCATGTCCTGATTTATAATTTGGAGGAATTCAAAGACCAACCATGTTTAGTAGTCACCATGTCTAATGTGTTCAGCTCTGCAGTTCTGAGCCAAGAATGAGTGGTATGTGCATACCAGAGAAAATGGAAAAAAAGGCCTGTGAGTACTCATTGAAATTCAGAAGTCAGTTTTAATTCAATGATGTTCCTGGAATGTTCCCATTCAGATTTTGAGCATTTCCTACAATCAGATTTTGAGCATTTGTTCAAGAAATCAACCAGGTCACAATTTTGCCCTGGGTTGTAAGTTAATTTAAAATTGAATATTCAAAGCATGGATTTCTTGGAAAAATTGAAACCATGAAACATTAATAATATTTTCAAGCTGGATATTGTTGGTTGGATGATGTCATTATGCTCTGCCAGTTCCCTCTTGTATGTTTTTCATGGTGACCAAATGTCTGCAGATCAAAACTTATATAGACAAATCCAGCTACTACATTTTCCTACTCATTTAATGCAAAAACCCAGTTTGGAGTAATACAGCCTTGGGGCTGGTTCACCATAAATGTGGTAAAGAAAATAGATAGCTTTAAAGTTAAGGAAATCAGGAATTACGAGGGTTTATTTCATCCTATTGGATCCTAATTTTTTCCCCTCTCTGGTTTGATTCAAGAACAATGGTCTTGTCATCAGTGGAGCTTCATTGGACTGGATTTTTTTTAACTGTTGCCCCAGCAGAGGCAGGATTTTACATTTACCATTAATAAATAGGTGAATCAGGAGATGATGAACCTCAGCTGTCCTTTCCACAACCCTTAAGTCACAGGATTTAATGAGTTCCAAATACCCATATAGACCCTATGTCACAGAATCATAGGCTGATTTGAGTTGGAAGGGATTTTAAAGCCCATCCAGTCCCATCCCCTGCCATGGGGACACCATCTGCTATCCCAGGTTGCTTCAAGTCCCATCCAGCCTGGCCTTGGAAACCTCCAGCATTCACAGCTGCTTTATGAAGGATGAAAGGAGCTTGGTGGGTGTGATATACATGATAAATGTTCTCTTTGGGACAGAAAATAAAATGCTCTGTTAGAGAAAAAATTCTATTATTTCCTAAGGAATTGGAAAGAGATTAATTTTGCAAGGTGTTTACTGGAATTCTGGAAATTGAGAATTTAGGGATTTAGTATACAGTAGAACATGTGAGTCAATATGGAAGACTTTGGGTATTGTCTGGGTCTTCTTTATTTTTTTACTTCTTTCTTATTCATGAGTTTGGGTGGGTTTTGGTAATTGGGTGAAAAAGGTCTGCATTGCGGGCCTTGGGTGCTTATTACTGGGTCAAAATTATAAATAATATCGGTGTCACCTCATTATTGGGTAATTAGCACATAAATAACCTTGGAAAGAGTTAGAGGTACTCTATTTTACTTCATTTCTCTAACTTGTTAGTTGGAGCTTGTGGCTTGTGAGTCTGTAAATAGATAAGAAATAATAAACATCTAAGTTCGAACATGAACTCACATTTCTTATGTATTAATCTTGACTTTTGCAGAAAGAAAAAGAAGCTAGAACTGTCACAGGTGTTCATTTAAAGTTTGAAATTTTTTGACATGTAAAGGGCTTAGCAGCTCCATGAAATAGTGTAATCTTCTGGTTATGCTGTTACTGTCCATGTCAGTCTATTTATATATATGCCCAGGGTTAAGATCAAGGGCATTTTTCAAAACCTTTCTTTAATTCCTGGATTGCAATTCAAGTAAAAATCAAAGCTACCTAAGAACATCTTGTGACTTGTAAAATTTTCCCTTCTTGATATTTAAAATGCAGTTGAAGAGCTCTCTTCCTTTATCTTACTATCAGAGCTACCCAGTGTGATCTGGATTACTCAATTCTCACTAAAAACTCTTTGGTCAAGCCTATTTTTGTGGGGTTTTAAAATTTTTTTACAATTAGATATGAAATTTCAGATGCCTTGTTTAACACATTTCTTCTAAAATCTCCTAATGAAATGTAGAGGACAGAGAAATACAGGTATTTGCTTATTAAAAAAAAATAGAAATGAGATTTAATTAATGAGACTGCAATTACTGCAAAGAAGAAAACCACTATAAGAGCAAACTAAGGGAATCATGAACCAGCATAGGAGAATTTTTATCTATTACAGTTTTCAGTTGTGTTGCTCAAATAATGATATTTTTTACTTATGATTGTCCTAATAATATACTGAGAGTGAGGTGTGAGATTTCATGGACTTTATGGCTGTGGGGTCATGATCCATGACCCATGGGTAGGAAAAGTGAATGTGTGTGCACATTCCTGTTATGCTCCCTGAGTAATGGTCAAATCCTGCCTACTGGAATGGCACCAGCTGGCTTCTTTGATTTTTTAAAAAATATTTTTAAAAAGTAAATTAAAGAAAGTTGTACAGTGCCCTTCTCTGTTAGAGGAGTTATTTCCACATCTTCAGGTTGGACGTGAAATGAAACCTGGAGTCATCACACCCCAAAACATTCCTTCCACTGGAAAGACCTGGGGGAGATCCCTAACAATGGCTGCAAAAAGGTTTCACTGAAAACACTGGACACTTCTTCTCAGATGTCATCTCAGTTTTCTTCTGAGTTACAACAGTAAATTTATTATGGCTTTTGTATGGCACACACATGGAGGACACTCCAGACCCTACAGAGGTTTTGTTGTAATGTGGAGAAACAGTGGCAAATATACAACAGCAGCTTGAGCGGGGGATCTAAACCACAGTTTCACATTAATCCATGACAATTGAGTAATGAAATCATCCAGACTGGGCAAAGGTTACAGGAGATAGGGCTAGAAAGCCAAGAGTTGTGGTTTTAGGATGAGAAGATGTGCTTAAGGCAATAGGCCTGCAACACTCAGGAGCATGTGTAAGCCAAATTGTGCCTCCAAGATTCCCCAGTGTCCTGGTTTTGAAAGGACAAGTATCTGCCAGCAAAAGCTGGAAGTTCCTTTTGAATAGAGAATGTAAACCCCACCCTCATATTATTATAATTTTGCAATTAGGGGCTTTCAGGCAAAGTTTTGAGAATAGGAATAACATTAATATTCCTATAATAGGAATATTTTAAATACAAATGTAATAGTACAGGAAATAAAATAAAAATGCAAATAAAACAAACAAACAAAAAAACTCAGAAACCCCTGACAGAGTCAGGGATGTGACCTGACACCCTGTTGGTCAGGGTGTTAGAAGCAGTCCAGATCAATCCTTCTGGAGTAACAGACACAGTCCTGTGGAGTAGAGATGGTCCTGTAGAAAGTCCAGTGGTGACGAGATGGGTCCAGTCTTCCTCTGGGAATCAAGATGTCCTGCTGTTCTTGTGTCTCCCCTTTTTATCTAGGTAGGAATGCTTGGGTCCCCCCCAGCTGGGCAGAGCATCTCCCAATGGGATGATGTAAGGTCTCATGTCATTGGTGAGCTTTAGTGGCCCATTATCAGAAAATATCAGCTCTGAAACTCGTGCTTGGCCACCCCTTTGTTTTGGTTAAGTACCCAGCAATTAATTTCCTAGCAACCTAAAGGAAAAAAGTTCAATTAACAGAAAAGAAACAATATCCAATCCCAAACACCCAGCCAGAGCCCCAGTACATGTGCCTGCCTGTTCAAAGATAATTTGTCATTTTTGTAACATGCAACAATCCACCAGTTTATTTGGACAGCCTTTTGGCCAAATTCTGGGCTCAGTTCAATCCCTGCAACCTGTGACCTTAGTGGTGGTGAATGGGTGTAAGGGAGCAGAGTATTTATGTTTGTGTTGCTTTTTAAACAATGAATGTGTTGAAATCTGAGGGAAAGCTGGAGGTATTTACCATGTTTCACAAAACACACCCCAATCAAATTATGAACTGATGGTTTTATCTACTCTATTAGGCTTCCTGATGGAATGGTGAGAACTGTAGGTGAAGGAAGACTTCTAAATAGGAACATGACTCTTCTGCAGTCTTTTTAGTTTGGGGATTTTGTTATGAATTAGTGAGAGATGCAAAAATTAAACAGCTCTGCTGTACTTTATGGAAATGAAGAATCTCTGCCACTTAAATGATACTTTAGGAGAAGTGGGCTGCAAGCTGCTTCCCAATTTCTTCACACTCTTGCATGCTATTCCAGTACATATTGCTCTAGACCACTGAATATGGCAAGTTAAAATGTGACAGTAGAGTAAGTACAACCTTGTCATGCTCATGCTCCAGTAGTTTTTGGTGGCATTTGTAGCAAGGACACCTTATACATCCAGAAAATATGGTTCAAAATTTTTGATTCTATCAGGCAGAGGTGCACCTGCAGATCTCCTGCAGGGTTCATTCTGTATTTTACTGTTAGCTCCTACACCCTGTGCTGAAGGCCAGCACAACTCCTTTGTGCTTACCTAATAGTGACAGTTGTCTCTACAGATCTTTTTTTCCCCTAATTTTCAACAGTTTAAATGAAGTTATATTTGTCAAGGAGAATATATTTTCAAAAATAATACAGTCTTGGAATATTTTCATCTTGACACAGGCCTTTCTGACACTTTTTTTTTTTTTCCTGCCTCCACTGTTTCTGATTTCCAATAATGCCTCAGGAGAAAAAAACAACAAACCAACCCTGAGTCAGGAGAGTGGGAACAGCCCCCCACTTCTCCCCATATCTCTACTATTTAACCTACAGTGGTTTGCAGTAGGTAGTTGGAATGGGCAGAGCAACACAGAGACATACAAAATCCCCCACAAAATGGAAATTGAAATATGCAAGAACTTGGGCTTTGGTGGCTGAGAGGAGACATTTCCAAACAGATCATGTTACACAGCTAACTTATGGATGGAGAAGCTGTAGGATAAAGAGTGACACAGGGACAGAGAGGAGGTGTGGAGATTTGAGTTTCCTTCAGAAAAGGTTCGTTTAGAGGTTAAAAGCAGCATTTCTTGAATATCTCATGCTGATAGTGCAATCTCTGGCCAGGTTCCATGCCAACGATTTGGAATTTTGGGAGAAAATTTTTGTGTCAAAAGAAAATATCTCAACAGTTTTAGAGCTTAGTCAGTATATCACCATACATGGGATCACTCACAACAGACCACAGAGCCACACACCTCACTGTGACATTTCACTGCCTGGAATTTAAGATCTCTTAGCAACCAAAGGAAGATGGTTGGTGTGTTTGCCCATATTATTTCAAGTCATAAAGCTGACAGGAAAAGAATTCCTCTTTTGCAATTAGTTGTTCCCTTGGGAGGGACCATCTGCAATGTTCCCATGAACTATTCTGAATCCTGCACAAAGAAATGGGTTAGAAAGCTGATAAGCAGAACATTTAGACTGAGAGACCTTGTACACAGGATTTCTGCAAGGCTTCAAGGACTTACCAGTGGTTGTCATTCACACAGGTGTTATCTACCAAGCCTTGTTCTAAGGCCTGAACTAAGCCTGAGAATAAAAATCTGATAAAAGAACAGTGGTTCTTTTAATGTGGTAGGGATGTTTGTAACTCTGCGTAATTAGGTGAGAATTACAGGACAGCTATTTTCTACCCACAAAACACTTCCCATGATATTTTACTGATATGACCATGCTGATGTTCTTGCAAACAGAAAAAATATCTGCTTCAAAAAAGTTCTGCTTCTTCTTCTTCTTGTCTCCCTAGTTCTGATATATGCTGTGCTGTTTTGCTAATTTATATTTGTAGACAACAATTATCTTTCACTCTTAAAGAGGACCTTTTAAAAAAACTATTTTCTTTCTTCCACACTGTAAAGTTTTAACCACTTCCTGTGTCCAGAGAGAGGCTCATGCTTGATAAATTCCCTGCTTGTATTTGTACCTAAAATAGTGGCAATTTCCATTTTCTGCCCTTGCCTCTCCCTGTTCCAGCAAGTATGTTCTGGTGGTTTAGGTTTTCTGACTTCATGGATTTGTTGTGTGATTCACAGAGCAGCCTGGAGCATCTGTTCTTGTGAAATCCTCTGATTTAGCAGTAAGCCCTGGGCTGAACTTTATAATCTCCATGGTGCCTTGCCAACTTCATCCTGGGCTGGTTCAGAAGAAAACTTACAAGCCCGGTTGTGCCCTTGGGTATACAGGGAGGTTTCTGCCTGGGTTCAGAGGTCTGTTGGTGTCATTTGCTGCAGTGGTGCTGTGCTGGGTTGCTGCTCTTGAGCTGTCATAGAATCACAGAATCACAGAACAGCTTGGCTTGGAAAGGACCAAAAAGCCCATTTCATTCAACCCCGTGCCACGGGCAGGGACACCTTCCACTATCCCAGGCTGCTCCAAGCCCCATCCAGCCTGGCCTTGGTCACTTCCAGGCATTCAGGGGCAACCACAGCTTCTCTGGCCATCCTGTGCCTGGGCCTCCCCATCCTCACAGGGAACAATACCTTCCCAATATCCCATTTCCTGTGTCCTTTCCCTGCAGCCCTTGGCAATTGTCTCTTTCCATCCTTCCTGCAGCTCCTTCAGGCACTGCAAGGCCACAGGGAGGTCAGCCCAAAGCTTCTCCTGTGGAGGCTGAAGAATCCCAGCTGTGCCAGCCTTTCCTCCCAGCAGAGCTGCTCCATCCCTCTGCTCATCCTGGAGCCTCCTCTGGCCTGGCTCCAGCAGCTCCAGCTCCTTGCTGCACTGGGTCCCATGGTTGGGGCAGCTCTGCAGGTGGGGTCTCAGCTGAGGGGGCAGAGGGGCAGACTCCCCCCTCTGGTCACCTTGCTTTGGTTGCAGCCCAGGACATGGTTGGGTTTCTGGGTTTCTGGCCAGCATACACAAAAAATGACCTGTGTGCATCATCCTTCAGCAGAAATGTATCACTTGGTTGAGCCATAATTTTTTGGTGTTATTTGGGGTTTACATGAGTCACTGAGAACAGGGAGCAAATTGTGGCAAACCTAGGTAAATGTGTCAGGTTTTCGTCATCATCAGCGTTGCTTCCTACCTAATGTGTAAAGAAGGTCTTTGCAGGAAAACTTTTCTCAGCTTGGCCTTTTTATTGGAAATAAGGCTTTCCACAACAGCCATTGCTGGCAAGCTCCATTCAGGCACACTCTCCCTCTTCCTTTATTTTGCTTTATGATCCACCGTTAGTCAACATCTGCAAGACACAAATGCTTACAGACGTCCCAAATTCACTTCAATTTTCTGTTGCTTGGGTTGTCTGATGGATGTAATTTTAAGTTTATGAACCACTAACCCTGCGTAAGTAAATAAATACTCTATTTTAAATGGTGAAACATTCTTTTTTTTTTTTTTTTTTTTTTTTTTTTTTTCAAAAAGCCCACATTTTGGAAGTCACTGAGCTATTTCACATTCAATAAAGAATAAAAGTCAAATAAATGAAATTCAGGTAGATAATCACCAAAGAATACGATGGAATAAGTGGGAAGGATTTGGCAAAGTTATAAACAACGAGATTTAATGAAAGTTTGATGGCCTCGGGTTCCACTAATTGTGTCTATTGCATGTCCACACACGTTGTTGAATGGATATATCGGAATGGTATAGAATGAAACCATATAAAAATGCACTATTTGCACACATGTTAAAAGACATAATAATTTCAGGTATTTGCTTTATCAGCACTTTCCAGTTGTGAAGTGTCATTTTCAGCAGTTGGGTCTTCTCAGAGACCATCTTTCAGGAAATAATCTGGTAATCTGGTACAAATAACATTTTGTTCTTGTGCCAAAACATCCCTTGTGCACAAGGATATTTGCATTTTGCAAGGAAATAATGGGGACTCAAGTCTGATTTTCCTTCTTCAGAACTCTTATTGCTCTCTCCTGCTGCTGTGACTGCTTTGGATTGACTCCAAACCACTGACTCTTCTTTCAAATGTACTGTTAATATGCTATTATGTTAAACAGGCTGATAGAGTAAAATGGAAATGAACATGTGCAAAAGTCATTTAGGTCAAATGAAGTAACATGCTTTCAAAATATTAGCCAAAATTTTAGCATAAAACTTTGATGAGGCTGAGAAATCCGCTATTGAGTGGGAGCATGGAATTAGCCCTTGTACAGACCATGTTTAGAACCTTATGATACTGTTTAATTCTATGGTTCCCCAAGGGCTACTTATAACCAAATTAAAGGGCGTCTTGTGCATGTTCTGGACACTGATTATGGGACCACAGACTGAAGCTGAAGACAGCTCTACAGCCACTAAGTATGCAAGTAGAGACACCCTTTAATTCAACTATATGTACCCTCAGGGATCTTGGTAATTATAATAGGAAGATATTTTGCAATTTATCCAAGGCCAGACAGTGCTGGTGTGGTTTTTTGTAGTGGTTTCTCCCTGCTGCTGGTTGTTTCTTTTGTTTATTGTTTGTTTGAAGGTTTGGGGGTTTTCTGTGTATGGGCCTGTGAAAAAGGTATTTTTTCAGCCTCAGAAGATTCAGCAATTCACCTGTCTGCTTTTCCTTGAGATATTCACAGGATCACGGTTGCCCTGCAGAAACGTCTTAGAATGCCTGTAGCTGCTGGAGTGCTGTACTTCAGAGCATTAACCATCTTGGGTCTTGGTTCTGTCTGGTTTAAGAAACACATTCCTGGGAGTGCAGTCCTGCTGGACAGCCTTATCATTTAGAATCTGCTGTAGGTTGTCAGCAAGTTTCTGCCAGCCTGGAGATCTTGAAATGCAGTAGCTGAAATGGCACTCGAGTCACCTGAACATCCCTGAATGGTCTGATAGGTGGCAAATGCCACAGCATGTAGTTGGAGAAGGGGAAGGAGGCTTCTGACCATATTTCTCTATTTCTCCTCAACAGATTATGTGGTTTGTGAGAATAAATCAGTACAATTTCTTTGACTTTGGCAGATGTCTGCCAGCAAGCACCATCTGAAGATTTGGCTTGGCTGATAAACTGGGTTTTTTTGAAACAAATACGTACATTTTAGGGCAGAGCCTGGTCACACATCTCCCTGATGTGAAGTAGCAGATGTTCCTTTGGATGATCATCAATACCTCCAGGACCAGAGGCACTGTCATGCATTTTCAATGGTTACATGTGGTAGACTGTTGTGTAAACCACTGTCTGCACTCTTTTCATTGTCAGTGAAGGGCATACACTGGTGTATATTAACAGTGTTCAGCTGAAGCAGAGTGTAAGTAATACACTGCACACCATAACACAGGTTTCACTGGTTTCAGATTCTTTTTTTTGGTTCAACATTACTAGACTGAGCTAGAAATTATTTTCTTCCTATTCCACAGGCTGGTCTAGTAGAAGTGGAAATTCCCATCTGACTGTTACTTGTTCCAGTGGTTTATGCCAGTTGAGGGTCTAGTCCTGCTGGGTTTGGTCTCAGCTGTAGATGTGGTACCAGTAGAGTTTGTAGCCTCTCTGTGCTGTCCCATTTCCCCGGAAACCCCCTTGCTCAGACAGTGGGCAGTGTCCAGAACAGAGAAATTGGGATGAATACATGGATGTAACAATTATGCACAGTCTACAAAAGGGTGGCCTCAGGTGATGTTGCAGAGTACACCTCATGCACACCTTGATCGGAGCCAACCACATAACAGATCTGTTTGGCCATTAGGTCCAGGAGCTCTTGAGTGCTTGCACCTCTTAATGGCATTAGGAAGCATTAAGGATGGAAGTGCAAAGATCTAAGTGGGTCATAAGTTGTGACTATCCCCAGGACCTTCTTCTACTTTTTTATTTGGTCATGATTATGCAAGCAGTGAGGTGCTACTCAAACCAAATTAAACTGGGAGACCATGTGTCTGTGAAAAAAGTGCAAAGTACTTGTACTGTGGAAGCTGGTGCCTAAGTAGCCTACAGTGGTCTGCAGAAAGCAATTAAAGCGATAATATAAGCGAGAAGGCTGCTTACTCGCACTGCAAACTTCAAAGAAGTTTTTAAACAACTTTCTCTGCTCTAGTTCTCCCTAGACTTGTGCAACATGTTGCCTACATGGAAAAAGTCTTTTCCTGGAAGTAATGTTTGGAGAAACAATAGTTTCTCAGTGCTGTCAGGGTTAATGACAACCCCTAAGAGTGGGACAAAGGAAATTCTTGAGGGGAGACAATCCATGGAGAGTGGCCAGAAAACAAATAGTTCAAAAGAATTCAGAAAATATCATGTGTTTGTATAAACCAAAAGCCACTCAAATCCTGTTGAGAAGTTTTCCCTTTAGCTGATGAAGGTGAAGCTGGTAGGAAACAGAAGCAGGTTAGTTGCTCTGGTTCATGAGCTGCCCCTCTTCATCCGTGCAAGCAGTGAAATCCAACTTGGGAATGCTACTGAGGCACACAAAGCAAGCTTTGTGAAAGACCTAGGAAGGTGGTATGTGAGAAGTGTCGCATGTTTTCCTTGCTCTTCCACCCTGGCTTAGGCAATGGTACTGTTCCTCTCATAGACCCAGTACAGAGCCAAGGGGATTTGCAGTCTAATCTAGCACCTCTGTTCTTACACTGCCAAAAAAACCTAGGAGAGTGACTTAAAAATCTTGTTTTTTGAGTGGAACAAATCAAGCAATTTTTTAGGAGAAAAAAAACATGGACAGAAAGCATTAGAGTTGTAGCCTGGAGAAACGAAAAGGCCAACATGAAGAGCAGGTCCCACCAAAATGCTTTGCAAGCCTTCAGACAGATCATGGCTTTTTCCGGCATTCAGTCCAAAAATGCATTCCACACACCAGGAGTTTATTGTGCCATGTGTTCCCCTTGGCATGCCTCTCCTCCTCTGAATAGAGTTAACTTTTGTTACTGGCAATTGATAAATTCTGGTGAACACTCCAGGCCTCCTCTCAGTAAAGCCCACCTGGAAAAACATCAAGTTGCCATATTCAAATCCATAGATTTCCTGCTTGCTACTGTTAACCAAAGCAGACCTTTTCTTTCATTTTAAGTCCCCTTCTAACTTGCTGCTGATCACAGGCATCCTTCCTCCCAGGGATGTGGAGCTTGATCAAATAAATACATGTCATATGAAAGACACACTGGGTGCATGGTGTTCTAGTGAGAACAAGCCATGGCTCATGCCAAATGAACATCTTATCACACTTTTGAAAGAGTCTTTATATGTTCAGGAGGATGAAAATAAGATCCAACCCAACCATTAGGGTTCCCCTGCAATGATGTGCTTCCTTGGCATGAAGGCAGAATAGGTTTCTTTGTGCCATTATCATTCTTTAGAAAAGCAAAGCGCTCCCAGTCCTTCTGTAAGGTTCTCTGCAAAGCCAGCTGACAAGGTGTCTTCCAATGATATTTCAGGGGCTGGATATTATGTAGACAATGAAGAAGCCAGGTTTAGCGTTTCAAATTCAGTGATTTTGCTATTGGAGACAGGATTGTCCCTGGTTCCAAAGAAAAAAAAAAAAAGGGAAGTCTGTTTCTAGCCATAGTGATTGTAAAAATTCAGAAATCTGACCTCTACAGGCCCTCACACCAGAAGGCAAATGAAAAAAATGTGCCTAAAATTATTCAGGCCTTCGGGTGGGCTAGCTCATGAATTTTGGATACCTCAAAGATGATGACATATTTTAGTTTTCTAGTTCCCCACTGAGTAAGCATAGCTCAACTCAGTTGCAGGCTGATTACTTGGCAGCTTTCATAGTACTCAGTTTGGCAAACAGTAAGGGGTTAGACACAAGTCACAACTGATGAAACAGGATTTTCTCTGTCAGGATGGCAATTACTTTGGCAGGATTTGTCTCACAGGGGACTGTACTAAGCTGAACTAGCTTTCTCCTGGTGTGGACTAAGAGACATTTACCTTAGCTCAGCAGATGGGAAGCCACCTGCTGAAGCATGGCAAGTTGAGGGCAGACCAGCATTTCTAGTGAAAATATATCTTGTGTGAGAGATAACTTTCACTGAGAACATTGTATGGCAAGAAGTAACAATGGAGAAAGTTTTTCATTGGAGATGGGAT
>WEIU01004134.1:62161-81855 GCA_013389925.1 Aegithalos caudatus
CTCTGGGGCTTTCCCCAGCAGAAGACATAGAGGAGCAGCAAGTGGTTTATCACAGATTAGAATCAGACCTCTCCTTGTAACCATAAGCATTTACCACATCTTATTTGTCACTGTTTGGTTGCACACTGACAAGCACTGAAAGGAAACAGTGGAAAGAGACATGCCACACCTGGCAAATGTCTGCAGGGGCAGAAACCTCTACAAATGTCATACACACTTATAAATGTCTCTGAATGCACAATCATCCTGCTTGTCTTCATGTCTGGAAAGCCATGTGGCTCATCCCAGTGCACACTGCTTTGTGTGTTTAAATGATACACCATTGTAAGTAAAATGCTACCTGAGTGCCTGTAAAAATGCAGGAATTTTTCAGAACAAGCAAATTACCCACATTGTAATTTCATCGAAAACACTGTAAAAATAGCCATACCTTTCATATCCCAAGGAGGAAAAGGTGATGGAGATTTATGCTTTTCCTTGAACACAGAGATTTATAACAGTGTGTGATGTATATTCATTTCATCCATATTTATAACTGCATTGATGCAGAGTCTGGTATCCATTACTTTAATCTATGTAACTTGATCATCAGAAATTTCAACCATAATTTTTAACACATATCACCAAGAATTTCAGTTTGATTCAAAAAAGAAGAGTATATTAAAATCCCAGCTGCAATTAGTTATTAAAACTGAACTTTTTTGTTCTTAAATACATCTGTTTGTACACACAGACTCTGTTCCATTCTGCCTTGTGCTGGGTATTTTACTTCAGGTTAATCCTACAACAACTCACTACAAAATACCTTGAGGGTAGAAGAAAAAAAAAACCAAACCACAGTTAAGGATCACATTTGGAAGAATTCCTGTAAATAAATCTTTTACATCTTGGCAAACCGAAATCAGGAATTTAAGAGTCAGTGACAGCAGTAGCCTCTAGTCACTTAGAGTGAAGTGGAAAAAATAATTCCAGGCCAGGATCAAAGGCTCCAATTGACAGACAGCAGAAATTAAACCCAGATACCATTTCATAAACATGGAGCGATTGACGTTCACCACATGGTTATTGTCCAGCAATGGAAAATAAAACATCTGTACTCCTCAAGATCCTGAATGGATGACCCAGAACTGAAATTACTCAGTAGCTTGGTGCTAAGAAGGTGTTCCATTGTTTTCTTTCCTCACCTTGATTTCATTCTTTCAGCACCATTAAAAGGTGGAATACCTGGATTGTTAGAAAATAGTACACTAAAATGAACATTTTTCTGATATTAAAATTCATTTTCTGACAGGAAATGACCTTTGTTTTTCTCATCTTTGGGCCCAAATTTTACTATTCATACTATTCAGGTAAACATCAATAATTCCACAAATTTCAATCGGTTTAGTTTGAATATAGCAAGCAACAGAATCTTACATGAAACTAATAGAAAGAGAAAGCTGTCTGTGATGTTGCAGAAGCAGTGTTTAAGTATATACATGTCATGCTTTCTAAGGGAGGTAAATGACATTTTTCAGAATAATTCTTCACAACTTTTTTTTTTTTCTTTTTTTTCTTTATTTTTTTTTTTTCTGCATTCCTCATTGTTTTCCTCATTTCAGAACCATTCACTTCCACAAATAAAAACAATGGAAATGAGGAGACCATGTGGGAGCTTGCTGTTGAAGCCTTTGCATTACTGGGACCAGCAAAATGATGTTTTTCAATGAAAGCTACAAATTATGAAAATTATTACTGAAAACAGTAAGTCATTTGCCATTTAGAATGAACTTTTTTATTGAGAACATTGGTTAGTATTGGGTTACTGTTCTTAGTCCTCACTCCATTGGGGAGTTATCCCTTGAATAATGTCTACAAAATTTGTCTGACTTGTTGCCTGTTAAATTATTTTCCTTAGGTAGGAAATTGTAGGAGAAAGACAAAGAACTTAGGATTTGTGACACATAGAGTTCCAAAAAAAAAAGGAGTGCCCTGTTGCAAAGTAGTATCTTTGTTTGAATAATTCTTCTTCTTTCTTTACAATAACCTCCATATTAAACTGTGCTGCACGTGGAAATGTCTTATTAAACCAGGAGCATGGGTGAAAGTTGTTTTCAGAGGTTTTCAGACTTTGTTCCTGTAAGAGAAAGATGTTGTCCACCATAACCAGAGCTAAAAAATGTGTTCCACGGCCATGTTAGTCCTATTGTATGAGGACTAAACTCAGTCTGAAACACCTAAGAGGCACTGATAATTAGAAGATAGGAAAAAAAAAATCAGACCTCCTGTATTCAAACTTCAAAGCGTTTCCTCCACAGTTCATTAAACGTAGTCACTAGCTGGATTCAGAGGTAGAGATGCTCAAAATAAGGTTTTACAAAAGTAATTTGGTCTGTTTCAGATTTGTCTTTAGCTGCAATGCAGTTGCCCTCCTCAACTGCAAATACAGAATATAACATCAGCAAGGAAGAAAAAGACATGCCTCATCACTTTGAGAAATGTGGGAGGTATGCTGGGTCTTTAAAAAACTCTCATTTTCTGTTTGATTTGGACAAGTTCCAAGAAATTCAGCTACTCACCAGAAATCTATCTAAAGCTCAAACTCAACAATATTTAGCAGAACATCTCAAAACCACAGTGGCACCCATGAATTCCCTCCATTGTTTCTCCTGGAAAGATCACAAAAACAATCTTTTCCAGGGACAGACAAATTCCTTCAACAACAACAGTGAAAAATGCAGATAAAAAATGCCACCTTTTTCTTAATTTTTTTCCTTATTATATCTTCCACTTGCTAGCAGCCCAGCTTCCAGAGAGCACAAAATGTTTTCTCTCTCAAGCTACCTTCTGTTGTATCCTATGATATTGTGGCAGTCCACACAAACTAGATGTAGCAGAGGAACAAATAAATCACTTGCACCTTTCAGTACCTACAGAGGTTTTATCTTAGGTGTTATTCTAGCAGTGGGCAGAGGTCCACAGTTTCATTATGCTGTGAGGCAGTTCAGACCTCCTGAGCCAGCACCCTTCAAGACTTGTTACCATAACAGCCAAATTTCTCCCCGTTGAGCAACTCCCACCACCAAAAACATGCAAAGTGACAGCACTGCACCTGCGCTGTGCTGTCTGCTGAGGAGGCTTATCCCTGTATTGTCTGCACCTACATGGTGAAGTTAAGATACAGCTGCTGGGCTTTTTAAAAAGACATCTACATTTTTCTGCTGGTGAGACGAGCAGCAATTTTCTGTCAGTCATCGTGTTTCCCACAGCTGCCATCACACCACTTGAAAACAGACCCCAGGTGACCTGAATCCCAGATCCCCTCAGCCCAGGCAGTATGTGAGTTGCCATATGTCGCTGTGGGTAATAGCTGACGCTGAACAGGTGTATGTCATCACAGCAGACCATCTGGAGGGCAGAAGATATTAAAAAAAAAAAAAGGTACATTTCCAACATATAAATCTTTTGGGGTGACTTTTTCAAGCAAATCTGGGTGTGTAAGGTCTGCCTTTTTTTTCTTTTTTTCTTTCAGTGACATTACTTAAAATGATAGAAGCCATGACACATGCTTTACTTGACCTGATTCTGCTTTTGTCCAGCAGTGGTCTATCTTGAAACTTGATTAATAACAATTCCAAAAAAACCCACAAGGATTTCATTAGGGTTCATTGCTTTAGACTCTTTCCATTAACCTCAGCAATGGAGAGCAGGGTGCCACAAAACTGTTGTACATAAAGCAAGAGTTAAGCAGGCAATAGCCAAGATGAAGGGACTTCCTGAATGTCTCTTCCACCAGTCTCTCCACCCAATCACCAGTTTGGTTAGTGGAAATGGACTGAGAAAGCTGTTAAAATATTTTGGTCATCCCAGTTGTCTCTGTAAGCTAAGCCAAAAGCAATGGTATCTCTTCTCTGGTAAGAAGTTTGGAATTTTGAATGGTTCTTCCATGTCACATCAGGAAATATGAATCCAGATGCTCAAAATTATGTAGAAGTTGTATGGTTTGGTTTGGTTTTGTATATTTCTGGTTTGCATTGGGTTTTTAGGCCCTTTCCCCACCCCCTATAGACATAAATCTAATAAAAAAGGTGGGGTCATTTCATAGAACATGCCTTTAATACAAGATTTCTGAAGAAAAAAACAAGCCCTCTCTCAGTCTGGCAAATGATATAAAGGAAAACTGGTAGTGACAGGCTTTGATTTGACAACACAAATATATACATGGAATCTGTAGGACTCATCACTGCCAGTATCTCAGGGTTCTGTGACATAAACTGAAGCCTTGGATGTTCAGGTTTAGCATTCTGGCTGAGGCCATGCTATAAAACTTGGATATATCCAGAAACTTCCCAAATACTACTTTTTATCCAAATTTAATCTGGATTCCATGCATGGTAGCATTATTGTTTCTTAAAGATTAATCATTTGTACAGATAAAAGCTGGGTGGCACTATTAATGTATTTTAAACTTCAGAATAACTGGCACATTTTTTACCACCTTAGAGTAATCTGCTTGTGAATTACAAGATTTTAACTGTTTAGGGATTTTGGCGGGGGAAGGTAGGTATTGTTTGGGGAGGTGGGTTGACATATAACCCCAACAAAAGCCATTAGTTGCCTTACATGCTTGTTTCAGTCTCATTTGAATGTCTTTTTTGCAGCAGTCTACAATGTCAATGAATTTTATGTTCTACGTGTTAAACCTCTGTTAATTCTTGATCCAAAGATTGCCAGAGTCAGTGGAAACCAGATGATTTTCTTTCAGAAATTTCATTGCCCTTTAAGAATTTTAGAAATCAATATAATTTTCTAAGTTAATACTTCATATTCATAAATTATAATAATGTGTAATATTTAAGGTGGTCTTTTGTTTTAAACAAAGGAGAACATAATACCTCTGAATCCCATAATCAAGTGATTTCACTCATTTTCTTATTACCATGGTTTCCAGATGAATGAGATACACAAAGTGTAGCTCCAGATCTCACAAGTAAAAGAATGAATTCCTGGTTTAACTCCACTGAATTTAACAGAGTTTACATCAGGGAGTAATTTGGCCCAGCAGGATTAGGCAAGTCATTTACATAAAATTGGTACTGTATATCATGTGTTGAGTTGATGAATTTGCTGAGAGATTGACTTTATAACAGTGGGCTTGTATCACATGTTATAATTATTTGTATCATCCTTGGCTTCTTATTGTGATGTACATTACACATCCCAAAGGAGCTGGATAAAGGATGTGCAATTCGACAACATGCTGTTGAAACACACAGCAGCTGGAGAAACAACACATAGATTTTTCTCTTTGGAGATTGAAAATATATCCAGAAGTATTAATTTTACAACAGAAGAAATTAGGTGATTGAGTGGCTTGACTGGAAAGCACATGTAATCTCTTGTCCTTTTGGTTTTTGTTGCTTGACAGATTTTTAATGTAATTTAAATTAATTGGATATTTGACAATAACATAGGGCATCTTGAACTCCAGGTCAAGTAATGCTTTCATGTTACTCAGAACCTTAAATAAAATTAAAGTTTACTTCTACAAGGGACTGTTTTATATGATTTTATCACAGATCTACCGATCCACGTTTGTCTAGAAATGCAAAAAAGCAAAAGAGACTGATATGTGAAATTAGTACCAGCTGAAGAGAGAAACTACTAGTAGAAAAGAGCAGTTCCCACCACTCCACCCACAGAAGTCTCAGAAGACAGCGGAAGGCATGTACAGGAAACCAGCCTGGATAAATGTGCAGCTGAGAAAAATAGATCCCACTATCTGGAAGAGCAAATCTGCCAGTTTGACCTTCCTGCATTTATAAAATTGGTCTTTACACAGCATTAGGAGGAGGTTGATGAGTAAAATCAGGAAGGAAGGAAGAAAAGAATGGAGGGCAGGGGAGGACAGTGGAGGGCAGGGGAGATGACCTGAGCTTTACTCACGTCAAATAACCAAAGAGGTGCAACAGGTCCATAACCATCATCCATTTCAGTGGATGTCGTTGAATGTCCAAGTTCACTAAGAACTTGGTTTCCAGCTTATTTTTTCCCATCGACTTCCAAAACAGTGTGGTTCTTTTGTCATTTCTTTTGTTCAAAACATAGTACCATCAATACACATGCACAACTCTGGAACTAGAGGCACCAAACTGCATTATAAAACTCCAGGTTTATTTGGCTCTGAACTCCAAGGAGACAACTCACCAACTGAGCAGCTGCCTTAGGTGCTCCAACAGAAATTTGTTAGTGCATTAAATATTGCACAGCTGAAATTGCTCCCCCACTTGCCAA
Source organism: Aegithalos caudatus (assembly GCA_013389925.1). NCBI lineage: Eukaryota > Metazoa > Chordata > Aves > Passeriformes > Aegithalidae > Aegithalos > Aegithalos caudatus. Next base: position 68,435 of record WEIU01004134.1, read on the forward strand.
CAAGGAGAGACTTCCCTACCAGGGGAGAATCCTGCTTTGGAAGTCCCCAGGGACCTTTTGCTTTTTCCCACATGCCTGCTGTTTTGACACAGGAAGCTTCTGTCAAAGTGTCCCTATGTTAGACTTTGCACCAGCTTGGGATGTTACCCTTGCTGATTTGACTGTTCCAACTCAAAATAACTAAATATATATGCACATATATAGGTGGCACAGCCTATTTGTCATCCAGTCTGTTTCCAGAGTAACCTTCTAAAGCATAGGATAAGAGGGTGCTGAGCTACTGATGAAAAATGCTGATTTCTCCACCTCAAGACTACAATTATAGCAACAAATCCAACCAAGAATAATCAATTTCATTCCCACTATAATCTATTCCATATAGTAGCACTTCTGAATTTGAAATAGGTGATCTGGATGCTCCAGTTTTGTGTGAAACATACTTCCCATACAGTGCTTTGTAGCTATTCAGGACAAGCAGGCATTGATGCACTGTGCCACTGAATACTTCCAAAAATAGACTGTAGATACCGCAAAGTAACTGCTTTCTTTCGAAAAATGCTGTGACCTCCACTTGATCACAACACATCCTAAGCAAAGTGAATCTGGGCATTTCACTGTTAAAAATGCAGGCAGCAGTCATGGCAGGGTAGCTGGATAATTCAAATCAGTATTTTTAGGCTCTTACTTCCTTCATTGTCTCCAAATCCAGAAGAAAACAACAGCTACCTAATGACAAGTGAGCTTTTTTCATATCTGCATGTGCGACACTGCCTTGTAGCTGATATATGGAAGCAGCTTCAGATGTATGGCAAAATAAATGTGTTTCAGCTGGAAGAATAATGGTAGATGAGCTCAATAAATCTTCAGCAATCCAGATGTCCATATATGAAGGCAAAAGAAACATGTAAATAGAACAAGAACAAACACAAGAAAAAGGAGCAATTGCAGACAGTGTAATATGAAGTCACATGGAGATTTCTGAACAGCTGTTGCATGGCCAATTTTACATTTTATTTCACCCATAAAGACTACAAAATAAAAGGGGATATATTCCCCATCATGAACACCCTTCAGATAACTTCTGAGACTAACAAAGGCTCCACGACCACATACAGTGGTAGAGGGACCTATTTGTCAGCCACTCAGCATTCAAGAATTAGGCACCTTAACGTCAAAAAGACAGAGCCATATTGCTTAAACATCACTAGTGCTGAAAACTTTGGAAAAGCTTCACTGGCAGACGTGAACAAAGTGAACAGTTGTGTTCATCTTTGACTCAAGGACTCTTTGTCACTGTTTGACTCATGAAAGGTTCCACCTCTCATTCTTAGGTTAGCTGGGGGTATAGGAGTGAGAGTTTTATCTCATGAGTCTCCTCTGGGCTGTGATAGAACTGAGCTCCAAGAAGACTCAAATGCTCAAATACCTTTTTCTGATAATCTGGTTGCACAATGGGCAAGCATCTGAGTCTTGGGCAGACATCTCAGATTAGGGGGGATGATGGCTATGACATCTATCTGTTTCAGCTGTGACATCTATGTTGGAACAGCTTTGGAACCTGTGGCGATGACTGCAGATGATGATTTCATGCTGGCATTCTTCAGAAATCTGTAAGGACACATTCAAACTTGAACTGCATTGGGATGGATTTGCAGCACTGAGCATTTTGAAGAGTAGAACAGCTGCTGGTATTCAGCATCCATCATGTTTATGGTAGCATTCTATTGTGTGGTAAGATGCATGAAATATTATATCCTAAAACCACGCTCCTCCCTTCTCACTTTCTTCACCTTAATGCTGAGCCTTTGAGACCTTTGGTGATACATTTAGTTTTCTTTTGTTGCATAATCAAGCCCTGGAATAAATGAGATGAATCTTTGGCAATTGTTGTGTTAAACCCTATATGCTGTCACCTACCCAATTGGAAAACCAGCTAGGGAAGAACAGTCTAGCAAAGAGTCAGAACCACAGGATCACAGGGTGGTTGGATTTGAAGGCATCTATGGATGCTGTTCAGCCAACCTCCTTCTCAAAGAAGGGCTAAGCAGAGAAGGTTTCCTAGGACTTCTCCAGTTCAGTTTTGAATGTTTCCAGGGAAGAAGACTCTCTGAGCAACCTGCTCCAGTGTTTCATCACTCTCAGTAACAAGTTTTTTATGACATCTAAATGGAATTTCCTGGGTTTCAATTTGTGTTTGTTGCCCCTTGCCCTTTCATGAAGGGCCATGAGAATGGGCTAGCTCTGTCTTCTTTACAGACTCTGGTCAGTGATTTATGCACATTCATAATACCCCCACTGACCCTTTTTTCTCCAGGCTGAACAGTTCCAGCTCTCTCAGACTCTCCCTACACTGACAGATGCTCCAGTGTTGTAATCTCCCATAATTTCCAGTGCTGGACTCTCTTCAGCATGCGTGTGTTTTTCTTGGCAGGTGGAGCCAACCACCAGACTTGCTCCACTAAATCAGTATCTTGCACTGAAGAGTCCATCACTCCAGATGGGTGTCCCTTGGGTTGAGTATAGGGAAAGGGTCATGTCCCTCGACCTGCTGGCAAAAGCAGCTCAGGATGCCACTGGCCATCATTGCCATGCAAGCATATTCCTGGCCATGGTTAGCTTGACATCCACCAGGACCTCCAGATCCTTCCCTGCCAAGCTGCTTTTCAGCCATCTGGCCCCTGGCATGCAAAGTGACCATTCCTGCCCAAGAGGAGGAATTGCTTCCTCCATTTGCTGAATGTGGTGGTGTCTCTGACAGCCCTTTTCTCCAGCCTGTTGAGGTTTCCCTGAGTGTCAGCTCATCCACTTGGTCTGTAATCCACTCCTCTCAGTTTAGTATCCTTTGCCAAGGAGGTGAGAGTCCCCTCAGTCCCATCCAGGGACTTAATCCAGGTTATTAACTAAGATGTTATGCAGTATAGGCTGCAGCGGCTGCAGTGTATAAACTGCTGGTGGTTGGTCTCCAGCTGGATTTTGTGCCATTGATGAAAACCCTCTCAGCCCCAAAGCTCAGCCAGCATTCAGTCCACTACACTGGCCACTTTTCTAGCCTGTATTTCTTGAGTTTGTCCATGAGGATGTTATGGGAGGCAGCGCTGGGAGTCTTGTATAAGTCAAGATAAGAAACTTGTGCTCTCCCTTCATGGACTGAACCAGTAATTTGTTTGCGTGGTGGTCAGGCATTACAATTCCTTTCTGCCTGCTCACGATCTCCTTGTCCTTCGTGTGTTTGGAAGCAGTTTCCAGGAGAAGTTTCTCCACTGCTTTCCCAGGGTTTGAGCTGAGGCTGTTTCATCTGCCATTCCATGTATCCTCCTTGCCCTTCTTGAAGGCAGAAGTGACAATGGCTTTCTTGCAATCTTCAGGGATTTCTCTTCATCTCCCCAACCTTTCAGACATAATCATGGATGCCGCACAATGACATTGGTCTGTTCCATTAGTTCTCACATCAGGCCCCTGATTTTCCATCTGTTTAAATGTTCTCCAACCTGATCCTCTTCTCCCAAGGATGAGTTGAGATTGGTCCAGAGTTTCTCACTGGAAAAATCTGGTGTGGTAGTTATAGTGAGCTTTGTTCAGCACAGACATTACAGCTGAAAGGGAGGAGCAGATACGTTTTTTCATAGGAATGGAAATATTTCCTCCAATGCCTTTCTTTAAGACACTTTTATAGTGGTTTAGGGCTTTCCAGACTTTAATGGCAAGAAATGTCAGGAATTTTGCACTGAATACCTGCTGTGGTCACAGGTTTAGCCTAGTGTGGGCTAAAAAATATCTCCCCAAAAGAGCAATATCCAAAGCAGCAGCAGAGGAAGATTAAGCAGGCTTTGATGCATAGCTATTGATGGACAGAAGTTCTGAAAAGCACTCTAACTAAATGTCCTCTCAACTATAATATAAGAAACCTAATGTTAACTCTTAGTTATTTGTTACCTTTCTTTTTCAAGCTTGACAATGTGAATCAACATAATAAAAATGTGGTGTAAAATAACCAGCTAAACGTTCAACGTCTAAGCTGTAAGTACCACAGCAACAAAATAAGAGTCTATTTTATGATTATGAAATTTGTATGCTAAGCTGCCTGATGGAAACATCAGTAATGATTCAGGCTGGAGGAGTTCTGTTTGCTTGGTCATGCAGGTAATGCAAAAAGTTGGTGTCCAGAGGTTGAAGCTTTTCTTTGTTGATTTTCTTGAAAGTCATTTTCCAGAATTTATCTTAATTCTGAACTTGGGATTGAGAGACCTATGTCAACATTTCACCAGCTGTTAGCCACTAAAAAGAGTAAGAAGTCTGTGGCTAAGAATTGTCACTGCAAAGCTGTTACAGGCTGCTAAAAATGCAAAATCTTGTGAATATGATAAAAAGAAATAATTTATTACTTGTGACTGCTTAAGCACTTGTGAATGCTGCATATTCCAGAGTCCAAGAGAGTTGGATGTGGTTAATGCAATGTAACAGTAGAGTTATGTCATGTGCACAATAGCTGTGCACTGAAGAAAACAGCTTGCTGCATCATCAGAAGCACCCTTGATGGGATGTCCCAGACATGTTACTTATTAGATTGATTTATTGATGAAAGTTGTTGGTTTTGCAATTATAATGGAGCTGTTGCCAAGCCCAGGAATTTCACTAGGTTTATTGATCCTGAGGTGTAGAGAACTTGTTGGCCCAAGCAACTTAACTTGAATGTCTGAGCTCCAGAAAATACTCTAGTCTTTATCCCTGTTCTGTCAAAATCCAAACAAGCCCTCTCTCAGTCACATTGGAAGAGACATCACTTAGGTTTCCAAAGTCAAAGCAACAACACTGTGAACTGCATAACATCCTGCTTTTTGGAGTGAGCTGCAGCTCCCTGCTCTAATGAGACAGCAGAGCCAGGACAGGTCAGACAGCACAGGACACCAGGGACCCTGATTCATATTTCATTCCCACGTCTAAGGGTCCATCCTAACTCACCTACTTTCTTATGTTTTCTCAGGTTATGTCCATGCAGAACCTCTGGTTTCTTTTACACTTCATTGGTGAAATGTCAGATTTTCTGTTATCCCTGCTGGCTTTGAACCCATCACTGGGGATATGGTGCATTTGCAAATCTTCCCACAGCCTCTGTCTGTCCTGAAACCACAAGGAGCCAACAGGGTAAGCTATGTCCCATTGTTCTTTTGAAGTTGCTGATGATGGGCATTCTTTCCTAGTGATTCCTTTATCATTTTGGATGGAGCCTACTGTGATGCAGCTGTGCCCTGAAATCCACGTGTTAACAAAAAAGAGTATTCTTCATTATCAGCTCAGAGCACACTCCAGACATTGCTGATACAGACAGTGATAGAGTAGAGTTGTTTGGCAGTGTTAATGCATCTGCTGAAGCAGGAATGCCATGCAAGAAGAGAAGAGTTCAGTTGTTCAGAGTGGGGAGAAAATGTTGGAGCAGATAAATGATGAGATGGCACCTGTGTGGAAGCAGATGAAAATGGGAGAACCCAAGAGGATAATTAATGTGGTGAAACAGGAGCCAGATGTCAATAGATTCAGCTTTCTGGTCATTTGAATGCTGATTCTGTAGTCTGTGTTGATGGGAAAGACTTGTTAGGCAGCTTGTTTGTGGAGCTCAGGATTTTGTCCATCTTAATCACTTGTTAGGGGTATTTGACACTTTCCACTGCAGGTACTGTCAGCCAAAGGAAAAATAAAATTTGAGGAACTGGTTAGAACAAGCCAAAATTTCAGGCTTTTTTTCCACAAATCACTTCTGCTGCTACTCCTACCTGAAGTGAAACAATCTGCCCAAAACATCTACATCTCCTTTTATGAAGGAAAAAAGCACAGCAGGAGCCCCATGGGGATGTTTAGAGCTCTGCTCCTCACTCCTGCTGCCTGTGGCACATGAAGGAAGGAAGAAAGGAATGAAGGCAGGAAGGCTGTCACCTGGGTAATGCTGGGCCTGACTGATGCCCATTGGGGCCAGTGGTTTTGTGTCAGATGAAAGAGACAGGAGTGCATGTGAGGATTTACACACGCACCCTGGGGCAGTCAGAGCCAGAGCCCACCAGCCTCACACACAACTCAGTCATGCTGAAAATTGCTGTATCCAGCTACTGCATTGTCTCATGGCAAACCAACCCTCAGCTCTCCAGAAAGCCAGCCTGGGGGGCAAGAAAGGATTTTTGCTGTCTGGGCATGAAGAGCTCAGTCCTATCCACACAGGGTGGTAGATCAACATTGAAGTGAAGAAGGTCCTTCACAGGCAGCAGCCCTGGAACATTCTGAGAAAGCTTGTTTGTCATTCCAACAGCATCCTTGTGCTTCTCTAATATTAACATTGGCAATTATTAAATATCCCATTTATAAACAGGTGCCACCCTACTCCCTTGATAGGACAGAGCAAGGGCAGTTACAAACTCTGCACTCACTTCAGCAGTCAAAAGACAAACACATACAAGACAAAGTCTTAACTTCTGCACCTACTAGACATCCAGTAGTTTTGTAAAAGTAAGTAATTTCTGTGTGTATTAAAGGAGAATGGGGACGTATTTTAGAACAAGTGGCTTTTAAATAAGCATAAAAACACCTGGAAGGCAGTTCTGCTTGTTTGTGCCCTGCAGTGAGCTTTACTTGCCTCTCTTTCTCTGCAAGAGGGTGCCTGTTCCAAACATTTTACTCCTGTCCCTGGAAGCCAAACTATGCAGGGGCATGATACTTAATCATTTACATTTCTTTCAGAGAGAACAGGGGACAAACTCTTTTTTCAAATGTAGTGGTATGACTTTGGACCACCAAAGATCCTGGTGATTCTGGTTTAATCTGAATTTGGACCTGCTAGTAATAGAATAAGCAGGTGGGGTTTTATGGCTCATGCCTTCAACTGATGTAAATCAGAATAGCTCCAGACAAGCTGGTGGAGAATTTTTACATTTGCTGAAGGTCTGGTCATGCAAGCTAGCAGTTTGTTGTTAAGTTTGCACTGATGTTTTCTTTGGCCTTGCTGAGGGACAAAAATGCCCACACCTGCTGCTTCCCAGCACAAGATGAAGCAGGGGACAGTCCTCTGGCTTACCCATCTTTCACAGCAGCCCGAGCTGCAGCAGTACAGTGCACATGAGAGACAGATCACTGGAAAACAGACAAGGATTTCAACCAGCCTTAACTGGTGCAGTGCTAACTTAAGGGCAGCTGGGGGAAGATTTATGCCCTTCAAGGATCAGACTTGGCTGTTGGCTGAATGCTCCTATGTCATCAAAGAATGATTCTCAGCTGTGGTACCTTTCACATATTTCTGTCCAGCCAGGCCAGGGAGCATGGCTTTTCTGGTGGAGTTGCTCAGGATGAGTGCTTGGGAAACAGGAGAGAGTTTTACTTCTGCTGTTGGACTGGAAGTGAACAACTAGGGATGCACACTGCAAATAAGCAGTCAGGCCAACACAGGTGAGCTTAGGCAGGAGAAATCTTTGCAAAGACTTGAAAAAAATTGAAAGTGGCAATTCCCAAAAGTTCCTTTAAAGTCTGTCAGAACTATATAGGAATGATTGGTACCATACAACTTTTTCAAATGTTTGACCAGGAATGAATATTAATGAAGTGCAGAACAGTGTTTTCAAATACACTAAAATTTATCTTCCTTTAGGAAAAGGGACTGTGTTATCAGCCCTGCTAAAAAGGTGTAGCTCTGTGTGAATGTGAGACCACGTGCTATTTAAACATTCAGAGATATATTTATTTAAAATGTATGTGGCATCATCTGCTGATATATTATTCAACTATTCCTTGATTAGCATCATCTGCACAGTCTTCACCCACTCTCATGTAGGTCACAGGCAGGACTACAAAAGGGGGATTACATCTGTGTGAAATAGAAGAAGGATCTGAAGCACTGCTACTTGGGCCTGTTAACCAAACACAGCTCACATACTGCTGTAGGAGAGAGATCTTGCACTACACAGCTCCCCACTGGCATTTTGACATCTTTATGGAGTGCCAAGGGATAGACAATACCCCCTTGTTGCACTCTGCAGCAGCTCTTGGTGCTTCAGAAGAAGGTGTGGCTCTCCTGCAACAAGTCAAGCCTGCAGTTTATAAGGACTTCCAAGAAAGTGCCTGGAGTTGTACAATTAACAAGAAATTACTCCAGAAGGAATTCTGTTTCTCATCTCAGCTGGTGTTCAACTTATCTGTGAAGAATGTACACACTCAGCCTATATTCCTTTTATCTTAGCTTAGTTTCACAGTAATTAAAATCCTCAGCCAGCCCAAAGAGCTGTATATATTAGCTGTATATATTTATTTTTGGTCTCCACGAGACTGGAACACAGGCCTGCTGTGTGAGCTCTGGGAAGGAGTTCAGCTGTATGTGCCTTGGTTTCCCTCCTGACTCCTGGTCTGCCTCATTTATGGCCTGATGTCTCCACTGTGTGTACACCCTGCCCTAGGACAGCAGGACCTCAAAGCTGCCTGGGTCCTACAGGCCCCACCAGAACACAGACTGTTAATTATTATTGAGAAGATTAACGTACTGAGAGTGTTCTTCAGTCTCAGCGTGTATTGCTTTGGGACCACTTCCTAATCCCCAGAGGTAATATTAATTTAGAAAAATCTTAATGTACAGCATTGTTGTCACTAGTGATTTTATCATGAGTCTCCTGATATTTGGTGTTCCTTGTCAAGGTCCACTTCCTGGAAACCTGAACATCTTGGCTTGATTTTGTAACAGGCAAATTTTTAGCACCTTCTCAAACAGAGAGTCTGGGAAACATTCCCCAAGTATGCTCTGGAGACAGAGAAAGGCAAACAAAAAGACCTTAAAATGTGTTAATTAAAAAGAAAAACAAGGATTCTGCAAGAACTTTTTTCTCCCCAATGATTTATGTGTCTTGTATGGCTTGCATTGTGCAAAACTGCATGTCTTGGAGTGGGATAGGAACCTCCCATTGGTTCTGAGGCAAGAAAAGATCTTAGTAAACTGATTTTAATATCCTAGCTATGGCTAGGTTAGCACCATCCCTCTAATTGTACCCATTTTGTTAAAATCTTTGTCCTGGATTATTTTTAACAACCTCAAATTTCATGTCTTCCCCCTTGAAGTCCTCTTTCTTAATATCTTTGGGGTTTACTTTTTCTTCACTGTGTCTGATCCTCCTAGCTTTCATTTGTCCTTCAGATTTGATGAGTTGGTACAGGCTGAATTTACGTCAAGGAAAAGCATGAAAGGCATGAAACAGACATTAGTGGTACAGACAGAAGATTTCTGTTGCTGTTCTCCACTGTGATCCAGAAAGAGCCTGGAACAGTTAAGAAAGTGTCCTGGACTTATTTATGCACTGCTCTAAGTGTGACTGGTTGAAGTTTTCCCATTAGTGGAAGGGAGATGTTCCCCAGGCCACTGTGCTGTTTTAGCAACTAATCTATTTCAATGCTTCTTACGTAGACAGGCCAACAAATTTCCAAACAACCAGAGAGCTTTGGCAAATCATACTGAAAGCAGAGTACTGGACTCATACAAAGCAGCCTGTGTTACTCCAGACCCTTCTTTCAGGGCTGGACTCTAATATTCAGGTCAACTGACTTAATAAGATAGCTACTCGCCAAAGTGCAAAATCCTTTCTGGGGGGAGAAGAGAGTCCTGATGGTGATGTGAAGAGGGCAGAGCTCTCCAAGGGGGCTCAGGGTGATGCTCAGGTGCTGAGTGACCTCTCACCAGAAGACTTTGATGTGCTTTACAGAGGCAGTGAGTATGGCTCATGTTTTACGGGGAGGAAACTGAGGCACAGAGAAGCATCTGACTTCTCTCAAAGTCACTGCAGTCCCACCCTGCTGCTGTTCGCTCCACCAGCAGTGAAGAGGGGATTATCTGGTGGGTTGTTGTGTGATCAGGAGTGTGGTGGAGGGCAGAGGGAAGGCAAAGGCAAAGAAGAAGGGGAATAACCACAAAGGGTGAAGCCAGAAGAAGGGGGTAGCACATTGAGATATGCCTGGGTGGCCTCACAAGCCAAGTGGGTAGTAGCTGAGGTAGGAGAGAGAGTGAGAACAGTGTCATACAGAGAGCCAGTCTTTGTCCTCATCCAGTTGAACAAGTTTCGTTGGTGGTGTCAAATGTTTCAACAAGCACTGAAGCTCTGTGGAAACCCTTCAATCTACTGACAGGAGGGTCTGTTTTCTTATTCTCAAGCCATGTCTTTGAAGAAACAACACTTCTGTGTTTGGTATTTTTGGTAGGATGTGATTTATTTCCCCTTTCCCTTTCCCCTTCCCTTTCCCTTTCCCTTCCTTTCCCTTTCCCCTTCACTTTCCCTTTCCCTTTTCCCTGTCTCCTGCTAGACCTTTCAATGGGAAAGCAAGTTTGCATTTAGCTTCTTGTTCCTCTGCTCTAGATAACCTATAATTTCAACCTGTCTTGAAATTTGGAAACTCTTATGTTTGGAACCTTATCATAGACATTTCTGCTGCAGGAAGAGTCATCAGACCAACAATAGCATCTTGAATTCAAGGCAGAGGAAACGGATGACTGCATAGCTTGGTTTTGATGTTGCACTCGGCATTCAGTGTGCTGATTCTCATCTGATTCTATACTTCAGTCATGTCCTTGGATGAGACCCACAAACTGTGCTGAGAAGTTTGCATGATGTGTTGTGCTGCCTGACCTGTGTGCTGCCTGCTCCTTCCTCAGACCTCCAGGAAAGGTGCATGTTCTAGGTTTCTTCAAGAGGCAGGGCTTTAATTTGGGAATACTCTTTTCGCAACTGTCAATCCTTTCTTGAGACACAAGAACCACCAAAGCAGTTTTCCTTTTAGCTTGCAAGCAATTTTGAGTTTGAAGTGACCAAGCCAATTCTCAGCAAGTGCAGGGTCATCAGCAGTCACAAATGAGTGAGTGGGAGATGTTTGCTTGTGTTATGAAATGTGTTGGAGTGAGAGTACACACTGGGGATTTGTTCATTTTAGCAAACCTGGCAGAACCTTCCTGTGACCTAAATAGAATACCTTGCTCTACATAAAGCATGCATCAGGGTATTTCCTGATTTATTCATGAAAGGTTTGCTTTACAAAGGCATTTGGAACTGTGTAATCTCAGAATACATGACACATGTAGCTGGCTGCTCAGCTGGCATTTGCACAAATTGCTTTGATATATGGCTATAACGTATGAAAGCACAGTGAGGCCAATTTAAATACTTGATACTGGAGTAAACTGGTTAAAAGAGTAAATTAGATCTAGCCTACAGATTTTCTTGCTACTGCATGGAGAAGGTTGCTGTCCAGAATGAATAATTGATAAAGGGATGGGAGACTACACTCTAGTAAGCAATAAAATCTTTCAATATTAAATGGGCAGGTTTAAGGGCAGATCCATGAGTGGTGTGCACTGGTTTCGCATCTTCCATGTTAACATCCCTTTTATGATTTACATCAGATTGAAATCCAACATGTTGTGTTAACCAGATAAGTAACTGAAGATCTCTGCTGCCTTTCACTTGGGAGACTTTGTGCTTTCCATTTCTCTTTCCCACTGGCAAAAATAAAGTCTAAGGTAACTAACACTTCATCAGGTCTGTGATTTCCTTAGGGAATTTCCAATATGTATTTTTAATTATTTGTATAGGTATTATTTGTACATGTTTCCTGTTGCAATATAGCCAGTAGAAAGGTAGATGGGGATGGTTGCTTGCAAGCAAGTCTTATTTTGGAGCTTTGGAAGAAATTGGGGTTAATTTACAATAGAATGAAAGTGACATTTGTAAAGATGGTAAGAGGGGAATGCCAGAATCCATTACACTGATGATCCTACGAATGCACTGGCATTCTCCATTGGTGAATTAATGTTCAAATTCTATCAGTGTTACTTGCTAAACTTATTGCAACTTAGTGTCAGGCTTTCAGATTTTTATCATGCCAAACATTTGATAGAAGACAGGTCTGTACAAATTTTTGGGGAAAAATTTTCGCTTTTTATGGACAGCTGCCATAAGCAAGGTAAAAATGTGATTCATTCAAGTCCCATGGAATGAACTTTCTCAATTCTCAGTCTTGTGATCTTTTGTTTAAGAAAAGACTTTGTCCTGTGTGGCCTTGGATAAGCTGAAAAAAGACTTTTTTGATTACTGTGTTTCTTAAAAAAACTCCACAAACTTTTTTCTATGAGGCTTTGTGACTGAACAGTGATTTAAAATTAAAACAACTCAACTGCATTTGTCAGTGTTCATACAATAAAAACAAGGGGCAGCAGAAATCTCGATTGTCCATCCTCCAGACAGTAGAAAAATAATATTTTAAAACTTGCTACTGACACCATTGGCTGCCCAAAACAATAGGGAACCGACAGACAGATTCTGTACTTCATATCTTTTCATATGACATACTTTATAATATCAATTGATATTTCATCTGTAGGCACAGAAGACATCAAATAAAGCACAATTCTTTCCATACTTTTGCTTTTAATTTTATCCGTTCCAAGCAGTAAGCATTTTGAGGTCTTTCTTCCTCTGCATTTCTCTCCCCCCTCTCCCCTCCCCTTTTACATTCTTGACTGGAAAGGATCTGCTTCTCCACTGGCTCTGTAAATCTGGGCACTTCAGAGTTAATCAGGACCTGAAAAGAGCAGGAGGACATGAGGTTTGCATTAAAGAGTGGTATGTGGACAAGTGGCAAAAGCATGGATTTTGTGGTAATAAAAACACACTGGGTGATATTTTTGTCAGAGGGCCTCACTTCACTGCCTCCAAAATGCAAAAGCATCAGGAAATCAGATTGCTGTCTCTGAACCATGATTGCAGAAGCAGATCAGAGTGCACCTTACTCCAAACTCACTGAATCAAGTTTAGCTTTCTTGTGGCACATCAAAACTGTCCACATGCAATGCTGGTGATGAAAACATGGGGTTCAACTTTGCTTCTGGAATAGCAGGACACCCACCCCTAAATGGAAGCCAAACTCTCCACCAAAGGAAGCCATTTGTCTTGCCAAAACAAAGAGAAAATGATGATACTGTCAATCTGGCATCATGGGAAGATTTTGTTTTCCCCATGAGTAAAAACTGTTCTTGTTATTTACTTAGATTACGTTATTTCAAATTCACTGAAGTCTCAAAAAAATCTGCAGACTGAAGCCTGTGTCTGCTGGATCTAGTGGTGGCTAGACAAATATATGAAGATCCTGGAGTTCTGGCTGCACCTTTTAAAGTCAGAAGATGTTGCAAATTTCTCAGCTGACCCCCTTGAAACACATGGCACATGTGTAGCATTACTTGTTCATGGTAGGCGTAGGGACTGCCTGACTTCCCTGGTGTTCCTTTGCCACATGTCCCAACTTTCTGCAGTGGGAAAAGACTGTCTCTTTGACCCATCCATCCAATTAAAGACAGTTGTTGACAGTAGCCTTTCTGTTTTTTTTTGGTTTTTTTTTTGTTTTTTTTTTTTTTTTTTTTTTTT
>WEIU01004134.1:81870-99997 GCA_013389925.1 Aegithalos caudatus
TTTTTTTTTTTTTTTTTTTTGGTTTTTTTTTTTTGGTTTTTTTTTTTTGAGACAATGTGATTTTATCATGTTGACACTGAAGTATGCTCCCCTTGTCTGAAGATGGAACTGGATGCAGAAGAGCCAAAGAGTGAGAGATGAGTAGAAGAGAGACTGTGTAATGACAGAATGTTTCACATGACTTTGAATTTCTGAGGAAATTAGGTGCTCCCCAGGTGCTTTGACATGGAGCCTATGGCAGCTGCTTTGGCAAAGCCTGCCAGCAGTTACACAAATATGTTATTCTCCCCTCTTTTTCCCAAGGTGCAGAGGACACAACAACTTCTGTTACAGACCAGCAACAAAGAGCATTTGGAGCTGTCAGAGTCTGTGTCCTTGTGTTCCTCGACATGCAGGACCACCTCTGAGAATTTGTGCACCCATTTATGTTGTAGTTGGATACCACCACTTATATACCACCACTTGCAGCATAATCCTGCAATGCCCACTGAAATGAGTGCCAGTCATACAAGTCAGCCTCCACCCCCAGCCTCTACACCTTTTGAAAGAGCTTCTCTGGGTCAAACCTTTTCCCAAGCATCAGCTGAAACAAAATCCTCTAGCTGCCGTAATTCTATCTGCCCCACATACTCCAGAGAGTTCTTTGCACAGCAGAAGTCCTTTTCCTGAAAGCAGGACAGGGACAGCAGGTGTTGTGGTGGTGTCCCTTCAGTGGAATCTGATTACCATTTTGGTTGCTTTTCTCTGTCTATTTGATATGGTTGTTTAGGAAGCCGTGGCTGATGGTGCACTTTTGAGCCAAGGACTGACAGAAATCAGGTGTCTTCTATAAGAAAAGAAACATTAACCCACAGGTTGAGATCTGCCTGCAGCATCATTGGCAAACATGAAACTTCAGCTTTTCACAAAATGATTGAAGTTCTTTTCTATTTTAAAGCAGAAACAAGGTTTAAACATTGAATAGTAATGCTAGTGGAGATGTAGAAAAAAAAAAGAACTCTCAATAAGAAAGCACAAGCGATGGGAGAAAATTAGGTGCTCCCTCCTGGCTGAAGAAATGGAGGAAGAAGCATCAGTATTCATAGCTGCAGTGAGAGTTGAAATGATGGTCAGGGCCTGTCAGTCCCAATACCACATCCTTGATTCACATGCACGGATTCAGACATTAATTTGGACCTCAGATGTGCGTGTCTGACTCCCAGTGAGCCCTCCTGGAGGGCAGAGTGTGGTCTCCTGAACGGTGGGGTGAGGGCAGAAAGCCCCAGAAGGAGTGGGCTCGGCAGTGGTGAATGCAAACCCTGCTTTCCTTGGCATCTGTACCCTTGGGACAGGACCGGGCTTGCTGGTCTCGGTGCAAGACACACACATTCTCACAGAGGGCTCCCTCCAGCACCGGAAAGCTGCGAGTGTAAATGAAGACTGTCACGGCCACAATGGCTAGGGTTTTGTTGGGGTTCCCCTCCCCCTTCAACCCTCCCGCCCCCGCCCCTTTCTGAAACAACCAGCCAATTTAAGAGCACAGTTCAGAAGGAAGGGATTTTTGTTATGCTCATGAATCTTCAAAGATTTCCTAAAGGAAGAACAAAGAGAGAAGCAGAAAAGACAGAGAGAGCTGGAAAACCAGGAGCAGGCAGCAGACTTGGAAAGAAATGTCCTCCTTCTCCCCAGCCCAGGAATGCAAACAGGAAGCCGCCAGCAGAATGTTTGGAGTGTGTGCAGCTGCAGTTGGGTCTGAAGACACTGAAAGCTGTGCTGAAAGTATTCAGCTTGCCTCTTACAATGGAGGGGAAACACTTGCTTTGACACTGCATTTGATAACCATTTTATAGCAGGAGTGCAGACCCTTTCATTTGCAGGGAAAGGGAAGACAGCTGTGGCTGTCTTCAGCTAAACTTGCTATTCTCTATGTGAGAGACTGTGCTTGTTAAAGGAGGACAAAAGGGTGCTTACTGAGGTTCTGCAGGTGGCTTTTGGTTATTAACCAGAGGAGCTCAGCTAGTCCAGAATGTGTTGGGCTGCCCTAATTCCTCTCTAAAGGAATTTCAATTGCTGCTTGGGGATAAGCAGTGCCATTTTGGAGACTGAACTTTGCATTGCCTGAAACAATAAGCTACTGCCTTGGAAGCAGAAGTTTCCTATCTGATAGATCATTCTTCCATAACACATGTTTTCCATGTGTGAGTTCTGATTTGGGGAGTTTGGGGGAGAAATCATCAGTAACAATATCTTCTAATTCCTATGTAGATAAACCTCTTTGTGGTACTTGTGTAAAAAAACCACTTGAATTATGTAAATTGAGATAAGTTCTTATAAATCACCTTTCAAACAGGTTGGATCCGTGTCTTAATTCAAACGTTTTTAAAATTATCTTACCTAGTTTTCCTCCGTTGTTCTTGATCAGCAATTGACCTTGAGGTGGCTTTGTTCTTAAAATAGATCAAATAAGTGCATCACTTCTTTTGATTATAATACAGGTTCTGTTTTAAAAAATGCTTGCTGAAATGAGTCTTGCAAGTTCTTTAGTTGGTAGGATTTTATTGCTACATTTTGAAACTGCCTGAGACTGTGCATGAGACAGAAAATGCTTTTCCTAATTAGCTGATTGTTTTACCATGTATGTCTGAGAGTTGTGTGTTGGTAGTTGGGTACTGGTTACATGTATAAATTTGTCTTTTTATGGAGTTGATAATCTGGATTATCTCTTCAAGCTCCTGCCATCTGATGGGTCAAATGCAGAAAGTTTTCAGCTCCAACACCATTGGAGGATTTGCTAAAGTCAAGACTTGGGTTGTGAGATGATTTTGCAAAAGAACCCTGGGAGACAGCATTGCCTTTACAAGGACTAATTGTACTATGTGTTTCCTTGTGTCTAACATGCCTGAATTTTAATAAATGAGAAATTATTGTTCCTTGTTAAGTAAGTAGGTAGGGTAGCTAAATATAGAAGAAGTCAGATTGCGGGTAGGTGGAGGAAGCTCCAGTTTCAATGACTGAGGAGGAGGAACATGGAACAGCAGCACTTCAGAAAGCATCACCCAAGCTATTCCTCAGGTCTGACTCCTTAAGCTCCACACAGAGCTCCACATGAGTCCCTAGCTCTGGTGCTGTCCCAATATTTGTGGTATCACCTTGAGCTCCTGTGTCTGCTCTGATGGGACTGGAAACTAGTTTTTGCGATTCCCAACCTGGAGCTGCAAGTGTGAGGTCGCTGTTTCCACCAGGAAGGACACCTAAACTGGGGTCAACCCTAAGTGAAAATTGCTCAGAGCCATAAAAAATCCCAGAGAAGAGGATGGGAGTCAGAACAGGAGACACAGGGGGTGTGGAACAAGGTTGCATTTTAATCAGCCTTTAGGGGAGTTAAATAACGAAGGCTGCTGGACACGCAGAATGAGACAAAACTACAAAACACCTTGATAAGAGAAGAAAGCCCTGTGTCAGCACAGTTGCCCACAAGGCAAGAGCTGTCAGATCACTGTTTTCTGACAACTTCTGTCTCCTCCACACCTTTTGTGCTGTTTTTCTCTTCTCGTCAAGGTTTGGCTGACAGAGTGAAAAAAAAAGGTTTTTTCAGAGCAAATCACAGCCTGAGGAGCTTCCCCAGTTGCAGATTGTTACCCAAGGGAACTCCAGACCTAGATCTCAACCCATTCCTCAGTAAACAGCAAGGGTCTCCTGAGATAGAGATTGCCATTGCCACATCTTATGCAACAGCACTGATGTTGATTCATAGCTCCTATCTGTGCTCCAGTGCAAAGCTCACCCATCAGCAGCGAGATATTTGGAGAACAGAATTTGTCTGGGGCTCAATAACCACAGCCATGAGCTATTGTTGCAATACAGGTTAAGAAAAAAAAAAGTGCTCACAATTACTATACAGAAAACAGCAAGCTTTGCCAGTTTTGACAGTGAACTGGGAAAGGTGTCTAAGGCTCAAAGAAGATGGGTTTAACACCTGAGTTATTTTTTGAGACCCTTCGGAATAATCTGATTTTTAAAACAAATAGTCCACACTCTGCAAAACTGATGAAAACTGCTTTCCTATTTTTCTCACCCATGTGGATTGTCTTATGATCAACCTGCAATTTTTCCTCGTAGGGGTACACTTCTGGGTATGTCTTTTACCTTGTGACCTATTTTCTTTAAACGTGAGAGAATGTAATATCTGAAAAACCTTTACCACTCCCCCTGACGATGTGATTGAAATCGATTGACTGATTCAAAAACAATTAGGTGGGGCTGACAGACAGACAGCACACAAGTTTTATTCTGTAAGAAATGAGGTCAAAAACTCCATGGCCCTTCGAGATATCCTAAGGCCAGTATCAATAAAATTATATTTCAGATGTGAGGAAGGGCTTGCATGTCTGATACCTTGCCTTTTTTATCCCCAAAATCTATCAGATGGTCTAAGAAAAGGTATTGCCTCTTCCTACAAACCTTTCATCTCTCTATAAAATGAGGTGTACAAAGTCTCTTGGCCCCTGAGAATACTTATGTTGTGTGTCCCTGTTTTCTGTGACAGAGGTTTTACTTTCCTCTGGTTTGCTCTGGTTCCAGTGCAGTGCCTTGCTGCTCTGAGTGCTGGAACTACCAGGGTTATACCAAACCAACCATGTGCTATTTGTTATTCTTACAACTGTGCTATATTTCCCACAAAGTAGTGGGCAACACTGGATTTTCTCGGGGGGGAATCTTTTCCTTTCTTCCTTCTCCTTATGAACAAATATAATCTGAGCCCGACTCGCTGTCTTGGAAGGCTTCCAGAACAAGGTGATGTGCTCTGTTTGGGATAAGCATGTTTCACTGGTTGACAGCCACTGCAACAGCAGCATCTGAAAAAGAAGACTACAACAATTCCCTCTGTGGCAGGAGTCACTGGGTGATGTTCTCTGACCTGTGTTATGCAAGAAGTCAGGCTGGATGATCAGAGCAGTCCCTTCTGGCCTCAAAATCTATGAATCTGTGTTCTGATTACATATCTGAGAATGTGCAACCCAAGTTGAAAGTGGTGATTTATTGGATGCTAGCTACAGGCAGCTTCTTGTTTCTGAGTAAGCAACTGCTTTTAAAAGGGTCCCTGTAGCTCAATGGGGCAAAAGAGCTGTCAGCTCTTTTGGGGAAGAGAACTTGCCAGTCTATTTCCGTAAAGCACATTTTAAATTTACAGCTCTGTGCAAGTGCTATTTTACAATAAGGATTGACCCTTTCTGGAGATGGCTTTGTGGTTGATTTATAGGTATATCTCCAGTAGGGCTGCCTTGGGAGGAGGCCAAGGTGGGTGAGATTCATCTTTTCTCTCCTGGCTTGTGGATCAACTCATATATGAAAGCGTTGTTGTGGTCTGGCTGGTGTGAGTTTTGCTGTTGCATCCTGCTGAGGACTATTTGAATCTCAGTGAAACAGATGATGTGTTAACAGCCCTTAAGAGGCTTGTCTTCAGCCCGTTGTTTCATTTGCTTCCAAGGACACCACATGCAGACCAGAATATTCCTGCATCAGCTGGGAGTCACTTTAAAGACACGAAGCTCCAACATGTTGGAACAAGGGAGCNAAGCAACAATGTGGAAGACACATTGGTCAGATTTGAAGCAACAGACTATCAGAAGCCTCTGTAAAACCAATAATGGAATGAGGACACAGCGTTCATTAAATATTTCTCTCTTGAATGTGGAGTGCCTGGTGAGATATGGCTTTTAATGGTGGAAATCTAGGGCTGCATTATTATTATCATTATTATTGTTATATAGAATACGTAGTGACAGCAGATAAACACCAATGACTAAAGAGCTCTACATATTCAAGAGTGTTAGGTTTTACTTCTGGAAACCACTCTTAAATCAATTATGACATTACTGCACTTTATTAAAACAGTTAAATCTACCCTAACAATGAAACTGTCACTTTGAATTAGAAGAGCAACCTACTAACTTATAAAATATGTAAATATGAAAGCAACCATATTTCTAGGTATATACATTATTTTTATTTACAGTACTTCCTTAATTGCGAGGAGTAACTGAGTAGAGATTGCACTATAAATGGTCCCACAATTATTAAAATGCGTGTTTACATTTGCTTAAATTGTTCAAAAGTAATTTAGAAGATTAATTTCATGAAATATTGAGGAAATCTGCATAGAGAAAATGTAATTATTATTGATATTTGCATAACTTCCCTTTCCACTTTCATGCACTATTACAAACCACACAGAACTTCACTAAAGAAATTAGTAGAGAAACTGCTGTAGTACAAANACTGCGAAAGGAAGAGCAGAAAAAAGGTCTTGGTGTGTTGATGAGACAGTGGTGAGGGACTGGGAAAGGTGGCTCTGTTGACAGAAATTTCTGTAAAGAAATTTAACTTCAGAGGAATGATAAGTTTTCAAATAGCATCTGCTGGTCCTGAATTCAAAGCAACAATGTGGAAGACACATTGGTCAGATTTGAAGCAACAGACTATCAGAAGCCTCTGTAAAACCAATAATGGAATGAGGACACAGCGTTCATTAAATATTTCTCTCTTGAATGTGGAGTGCCTGGTGAGATATGGCTTTTAATGGTGGAAATCTAGGGCTGCATTATTATTATCATTATTATTGTTATATAGAATACGTAGTGACAGCAGATAAACACCAATGACTAAAGAGCTCTACATATTCAAGAGTGTTAGGTTTTACTTCTGGAAACCACTCTTAAATCAATTATGACATTACTGCACTTTATTAAAACAGTTAAATCTACCCTAACAATGAAACTGTCACTTTGAATTAGAAGAGCAACCTACTAACTTATAAAATATGTAAATATGAAAGCAACCATATTTCTAGGTATATACATTATTTTTATTTACAGTACTTCCTTAATTGCGAGGAGTAACTGAGTAGAGATTGCACTATAAATGGTCCCACAATTATTAAAATGCGTGTTTACATTTGCTTAAATTGTTCAAAAGTAATTTAGAAGATTAATTTCATGAAATATTGAGGAAATCTGCATAGAGAAAATGTAATTATTATTGATATTTGCATAACTTCCCTTTCCACTTTCATGCACTATTACAAACCACACAGAACTTCACTAAAGAAATTAGTAGAGAAACTGCTGTAGTACAAATATGGATTCATCAATAAATGTTCAGGCTTCTAGGCGAAAAATAAATGACATGGCTGTGGAGAAGAAATATTACATTTTATTTAGATAGTTATTTGGAATGGGATCTGCACAGATAAATCTATACTCAGAATATAGCAGTCTGTTATGACAGAGATGAATATTGTTGAAAAGAACAAGTAAAATACAGAAAAAAAAAAATCCAAATTCCAGTAGAAGAAAGTACAAGGGCTAGGAAATACGCGAGGCAGATGTGCTCCAGGTGTGAGGATCAGAACCAGCCAACAGCAAGCTATGTTTTTCAGTCCAGCAGTGATGAAAAGGTCCTGATTCAGAGGTGCTAACTAAAGCAGAAGTAGACTCCAAGAGCAACAGCAAAAATCACCAGCAGGGCTTGCTTGAAAACAAGAAGGTCCTGGAAATATCTGGGGTTGCAAATACTGATGCACAACTGTGTGTCTCCTGCAGCCAAGCAACTGCTCTGTGTTCAGTGAAAAACAGATTCCAGCTGCCACCCAAGGGCATATGGAACAGGGAGTTTTGTGCATTTCTGGGAAAAAAAAAAAAAAAAAAAAAAAAAAAAAAAAAAAAAAAAAAAAAAAAAAAAAAAGTGAACTGGGAGTAAAACAAACCAAGAATGAAATGACAAAAATGATTAGTGGAGCAGTCTGTAGAAGCAGCAGCTATGCCCTATATTAGGTTTCCAAAAGAGGACAATGATTACTGACTAATTGTCTTTCAGCTTCTGTAAATCAGGACATTTTGCATGGAGAAGTGCTTTTGGGATCCTTGGTGGACACACTCCTACCTGAGCTGCAAGAAAACTGAGAATCCTACAAGACCTTGTAGTGCAACTGGTAAGGGCCCGTTCACAGAGAAGGACCCTGTGTGTGTGTCTTTGTGTTTATGTGCAGTGTCTAGTGAGACAAGCAATAGAAAAGAGGAGCCTTGTCAAGATTATCTGTCTTGAGACAGGAGAAACCCATGCATCATTCATCCTGAAGGCTGTGCACCAAGGAGCAGGAGAACCTCTCACTCTTCTGACAATGAAAATAATGAAGTCAGATTATCCAAGGAAACTGTGAGTTTGCCTTACCCACAAACCTCAGTCCCAGGGAGGGAAGAAGAATTATCAGAAAGGTCACTCTGAGCAGTCAGAGTCAAGGACGGAGCTGAACAGCTCCTAAAACCCATAAGGAGCAAATACAGAGCTCACAAGGAGGCAGAAAGCAGAATGAGTTCAAGGGAAATAAATAACAACATGAAAAAGAATTTAGTGCTTCTGAGGAAGCATAGGAGACATTTCTCTCCATGTTGTGAAGACCTACAATGGCATGCTGATAGGATCCCCAGAGAGAGCACATCATCTATAACTATGCAGCACTGCACATGCTGGTACTACTAATAAAAGAGAATGGTTCAGATCACAGAAATTAATTAGTTTAGAACTGCAACCACCAGGAAGAGAGCATGCACACAGCAGCATCCCAAAGTGTGTTCTTATTAATGATTCTCTGTCTGGTGTGTTGTTGACAGAATTCTGCCTGTCTCAACAAAACTCTGGAAACAGCTTTAAACTTCAGGCCCCCATCAAACAGCAAGCGGTCTCCCAGCAGCATGCCTGCATGGAAGCTAGTAAATCCAGCAAATAAGGACTCAACAGCATCTCCTGCTGTCACAAGGAAAACTTCAGCTTCTGTACTGGAAATGTCCCTTCACCTTGAGGGGCCATCACTTTGCAAGCATTTACCATGCATGAAAAGCAGAGCTGTGCTGCTAGTTCTCAAAGCAGTAAGTCCTGCCCTCCTAATCAAACCCATCTGTGGAGGGGAGGGAGGAGGGCGCTTAGGAGCCTCCAGCACCCTGCAGGATGGAGCTGTGCTCCTCACAGACTTCCTCGGTGTGGAGAGCATGTTTTGGCCATGCTGAGAGGCAGAACAAAGGCTTGCATGCATTTTCCTTGCCTACCCTTCATGCAAGAGGGGGCTCAGCTCTCTGAGGTCCAGAGCTCATTTAGAGGCACCTCAGTAGTTCAGAGTTCCCATGTCCAATACTTCATCAGCCACAATTTACTGCAGTGAGATGTGATATACAGCAGGACCATTTCACCTCCCAGAACTTTAGAGAGGGGGTCTGTGTTTTAGCATCTACCAGTTTTATCTCTGCCATCTGAATCTCATTTCCAGGATAACCAAGGGTCTTTCTAATTACTGCTCTGGTGAATGTATATTGCTCCAAGCCCTTGTGATTTGGCTGAAAACTGGAGAAATACAGATTGATGTTATTAGTCATTTCTTCAGGGGAAACCCACTGACACACAGTGAAAAGTCATAATAAAATTGTATCAATCTGACTACCTATCTGGCTATCTTGTAGAAGTGTAAAGATTGAAGAATATGCCTGAATTTCTTAGAAATTTTAGGACAGCAAGGTTTTATAATGGTTCTTGCTGTCCCAACATTTCTAAGAGCCTAAGATGATGGCTGGCAGCATGTTCTTATTCAAACTCCAGAGAGGACAACCAGTACTTTGAACAGCTAACCATGGCTTGTCTCTGTGCCAGAACACACATTAGGGGTCATGATGCAGGACCTCTGATGCTCCAGGCATTTGCTGTTGTGGTCCAGTGACCACAAAATACATGGGGTCGGCTCCAGCTCTGCCACTGATTTGCCATGTGACTTTGGGCATGTTATGTCCCCTGCCTCAGTTTCCACATATAACATGCAACATTTTCAAATCAATTATCCATGACAGTAAAACTAGAAAGAATGCAGAAAGATTGCTCTTTCTCCCTACCTCCCCATTGGACATGAGGACTGTGATTTCTCTATTACATGGAATATGTATCAGTGTAGCACTCAGTGTCTTGTAAATACTCATTAATATCCTAGGAAAGCCCCCATGAGGTTGGTAGAGCAATATAGCTCTCATTCTGCATTTGAATCTGTCCTGGTTTTGAAAGTACAGGTATCTGCCAGCAAAAGCTGGAAGTTCCCTTGGAACAGAGAATGAAAACCCCACCCCCTCAAATTATTATCATTTTGCAATTAGGGGCTTTCAGGCAAAGTTTTGGGAATAGGAATAACAGTTCTTTAATAGGAATATTAAAAATACAAATGTAATAGTACAGAAAAACATGCAAATAAAACAAACAAAACCCCCAGAAAACCCTGACATAGTCAGGGATGTGACCTGACACCCTGTTGGTCAGGGTGTTAGAAGCAGTCCAGATGAATCCTTCTGGAGTAACAGATACAATTCTGTGGAGTAGAGATGGTCCTGTAGAAAGTCCAGTGGTGATGAGATGGGTCCAGTCTTCCTCAGTGGAAAAACAAGATGAACCGGCATGCCCACCTCTCCCTTTTATCTAGGTAGGAATGCTTGGGTCCCTTCCAGCTGGGCAGAGCATCTCCCAATGGGATGATGTAATGTCTCATGTCATTGGTGAGCGTTAATGGCCCATTATCAGAAAATATCAGCTCCAAAACTCGTGCTTGGCCACGTCTTTGTTTGGTTAAGTACCCAGCAATTAGTTTCCTAGCAACTAAAGGAAAAAAATTCCACTAACATAAAGGAAACACTATCCAACCTCCAACAGAATCACAGTGATATGAAAGACCAAAGGACACATTTTTAAAGAAACTTTTATTTTTGTATTTACCTTTATTTGCATCAATCTGCTTTTTAGAAGCTGGCAAGATGGAGATTCCACAACCTCCATGGAAAATCGTCCCCAGTCCTTAACTATTCTTACCATCAGAATTCTCCCCTTGATGTCTGCCTGATCTAAATGTTCTTTGCTGCATTTTAAGTCTTTGGGTGTGGAGAAGCATTTGAATATTTCTTTTTTGCAGTAGCTCATCTGTATGAAAGGATTACCTTCACAACTCACCAGAGTCTTCTCTTTTCAGAACAATCCTAACTCATTTGGTCTTTCTGTCTTAGACATGTTTTTAAAATTTTCAATCATACTGCCATTTCTCCAGGGGGATTTATGTCTCTCTTCAAGTGCAATGTCCAAAGCCAGGCACATAATTTCTGAATTGCCATTGGCCTTGGCCACCTGGGCACCCCTGGGCTCATGTCCAGCTGCTGTCACCAGCACCCCCAGGGCCTTTTCCAGCTTTCCAGCCACTTTTCCCCCAGCCTGGAGCTGCAGGGGTTGTTGTGACCCAAGGGCAGGACCCAGCACTTCCCCTGGTTGTACCTCACCCCACTCATGGCCTCATCTCATGGATCCAGCCTGTCCAGACCCCTCTGCAGAGCCCTTCAGCAGATCCACACTCCCACCTGGCCTGGTGCTGTCAGAAACTAACTGACGGGACTCTCAATCCCCTCATCCAGACCTTTGATGAAAATGCTAAACAGGCCTGCCCCAATTCTGATCCCATGGGAACCCCACTGATGCCCAGCCCAGCTGGATGTCCCTCCATTCCCCACCACTCCCCGGCCCTGCCCTCAGCCAGTTTCTCCAGGAGATGCTGTGGGAGAAGGTGTCAAAGGCTTTGTAAAGTCCAGGCAGACACATCCCCAGCCTTTCCTTCACCCCCTGGAGCAGGTCACCTTGGCACAGGAGGAGATCAGGTTGGTCAGGCAGGACCTGCTTCTCCTAAACCCAGGCAGGCTGGGCCTGATGCCCTGGTTGTCCTGTTCCTGTCACTGATGGCACTCAAGGTGATCTGCTCCATGGCCTCCCTGGCACTGAGGGCAGGTGATAGGCCTGTAATCCTGTAGTTGCCCATCTCTTTCTTTTAATCCTTTACAAATGTAGAAGAGTGTTTAATCTACACATTCTTGTAGAAGAGTGTCAATTTTGCCAACTTCCAATCCTGGGACCTCCCTGTGTAGCCAGGACTGTTGGTAAATGACGTAGTGAGAAAGTATCTTAGTGACCTATTCCACCAGATGTCTCAGTGGAATTCCTTGGGAGGATCCCATCTTTCCCCATGGACTTGTGTGTGCCTAACAGGTGTAGAGATCATTAATCACTTCCCCTTGGATTATAGGGTCTTCATTCCATTCTGTATTCCAGCTCAGGGTTTTTGGAGAACTGGTTTTATTTTTAAAGACAGACCCAAGCAAGGCATTAAGTGCCCTAGCTTTTTCCTCACCTTTGGCCACTGTTTCCACATGCATCCAATGAAGGATGGAGATACTCCTTACTCCTCCTTTTGCTGATGGTGTACTTTGAGAAATATTTTTATTGTCTTTTACAGCAATAGCCTGATTAGGTTCCAGTTGGGCATTGGCCCTTTTAATTTTATCTCTGTATAATAACCTCACATCATCCTTTTTGTTCCATTGAGTGGTCTGATCCTTCTTCCAAATGTGACAAACTTTCCTTTTTAATCTGAGTTCTAGACCCAGCTATCTGTTCAGCCAGGTCAGTTTTCCCCACTTTTGGCACATGAGGACAGTGTGCTCTCAAGCCTTTAGAATTGCCTTCTTGGAGAATGTCCATTGTTCCTGGACTCCTTTGTCCTTGAGGATGGTCTCTCAAACAACTCTCTCAGCCAGGCCCCTAACCAGGCCAATGTCTTCCCTTCCCTTGGGCTTCAGAAGCCTTCCCTTCCCTTCAGAAGCCCAAGGTGTCAGTTCTGCTGCACCCCTCCTTACTTTGAGAATCAAGACCTCTCTCATTTGATGGTCTCTTTGTCCAGGATGGCCTCCAACTCTTTCATCACCCACCTGCCCTTCTCCGTTCCTGAACAACAGGTCCAACAGTGGCCATCTTCCCTTACTGCCTTGCTCACCAGCTGTGTCAGGAACCTCTCTGCCACATACGCCAGGAACCTCTTAGACTGTTTCTCTCTCCTGTGTTGTATTTCCGGATCTCACATGATCAGTGGAAGTTCCCCATGAGAACAAGGGTGAACAACTGGGACTGCTCATAGCATACTTCATCTGCTCCTCCATCCTGGTTGGGCAGTCTGCAGCAGACTCCCACCACATCTGCCTTGTTGGCTTTTCCTCTTATTCCTATGCACAAATCATCAGGCTTGTTTGCTTCCAGCTCCTCCTCTTTGTTGCCCATGCTACATTCATTGGTGTAGACCATTTCCAGATGTTTCCATGGCTTTAAAGATGCCAATAACACTTGTGCGTTTGACATCACTTAGATCTCCATTCCCTGTCTTCACTGAGACAACAGACTAAAGGACTTGGATGGCACAAGAAGACACCTCTGGAGGCAGAACCCTGCAGAATCCTCTTTGAAACATTTTTAGATTTAATTGCTGATAAGTATTGTTTCTGTATGATTTCAAACCACTTTGTACCCACAGCACAGTTTTATTTAGATTTTTTAGATTATTTATTAAGACATCTTCCTAGATAAATACAAAAGCCTTACTAAGTTTGATTTAGGTGAGGACTATTATCTCCATCCACATGAGGTCTGTTTCTCTGTCAGGGACAGAAATAATGTTGTTTAGACATGATTTGCTCTTCATGTTCATGGCATTCACTGGATTTGCCATCTGGTTGCAGAGGACCTCTTTACTGAAGATGCAAAAAGACATCAAATAGTGCCACCTGCCAGTATCTTTCTCTCCTCATTGAGTAGTAGACAAGACTTTTTGGGGGGTTTGGAGGATTTTTGTTAGGATCTTTTCTGTATGAAGGAAATGTGTCATTTTAGTTATTCTCCTTTCCTATTGGCATCACCCTTTTTTGTTTTGTTTTTTTTTGGTCCTGTGTGTTCAGGATGTTCTTTTTTTTTGTCTTTGCAACTAGACCTACTTTTTACCACCTGCATGATTTTTTCCCACGGTCTTCATAAAAATGCAACAGTTGTGGGGCATACAGATTTTTCTCTCCTGCATTTTCTCTTCCTCCTCGATTTTGGAGCAAGGATTTGTTGTGTTGTTAGTATTGCCCGATCTCCCTCTTTTTGGTCATCTTGTCATTCCTGGGATATCACCCACCTGCTGCATTTACTGATTATTCTCTTCTTGAATTCTTGTGGGATTTTCTTTTTGCATGTTCTTTGTAATTTTTCCCTGGGATACAATTACAATTCTTCCCTGTCAGCAAAGAAATGAAGTGCATTGGTTTTAGTAGTGAAACTAATCCATCATCAAACAACCAACTCTTACCATGATCAGTATTTTTCATCTTTTTCAAAACAGTGTTTTACTGGGGAAATGTAGGCCAAATGCAGAGAGTATGGTGCTTCCTCACCGTTAAAAATCTCTATTTGTGAAAAGTTTACACAGATATTTTCTGGTCATTTCACAAGAAAAAAGCAGTAGAGCCAGCAGTAGAACCAAATCCCTGTGGCCTGCTGCAGTGTCAAAACTCTGGATTCATCCATCATTACTCTCTAAATTGCATCTTTGTCACTTAAGAGAATGTAGGCTTCCC
The DNA here is from genome assembly GCA_013389925.1 of Aegithalos caudatus. NCBI lineage: Eukaryota > Metazoa > Chordata > Aves > Passeriformes > Aegithalidae > Aegithalos > Aegithalos caudatus. The sequence continues at coordinate 96,351 of WEIU01004134.1, forward strand.
TACATTTGAAGGAAATTGCTGATTCCCTGAACAATCACCAAAAAGCAAGCAGTCCACAGACTGATAGAGAAGTCTGATGGTCTGATATGTAAAGAGTCTCCTTTGGAATCTGATGCAGCAAAATCTATTAAAGGGAATTCAGAAGTTGCTTTAACATTTATAGGTAAAGTGTGGATTCTGGGGAGAGATGAATTTCCAGATCCCTTTTAAAGCCTTCACAAAGAACACAAATGATAGTTTGTTAAATCTGTACTGTATGTTTAATACATCTGTTCTGTTGTTTGAGAAGAGAAAAGCCATGTGCTTTGTTATGAGGGATTGTATGGATCCATGTCTCTGTTTTTGCCTTCTTATCTTTATTAAAATCAAACCAGACGGTACTAATCCTTCAAACAAATTATAATTTATTTCTTCATGTTCAAAGTATGAGGATTCCTTGGTTTCTCTTACACTGATGAATTCAATGATTTTAATTAAAAAAGGAATGGTTTAAACATAAGACATAATTAAATAGATGCCTGCTATAGTTACCACATTGGTATGCTCCCTTTTGCTGGTTTGAGCACACATTTCCTCCACTGAAGTCAGTGCTGCCCATACAATCTGATTTCTATACCTCTTCCTACATTCTGTGAGTGTCTGCAGAATCTGGGCCTATGTCCCCTTTCTGACCTCATGCTGATGTAATTCTGCTGATTTTCAATGGAATTACATCAGTGTTAAATCGCCAGCTTTATTTGGCTTGTTCACTGGGATCCATGTAGAACGGGTCATTTAAAAGGTCATACATTCTTCTTGTATGAAAACAGGGAGTGCTTTTGGGAAAAAGAAGATTTCTTTTTTCATCCACATTTTATCAGTCTAACACCTACTTTTTAGGTATTACAACAACACAAATAAACGTTACTACTCTTGAGAACAGCTACTAGACAAACTAAATTTCTTCTGTGAGTTTTTGAAAACCTGAGTTTTGCTATGCATTGTTTCCAGATAGCGGAGAGGATTGGAGATATTTGTAGAAGAGGCAGCATTCCAAAGTGCTCATCACCAACCTGTATTTCCCTTCTGTGGAGCAAAAATTAAATTCTCATGAGCTTTAGTGGGACCCAGTGGACTGTGCTTCCTCTCCTAATCACTGTGGCTGCACATCTGTGATGAAGGGGATGATGTTAATGAGCTTGTACACTTGCATGAGAGAAACTTGGACCACTGAACCCACCTTAGTGTTGCTACCACCATTTCTGGGGCTATAATGGTTATTTGAAGTTGTAGTTTGGCACTGATTTTTCTTTGAGGGAGACATACCATGCAAGATGTATTACACGTCAGTGGAGCTGTATTTCTGCTGGAGGTTTTGCTGGTGTGTTTGTACCTGGTGCCAGGAGATACATACCTTTGGTGTGTCTCAGCCACTTGGGCCTGAAATGTGTGACAAAATCTGACAACCACAATTTTTGATATTCCTGATAAGAATTAATGCTGTATCTCCAGTATTATTGTAAAGCTGTGTCTGTTTGTTAGTTCTAACAAGTTCGGAAATGGGCAGAGCAGACTGATAGGATTTCTAATGTCCCATTACAGAAGGATGTCAAGTAACAGAAACCTCCTTTCCCCTACCTGCATTGTTGCTGTTGTCAATTTAACTGCTATTACAACACAACTTGAGGTTTTGCTTAATTTTCTTCTTCCTTGTCCTAGTTTTGGGCCAAACTTGAGAGAATTCACTTCTTCAGTGTAAAAAACACAAAACAAAACACAAAACAAACAATAAATTCAGGCTAAAAAGAAGAATGCCCCCAAAGTAATGAATAATTTCTGCATTCTGCCTCAGTGCTAAGGATTGAAATGTATCTACAAGACAATGTCACTGGAACCTGGGGACTCAAGGAATTGCATTAGGGACATACAAATACAGTTGAGCTGTGTGCACTGAAGTGGCCAGAATGAGGACAAATGGTGTCAATGTAGCTAAAAGATAATTTACTGAGTCAATTTTGTTTGGTTGTAGGTGGATGCAGTTAGCTGCGATATACACTGAACATGTCAGCAGAGTACCTACAGGGCCTTTCCTACTCGCTCACAGATTTTTATTTGTTTATTTGATTACAGTGCTGCTGATCTCAAGTGCTGAGAGAGGACCAGAAAGAAATTAAGAGAAGATTTAGCCTTTCATCAGGAAACAAACCCAAATGAGGAGAGCTAAAGCTGGCCAGACTTTGAGTGAATCACTTCATGGTCTACCTCCCAGCATGACTCCTCTCAGGAACACAGCAGGCCCCTACAAGCACAGATTGATGTCCCCAGGAAGGACATTTGCCTGACCTAACTCTCAGACCTGTGGAGCATCTCCAGCTGCTCGGCTTTTAAAAGATGAGGCAATGACTCTGACTCTCAGAGGAGAATCTCTGGCTGACCAGAGGCTCATCTGAAGCTCTTTGTCCTTGACAGTGGCTTGACTGGATCAAGGAAGAGCTTGAGGGAGCAGTGGGAACATCCTGGCAGGTCTGTTGTTGTTTGATGCAGGTCTCACAGAGAGCATCTGCCTCGTGGTTTTGCTGCTCAGTGAATGATTGCTTCCTGTTGTACAGGGGTTTGGACTCTTTGTGATCAAAGGCTGGAAGGGATCTCACAAGGTCATCCAGTGCAATCTCCTGCTCTGATGTCCCAGAAACCTGATCAGAGAGTTTAAGCCCTCTTTTTTTTAAGTACAAGAAGACAATTTTGTGCTCTATAAACAAATTTGAAGTTCATAGANCGTGTTAGAGTACACTGGACTTGAGGCATTTTCTTCACAGTGCCTTATGGAAATAAATTTCGCTGTTAAAGCTTTTTGCTATTCAATATCAAATTAACTTGATGTGGACCTGCCCTGCAACTCACTGCAGGATTTAGAACTTTTAGAAACTAACTGTGTATTAAATTAATTGTGGTCTGCTCCATGTGAGCTAGACTCCATAATGTAGATAACTTCTTTGCATTACTTCAGCTGTTGTTCCAACATATCTAGATGGAGAATGAATGATCATTTTTCCTTACAAATGCTTCACTCAAGGCGACCACAATGAAACTTCCTTGATTAAGACAGCAAGGAATTTCCCTGGCATATGTACATAATTTGGATTTTACTCTTGGATGGATTTTTTCCTTCTGCTGAGCTTGAAAGTTCATTAGAGCGAGGATTGCCTCTTTCAAGTATATTAGCACAGTGAAGCCATGCTTTATGAATGCAGAAAGACATCCTGTTCTTACATGGCATGGCCCAGTGTGCTGCTCATCAGCCCAACTGATTGCCAGGTGATTTCTTGCTGGATTGGTAATCTGACTGTGAGAACATGACAAAACATGAGGTTTATGTGGTTGAGCTCTGTGAGGATTTTTTGTTGTAAATTTCATCTTGAGTGTCTCTGGGCTTCTCAGAAAGATTTAGGTAGCAATGTAGACATCAATCAGTTCCCACCCTGCCTCTTCTAGGATCTGCCATGAAGCTCCTAACAATCACTATGTTCTCTGTTTTAAACAAAGGCTGTGTCCTGTGGTTCCTTACACTTGGCTGTTCTGATTCATTGATATTAAAGAATGTGCCATAACTACTTCTCCTTTCGCTTTTTTTTTTTTTTTTTTTTTTTTTTTTTTTTTTGTTGCTCTTT
>WEIU01004135.1:13573-26278 GCA_013389925.1 Aegithalos caudatus
TTAAAATAATAGGACGCTCAAGTTACAGATGGTAGGAGCGAAAACCCTTTGAGCCAGGATAATTAATTTTAGTCACTTAAACTTTAGTAACAAGGTGTTTAGGTGGATTATGTAATATAGATGAAAAACTAGCAAGGTTCATATTAAACATGCACTGTGATACCTTGTGCTTTCCACAAGTGGGTTGGATTTCCCAGCAGTTTTATATCCTCCTGTGCTAACCATCCATGCAGAAAGTACAGCTGTTGGTGATCAGCTTAGAAATTCAAATGTTATACTTGAAAAACCAGGACAGCAAGGACTTCTTCATCAAGGCATCTTGCAATAGCTATAAAATGGAACCAACAGCGCCACAGTGCAAGCTGAGTTCATGTAGTTAGTGCTGTTGGCAGTGAAGTGCCCTCTTGAATAACCACCAGTACAAACATAAGTTATTCTGTGAACAGGACTCTCTCTAATTTGAATTTATTCCTGTTACAAGCAAGTCCATTTGTAATTAGTCATTTGAGTTGCATGTTACCTCAGCTTTTGATATTTAAAACTACCAACAGCTATTATTAGGACACTGACCAAAACAAATTAAATAAAATTGAAACCATAACAGCATGGAATAAGAACAGGAGTGTAACAAAGACAGTCTAATAACTTTATCTGAAATTGCAGATACACAGTCGGAGAGTTACTGCAAACTCCATGGTGACAAATTCTTTCATAATCATCAAAGACCTTTGGGAGATCAAAAGCCCTCAGCTTGAAAACATTCACAATAAACATTTGATTACTTCTTGGAAAAAAATAAGCCAAAACACATTTTACCTGTAACAGTCTGCAACCGTGAGGGAATTCAGCAGTTTAAATCAGAGACAAAAATTTGTCTATGACTATATATAATATGTTGAATATCTCCCTGAGTGAGTGACCCATGCCAAAAAGAACAGCTAACTTAATTACAACACTGATAAAAAAGGTAGAAAAAAACCCCAAAAGCTCAAAACTTTCTTTTCTAGCTGTTACAAAAGCAACCAAAGATGAAATGCAGAGAAATCACCATAAAAAGAGAATAGCAAAATTCCTTCTTGCACTTGTGAGAATCCCATTTTACTATAGACCATTGATACGTCTTAAAGTTTCTTTTTCATTATGGTTCTTTCCTGTTTGTTTTGTTTTTTTTTGTTGTTGTTGTTGTTTTGGAGGTTTGGGGGGAATTTTGTGATGATAATGTTTTACTTCATACTTCTTTTATTAGAAGAAAGCGTGGAATCAAAATATGGCTTTCCTTTCTGATGAAATTTGCATAGAAAGATCCAGCTTAGGCTTTGCAAGTGTGCAATTCAGATAAGAAAAGGAAGAGAAAAGAGTAAATATGAGTTCATAATGTCGACAATACATGGGTTTACTTTTACTTCTTTTTAATTAGTGCCATATATAATTGATTTTGATCTTTGACCTTGTCCTGATNGTCCAGATGAATCCTCCTGGAGTAACAGATGCAGTTCTATGGAGTAGAGATGATCCTGTAGAAAAGTCCAGTGGTGGTGAGATGGGTCTAGGCTTCCTCCAGGAATCCAGTGGAAAACTGGATGTCCTGGTGTGCCCACTTCTCCTCTTATTTAGATAGAAACACTTGGGGCCCCCCCTCACTGTGTGGAACATCTCACTATGAGATGATGTAATGTATCATGTAATTGGTGAGCCTTAATGGTCCATTATCATCAGATATCCCCCAGAGAGGATGGATGGTGAAAGAGATAAGGAACACCGCCTCACCTTGTTTTAACAGCTGGACCATTATCAGAAAGCATCCGCCCCAAAACTCGTGTTTTGCCTCCTCTTAGTTTTGGCTAAGCACCCATAAGCACCTAGTACTTTGTCTCCTAGCAACTTATGGGGAAAAATTCTCTAAGTAAAAGGAACAAACCTAACCCCCAACAGACCTGTAGTGGATTTTAGGTTTTCTTTTTCTGTTGTTTTGTTTTAGGTTTGGTTTTATTTTCCCTGAGATATTTGAGACCTGAGTTTGAATGTGAAATGAAACATATTCTCCACTACTATCCTAAAAGTACAGAGTTTTCAGCATGAAAATTCTAAAGCATATCTTTAAAGAATGGTGTTATAAGACAACTTCTAAGTCTTATAAGAACTTCTATTCATACCTGCTATTTTTAGTGCTTTTCTAACATGGGAAATTACTCATTGCTACAGTCATGTCCTCTGATTGAAGAAGAAAGCATTTCTGCTAATCAGTTATCAGTTGCTGCCTCCCTTCAAGTAAATAGCAGGAAATCTCAGCCCTGATTATAAAAACCTCATGGAGTGGAATGAAGATGTTGGAGACATGCTCTTCTCAATGGTCAGAATCTAATGACAGCATAAGAGGTAAAGGCCACATACTTAAATATAGGAAATTCTACTTCAGTATATGAAAAGTTCTTTTTTGTTACAGTAAGAGACGCCAAACACTGGCACAGGCTGACTGCAGAAGCTGACAGAATGAGAGAGCTCGGGTTGGTCAACATGGAGGAAAGAAGGTCTCAGGGAGACGTGTAAGCTGCCACCTTCCAGGACCTGAAGGGAACTTAAAGAAAAGGAGGGAGAGGGACTCTCTATATGTTTAGATATGACAGGACAAGGGACACTGGTATTAATTGAAAGAAGGCAGATATAGATCAGATGTTAGGAAGAAATTTCTTTAGTCAGAGGGTGGTGAAGCACTGGGACAGCAGATGTTGCGGATGCACTATTCATAGAAGTGTTTTTGTTTGACTTTAGCAGGAGCATAAGGTAACTGCTGGAATATTCACAAATAAAGCTTACTACAGTGTTCTTAAGAATTTAGGCATCAATCAAAATAATCCCTTTAATAAATCAAGAGGTTTATCATGAAGATGATTCATGGAAGGAACATCTTACATCTTCTGAGTATTATTTTGAAGCAGTATATCTCTCTCCATTAACTACATGAATTAAGGTGAATTCTCTATGAATTATTCTCACAAGATAATCTTGGAGTGTACTTTCATGACCTCCTTTTTTAGGTCATAAATGCCTTCCCGGAAGACAACTTCAGGTGCTTTGGCTTGATATCTGAAGTCTGTTGAGCTGAACCCAGGATCTTTTTCAGATATGGATTTGTAGATTTGTAGTACCTGTCGGGTTAACATCCTAATTCTAAAAATAAAGTGACAATTCATCATGTGATTTAATTATTCAGACCCCTTGCTCAGTCTATGAGAAAAATGGTAGACTTCACCTGACCATTTATGTGCACTACAAAATTCAGTTATTTACACTATTCTCTGTATCCATGTCAGATGTTACCAATATTTTGATTACCTAAGAAAAAGATATAAAAAGTCCAGTACACATTGTAAGATAATAAGCAGAGTGAATCAAATAACCATGGGAATGTACTAAATTATTAATAAAGTATGCATTAATACTCAGTGATTCTTCCCAAGTAATTATGTACTTGTAAATAAGCTCTAAGTTCTATATGTCCAAATTAAAAATTAGTTCTACTTTAAAGAATCTAATCTTTAGAGATCCACTCTTTCCAAGAGCTTAAGTAAACAAATATCTTTAGGTAACAAATAATCAGATTCTTTATTTGTTAAGTCTGCTATGCAATTTTACAGTAGCTAATATCTGATTTATAGTTTTTGAGCTACTTATAATCATTGTAGTTAAAGGAATATCACATAATGAAGAACAGAAGTCATACAATGTATTTAAAAATAAAGCACAGTTTCAGATCCATGATTTGTTTGATGTCAAGGGCAATGGACAGATTCAGCCTTGATCTGCCAATAGAATTCAGTGAGCAATTCAGCTCACTGAATTAAGTGAAGCTTAGTCACAGAACAATATAAATTCCTTCAATAATAACTGGATTACTAGTGTTGTTTTTTTCTTCCTCAGTCAAGTGCCTCAATCCCAAAACAAAAAAGAAAAATTACTAACTTCAAATGTTAGTTATGTGTGCCACATGCACCAAATACTATTTGATGTATTAATGCATTTGATTATAGTAGAGCTAAAATAATGGTTATATTACAGATCTAATGTATTTGGGACATAAAACCCCCCACCATATATTATGAGCCATAAGATAAACCTGAAATGGCTATAAATAAGGCCTTTATGTCTTCTCTCTTTACTTTGCAAGTCTGTGTGAAGAGCCAGTACATCTTAGGGCAGGAGTCACCAAAATGGCCTCCCTAGTTTTACAGCCTGCATGGAAGAAAAGATCTATCTGTACACGGACTGCTCCCTCAAAACTAGATGCTGCTATTTTCTAATGCTGTCAGTGTGCCTGTTCTCTTCCGTTTGAGAAACAGATATGCCATGACTGAAAGTGGCCTGTGTTTCCTTTATAGTAACTGAAGTCTTAAACTGTGGCTATACCTACATATTTCTGATAGCTATAGATAGCTACGAATATATAAAGTATTATGGTACTGTCTGAATAAGAAATATTTCAAGAAAAAATGTACAGAAAATTAATTGAGGCAAATTGATGACAGTTTATCCTCTTTTTCAGCTGATAATGCTAAAGGAAAATATAAGAAATATGTTTGTGTAAAATAAAGGGAAACAGAAAAAATATTTTATCCCAGAAAATTCACTGTATTATTCCATTGCTGCATAATAAAACCAAGGAAGTAAAATATAAATAAGTAATCACTGAGTTAAAACATGTGTAATATAATTTTCTATTATCATGTTAATTTGATGATATTTCAGAGCTCAGTTCAATATTTGTTTTACAGTCTTGGTATCCATGAGGTTGTGAGGCTGAAGCTTCACACTATGGCATGTTCTACTTCTACATATCTTTAAAAAAAAAAGCTGCCTAATGAAAATTACTTTTGTTAACTACCTGGTTGTTATTAATAAGTTATTGTGGAAAGATCAACCTAGTATGGCAGAGCGAGGCTCTTAAAATTTGAAAAATACTTGTATTTCTTTCACACTGTGAACTAAGTTTTTAATTATAACATGTAATTGTAATTAAAAAACTAAAAATTAATTAATGTACTTTTTATTCAGACAGAAGTGTTTTTTTCAATCAAGCACAGAAAGAAGAGGAAGGACTTGTATAAGGAGAAAAGTGAACAATTAGTGCATTGTCAAATGCAGCCATGAAGAAATAAAAATGAAAGTGGAATGTAAACAAGGACAGGAGACATATGACAGATTTATAAGGCATCAGAATTTCAAAGTTAATTTGATTAAATTTTTAATTTCCTTGACCTAACTACAACTNNNNACTATTGTTTGGTATTCTTCAAGTGGATGTTGTCTCTTTTTCCTTATTCTTCTACGTGGAAAACTATCTTTATGAATGTAGCACTGATTTCTACTGTTCTCTTGATGTATGGCTTAATGGACAAGCAGTCTATCTTGCTTGTGGATTGCTAGCAGTTGAAAAAAAAAAAAATCCCAGCAACCCAACTAACTAACCAACCAATCAACCAAATGGGAGAAAAGTCCATTAAACATTTTCTACTAACTAGAAGTCAAAATAAGCAAGAGAAATCATTTTTCAATGGCTTCATAATCCTTCTGCAAAATGTATGAGGTGTTTAGTTTTGAGTTTTTCCTGGAGGACATCCAAATTCCAGGTGTAATCTAAGACTCATAATTTTTTGCATTACTGCACTAAATTTGCAAGTACAGCTAGTTCTCTCTGGATCAAATCCTGTTTCAAAACAAAAGATGCCAACATATGATGTCAGTGTGGCTAAGTGCCTGATTGCACTTAATGCTATTGTGTGCTGCCAGATCATTTGTCTGAGCTGGCTGTGATAGAACAGTTAGGTGTAATTTAGTATTCAGAACAGTGCTGAATGCAATAAGGCATTTCAAATAGTGCTAATTCTGCAGTTAGCTTTGTTTCATTTTGGTTGTGGTTGTTTTTTTTTGTTTTGTTTTGTTTTGTTTTTTTCCCGACAGCTAGGTGATATATATGAATATAGGAACACTGGATTAAATTAAAACTTAGAAAATATGATGACCAGCTCTAGTCTGTATGTGAACCACTTATCTTTTCAAAAATCTGTTTTAAAGGGCTCATTTTAATGACTGAAGATAATAAATTTATAATGGAGAAAGGTGAAGCTCACAAAGGATGAAATGAGAAGTATTCACATTCTTTGTTCCATGCATTATACATGAAAAAAAAATCACTGTCATTTTTACCCATTAAAGAAATTTTTTCCTATTCCTAGAAGTAATTNAAACATATTCACTATTCCACCTTTTCTGCCATGCTGAGTATTGGTTTTTGAGGTACAATTCTGTCCTTCTGGAACTGTTCTCAGTGATGTATCTCTGTGTTAAACTACAAATTGCTGAAAAGAAATTTGAGACACCTTGTTAAAATCTTTTGAGGAATTCCCCAACCTCTGGAAAACCCATAATGCTCTTTTGCTTTGTTTTGTTTTATTGTTAATTTGCATGACAGATTTTTTCCACTTGGTTGGTTAAATGAACAAATATTTACTTTTCCAACCACCTATAAAATTATCTGAGACACATTCCAATGCTTTGATCATTTCCCTGGTTTGAAGGACACACATTCCAATTGATTCCTAGATTTTACAAGAAAGAGATCTTTATCAAGGAATGCTGTGCATGTCACATAAGCAATATACAAGAGCTAGTCTTCTAGGTATTAGCTGTGATACAGCTACTGTGAGTACTGGATAAAAAAAATAACAGGCAGACTTTTGTAAGGGCATTGTGAAAACATGAAAGCATGACTCAGTACTTTGCAGGCAACTAAACAGGATTTGTCTTAATTCTAGACATTTGCAGATGGGATTAGTCCTTTTTAATGATCAGTGGCAAAATCAGGCATTTTTGACTTATGCTTTCAGTTTACCTTGAGATGAAAGAATTCATGGACTAAATATGGCTTTATTTTTCCACTGTTTTTTTAAAAAGTCTAGAAAAGTAGTTCAAAAACTTCCATGTGTATACCTATATCTGGTCAACTGAATTGGATTTCCAGAAACAAAAAGATCACATGCTCTAGTGAAAAATTCTTAGATTTGTGGGAAATTTGTCCTACATTCATGGGAAGTATATTTGTGGGTTTATGTGGGGTTTTTTTGTTGTTGTTTTTTTTGTTTGTTTGTTTGTTTGTTTTTTTTGTTGTTGTTTGTTTGTTTTTGTTTGTTTTTTTTGTTTTTGTTTTTGTTTGTTTGTTTTGGTTTTGTTTTGTTAGAATCAAGACATGTTCATGCATAACATGCATAACATATTATACTACATATTCAGTGACACTATTCACGTCCAGACAGTTAGTAAAGGAAGTAACTGCTCTAGGACTTGTAAGCATACTCCTGAAATCTTAACTTCCAAGACCCCAATCTTTTTTATTCATCAGGTCCCAGTGTATTATATTTCATTAAATGTAATTAATTCTTGTTTATCTGTTCTGATATCTTTTATCTTATTAGGATAAAATTCACCCAGATCAGAAACTAGATAAGGTGGTATCCATAAATTACTTCTGGTTTACTTAATAATTCTGAAGTATCACCCATATGGTCAAACAAAATTATATTTTAAACAAAAACCTTGTAATAAGATGTTGTGGTTTTAAGCTCAGCTGGGAAAGAAATGCCACACAGTTGCTCGCCCAACCCCCTTTCTCCCCAACCCACCCCAGTGGAATGGGGAGGAGAATCAAAGTAAAACTTGTATGTTGAGATAAGAACAGTCTAATAATTTAAAATAAAGTAGAAGAGAATAATAAAGGTAAATTATAATGATAATAAAAAGGAAACAAACAAGGGATGCACAATGCAATTGGTCACCATCTGATGACCAGTTCCAGACCCCCCATTCCCAAAAGCAGATCAGCCACCCTTCTGGGTATTTCCCCCATCTTATATACAGGGCATGACATTCTGTGGTATGCAATATCCCTATTGTTAGTTCAGATCACCTGTCCCAGCTATGCTTCCTCCTGTTTCTTTTACATAGCTCTTCACTTGCAGCACATGAGACAAGAAAGGAAAAAAAAAATCATTTGGCTTAGGATAAACAAAACTTGTCAAGAAAAAAACATCAGTGTGTTATCAACATCATTCTCAACAAGAATCCAAAACACAGCACTGGAAGAGCTATTGAGAAGAAATTAACTCTACCTTTGCTGAAAACCAGGACATAAAATTTCAGGTGAAAATGAAAAGGAGATAGAAGAACTTTTCTGTATCATGTGAAGAGCTGCAAAAGGCAACTTGATACGCCAAAACCCACTCAGACTGATGAGAAAACAAACTTTGGTCATCCTTACATCACTCATGTCAAAACATTGACAGATGGTTAACACAATTAACAAGAGCAACAGGAATACACAGCCACATAAACTACTACTTCTAGACACTTAGGATTACTAGCAGGATAATAATATCTTAGGTGAACTCTTGTGCCCTGACCCTAATACAACATTTATAGCCATCACACACACTTATATTTGAACTTTCTGCCCTTGTGACTCTCTGGCCTTTCTGTTCCTGCACTCAATCTGCCTGCTGTATCAACTTTTCTTTCTCTCTATGAATTGAACAACCCTTTTGTCATTTTTAAATTAAGTTCTCACAAAATATTTCTAGATTAAGAATCAACCCTTATTGCATGGGTCTGTAAGATATACTGGCAAGAATCTTATGCACCAATAGTTCTAAATTACTCATTTGTTCTCAAGGAATTTAGCCTGATATTTCCTTGGTAAAATATTGCATTAAATTCAGAGTAGAATTCAGTGGGGTTGATCTGCAGAACTTTAGGGTAGATCTGCAGAACTCAATCTTATTAGCAATTTTTTAATTGAATATTACCCTTTTCCTTATTTTGCTTGACTTTTAAAAATATTATTTATTTTTAACCTTTCCTTGCAAGCAAGTCTTTTAAAGTAGCTCCTCTATTGTTTAAATACTGATGTGCAGGACTTGAAGTATCTCTCTTAAGTTGCCGAACACCATGACATTTCTTTTTATTTGACTGGCTAGGAATTCAGAAGCTGAACATGAGTTAGTGAGCAACATCGAGGAAAGAAACAGTCATGTCAGCTATAGTTCACACTGAGATACTGCTGAATACTTTGAATCTCAGGTAAGTCTATGTCAAGAAAACACCATCTACTCCTTTTCAGTTTGATTCTTTAATCTTTGTGACATCTGACTGATATTACTACTCATGCATTGAGTAATTCCTGTGCAATGAGATGCAAGAGATATAAAGAAGCATTATTTCTTTTGTTTTTATTCTCTTCTGACCTTATTCCTACACATAGTAAATACACTAAGCTGCAAGATTTAACATAAAGAAAAACTGATTCTTATTTCAAATGAAAAGTGAAAATTCAACATCAGTCTGAGTTAATTGCTATCCCCTCAACTTGCTATACTAAGCAAACAATGTCTTCTGGGTTTGTTTTTGTTTTTGTTTTTTGTTTTTTTTTTTCATTTTATTGTTAGTACTCTTCTTATTTCACTTCCAGTTGTGTGATTCATCCCATCAAGTTTCCATGATAGCAACTAGGTCATAGTTTTGTAACTCATCATGGTGTCCAACTCTTTTACTTGTTTTCCATGTTGTGTGCATTGGTGTAGAGGCGCAGCAGCTGGGCTATCAGCCTCTTCACTTTTTGGGAGGAGCCTTCTCTAACAGGAAGAGCCTTCCCTAATTCCTTTGGGACAATTTACAGCTATGTCCCTGCTGCTTCCCAAAGTGTTGGTGTGTCCTGATTCTGCTCTGACACTCAGAAGTACATCCCCTTCCTTCCCAAAACTTGTCTTGTCTTCCCTCCCTTGTCTTGTGAATCAGCCAAGTCTGTCAATTCAGTTTTGGAAGCTAAGTTATCTGCTGCTTGCAAGGACTTCAGGCAGGACTGCCACTCTGCTGGTGTCAGTGATTGACTCAGTGGTACACATCATCTCCTACTGAGATCCCTAGATAGAACATGGCTGCTGAGAACTTCATAGAAAATGGCAACCTGTTCAAAAAAGGTTGAAAGTTATCCAGCTGGGCACACTTGCACGGAGAACACCCAGATTCGTTGGGAAAGTATTACTTCTAAGAAACAAAGGCAGTAAAGTTTTATAGAGTTCAGAAAATACTGTGTCTAATGGAATTTTTTTGCTTTTAATTCTCTTACTTACAAGAGTGTGTACCAGGCATTTTTCTTATTATTCTGAAGCTTTCTTTGTTTACACTATCTCTTAAATTGGGACCAATTTCAGGAATGATGTTTAGAAGTATCATAAATGTTAGTCTGCTTCTGATAAAAATAGATTTTGAGAGAAATTCTGAATTGTACAGTATGTATATGTACTACAGTATGCATTTGTAGTAATCTGATTGGCTGAGAAAATTGGAAAAAAATTTGACACTTGATTTTCCAGTCAAATTGGCATTTGCAGATCTTTCCAAATGACACATCCCCTTGTAGACTGTGCAGTCACTTTTATTTCTGCATTATGGAGCTGGTGTTCATGTCTGAGAAAAAAAGCACTTAATTTTGCGTTTTCTGCTGCTGTTGTCACTATCAGCATGTGCTGGATGCAAAGGTTCTTTCAGTAGAGAAACTGATTGCTATATAACAGTAATTGGTTCAGTTAATTTTACTGCTTCAAAACAATATTTTGACAGTTCATAATGTTTCCAAATGTTAATTTCAAGAATTACTGTACTTACATTAAAAGATTTCAACTGGAAAATTATTTGTGATCTTTCAAACTGTACCTCTATTTTTCTGGGGTTTTATCAATAAAATGCAAATAAATATTTGTAAATATTTAACACAATTATTTTTCATTCTGCTAATGAATATTCTTATAACTGTTAAATTCTACACAGCTGAACATAGCTGAATAAAAAGGTACAGATTTTAGGAAAGAACTTTTTTTTCGGATACTGATACAATTTAACAGCTTTATAATAAAGTCCAAATTGTGTCAAGATTTTAAATATATGTTAGAGCACTTTCATATTTTTTAATTTTTCTATCTTTATATTTTCTGAACTGACTGTTGACTGATGTTTCATGCTGCGTATCATTTGGGAGTATAGCTTGCAATGCTCTGCAACATAGTTTGTTGCAAGAATATAGTGTTTCCTTGAAAACTCTATTGGCTCCCTAGACCATACTTACTAGATTTTTCTGACTTATGATCCTTAGTAGTTTCTTACTAGAAAAGGTAATAGCTGACATCCCATTCTCAATTTTATTTTATTATTCTAAACTTTTATTGTACATAAATATTTTTGACTATTTAGAAGGTTAAGAAACATGATCATACTAAGAATGACTCTAAAGACAAAGAACACGTTTTATGAGTAATTATTTTTAATTTCACTCAAAAATATTCTGTCACTACTTTGTGGTTTTGTTTATATATTCAGCCTCATAATGGAGTCTTAGCGGATCCCTCACAAACCATGAAAAACGCCTTTAGTCAAAGAACGAGTCCCCGTGAAAATTGAAGTCTGTCACAATTTCTATCCCAGACTTGATTTGAAACTGATTTACTTCTGCACTGGATTTTTATTTCTGAACTACTTTAGATGATGCAAGATGTTTCTTCTTTATGCTATTTATTGGACTTAGAATTGCATATTATCCTGACAGATACAGTTATAAATGGCATTAGTGGTATATTTCATATTCCCACACAGCTTGATTTCTTTCTTCTCAAAAAATAGAGGGCAGCTGCCTAAGCAGCAAGTGCCAGTCCCTACAACATCCGGAAGGAGGCTGTTGCTGCCAATGAAAACTGGTGGAAAAATGGGAAGCAGCACCTGCTGCCACCACTCTGCTTCTTTCTGTTTTCACTCTTCCTTTCATCCTCCAGTTCATCTGCTTGTGATAGCAGCAGTAGTAGCAACCTCTTATGCAATATAATAGAACAGGAATATATGTTCAGTACTTGCTGCAGCATAAAGCTGGAATTTCAAACCTCTCTAGATCCAAAGCCACTGAATTTGTAACTCTAAAAAGTACTTGTTCTACAAAGCCTTTGAATATCTATGTGATCTGTGATAACTTATCACAGGACAAAGACAAGAAGTGGATTTATGGAAATGTAGACTTCAAATAATCTGGAGACATATCCACTAATAACAACAAATTCAATTTGTCACAGATAGAGGAACACTGACCCTTTGATAGTGTTTGATGGAAGAGAGACCTGAGACATCCAAAAAAGAGCAGAAATGAAAGAATTTCATCATAAATACTGGTCAGTATCTAATACAGCAGAAGGAAATCAATGAATAAACAACCTGAGGACATCCAGAGTTCCCCTTTAGAAAATTTTTGCCAATAATATCTTGTGCTCATATTCTGTAGGTAGGGGAATGCATTTGTATGTTCTTGAACTGTATTCAATCTAGAAATTTCACTTTCATGTTTGAATTGCTGCAGTAGGTCCAGTTCTTGAGTTACTAAAACACTTTGCTATGACAAACTCATATATGATCCTTTTTCTCTTCATCTAGTCCTAATTTTTTGAGGAACTATGTAAGCATGGAAATAGAAAAACTGAAAAAGGTAAGATAATAGATGGGTTAAAAAATTTGCTTCCCAAGTGTAAGATGCTATTACAAAATAATTATTCACATGGGCCATATAGGATACTATAGTTTCTTTTGACAGTCTTGTGTACTTTCATAAGAGAATCCTGTGAGAAG
>WEIU01004137.1:5229-22603 GCA_013389925.1 Aegithalos caudatus
TGTCCCGTGTCCCGGGGTCCCCTGTCCCCTATCCCCCCTGTCCCGGTGTCCCGTGTCCCGGTGCCGCGCCCGACATTCCCCGCGCGGAGCCACGTGGGCGGCGGGAGATTCAAACCGCGGGCGGAGCCTCTGGAAGCCACCGCGGCCATGGAGGGAGCGGGGCTGGGGCGCTGTGAGTGACCGGCACCGGCGAGAGGGGGGCTGCCCTGAGGGTGGGGGTGCGGGCAGGTCTGGGGGTGCAGGAGGATGAAGGGAGCAGGCACGTTCTGGGCTGCGGGGGGACNGGGCTGGGGGTGCGGGGGGATGCGGGACAGACAGGCCTGGGGTGCCGGGGGATGTAAGGGGACAGGTGAGGCTGGGGGGGACAGGGGGCGGTGAGGACAGGTAGGTGTGGGGTGCAGGCGGGGACAAGGACTCTGGGGGTGCAGAGTGATGGGGGGAACTGTCGGGTCTAGGGGTGCAGGGGGTTGAGGGGGAGCAGGCAGGTCTTCATGTGGGTAGAGGGATGGCGGTGGCAAGGTGCCAGGCCCCTGGAGACAAGCTGGGGGGACATATTTTAAGGAATAGTTTGTTGGGGGACAGCCGGGTGCCCCCCAGAAGTCATGGGTGCCTCCGGCACGAGCAGTGTCAAAGGACCCCAAACCTGTAGCTGTGTTCCCCACCTCTTCCCTGGTTGCTTGCTCTGCGCCCTCCCCCACTCCAGTTCCAGCTCTGATGGCCGTTATTTTGGAAAAAGTGAAATTGTAAACTTTCCTCCCACTGCCAGAAGGGCCTGGCTGGTGGCACTGTGACGCTGGTGGTCACTTCCTTGAGAGCTGTGGGAGGATATTACGCCCAAAGCCTGGCTTCCTTTCCCAAATCTTAGTTTCAGTGGCCACGGGGGCTTCAAAAAGCCTCCCTGAGTAGGGGGCTCTGATATGGGAGGCCTCCTTTCTTCTCAGGTGAGCGCCTGACTGCAGATGAGATGGACGAACAGAGGAGGCAGAACATTGCCTACCAGTACCTGTGTCACCTGGAAGAAGCCAAGCGGTGGGGGCTGCACTTGGGGAGATGCCCAAGCTCAGATCTGGGGGGAAAAGGGGTGTTAAGGAGAGGGACAGGAGGAATGGTGGGGACTGGCTATAAAGCTGCAGAATGCTGCCTGGATCCTGGGGCTTTGTGTCAATGAGGGTTTGTTTTTTTTGTGGGGAAACACTCAGCCCTACACCCAAACTGAAAAGCACCCAGCAGCAAAAGCGTGAGGTCTGAGCTCCCCTGCCAGGGAGGATTTATTGGAATGGGGTTGGCATGGGGGTGTCCTTTGGGTGCTTTTCTGCTGGATGGGGTGCTGGGGGTCCGTGACGTGCCCTGTCTCTGCCCTCCTAGCTGGATGGAAGCCTGTCTGGGTGAGGGGCTGCCCCCACCCATGGAGCTGGAGGAGAACCTGCGCAACGGGGTCCTCCTGGCCAAGCTGGGGCACCGCTTTGCCCCTGCCATTGTCCCACTGAAGAAGATCTATGACCCTGAGCAGACACGGTACAAGGTAAGGCTGTGGCATCAGGGGGAAGGTGTAGCAGCCCTTAGGGTGTACTCCCAAACCTCTCCCTTGCTGGTGAGTGCAGAGTGAGGAGGAACTCGCTGCCAGCAGTCACTGAGGGATGGTTTTGTAGCAGGTGGCTGCAATGGGGTCCCTGAGCTGTGCTGCCCCTGGGTGTCACAGGCGTTGCCTCTGTCTTTAACCTCCTGCCTTGGCTGGGTTGGTCTGAGGGCAAGGGGGACCCCAGGGATGGCAGAAAATGGGGTTCAGCCTGACCTCAGCTCCTCTCTTCCAGGCAGCCGGGCTCCACTTTCGGCACACGGATAACATCAACCACTGGCGCAATGCCATGAGCCACGTGGGGCTTCCCTCGGTAACATCTCCCCTCTGCCTTCCCCAGCCAAAGGACACCTGGCCTTTGCCTTGGGGCAGTACTGGGGAGGTGCTGGTATGGCAGGGGGGCTTCATCTTTGCCCCCCACTCTTTGATGCCAGCCAACCTGGGGACTGTCTCAATGCCATTGCCACCTGAGGTGTCTCTTGTCTTGCTGGCAGATCTTCCACCCAGAGACCACTGACATCTATGACAAGAAGAACATGCCCCGGGTGATCTACTGCATCCATGCACTCAGGTGGGTGCCCTGGCCTGGCTGTCATGGAATGTGTTCATGCTCATGAGCCCTTTGGTGGTGCCACCTGTCAGCCTCAGGTGACAAAAGCATCAGGAAGGAGAAGCAGGTGACATCATGGTGTGGGTTTGTGTTTCAGCTTCTACCTCTTCAAGCTAGGGCTGGCTCCTCTGATCCAGGACTTGTATGGGAAAGTGAACTTCACAGGTATGGCACTGTGCAGGGAGGCCTGGGCAGGGAGTTGCTGAGGTGGGTTTGCCACCAATGCCGTGGGGTCCCGTGGCAGGAGGGGAAAGTCTTGAATGTGTTTTGCAAAAGCTGTCTCAGGGATGCTCACTCCAGTGTGGGGGTTTTCTGCACTCCTCTTGGTCTGGCAAGGGAGTGGGGGTTCTGCTGGCTGCCCCTGCACCAGTACTGGGCTACAGGGCTGGTGCTGACTGATGATGCCTCTGCTCTGATCCAGAGGAAGAGATCAACAACATGAAGCGGGAGCTGGAGAAGTATGGGCTGCAGCTGCCTGCCTTCAGCAAGATTGGTGGCATTTTGGCCAATGAGCTCTCAGTGGATGAAGCAGCAGGTGATGGGTGCCTGGTGGGGAGCAGGGCTGGGTGTCAGCCCATAGCAGGATCTTGGCTCAGCCCCTGAATGCCAAATCTGAGGCCAGCAAACTGGGAGGGAGTGCTCTGGGAGGTGATGGTGGTCTGGGATGCAGTGGAAGGCACCTGGTTGTTCTCTTTCAGCCTGGTACAAGGCTGCAGGTGCTGGCACAGCCCTTTCCTAGCCAGCAGCTGACGCAGGAATGCCACAGAGAGACACAACAGAAATGACGGAGTCAGAGCGAGATGAGAAAAAGAGCAGTTTACTTTTTTGATTTCACCTTATATACATTTCATAGAAATGGACCACATTGGAAGATAGAGGTTCAACCTCTTCAATTCCACTGGTCTGAGAAGGTGTCTATCAATTGTCCCTCCTAACTGGAGGAATGTAAACAATAGTATTGTTTATAGAAAATGTGTGAGAAACTGACTCCTAAGTATGTAAACAATCAGAAGGCTAGAAAGAACAGCAAAAGAACAAGGCAACAAGCAGCAGCTGGGGTTCTGCATTCCCTGGGCTTGCTGTGAGACACAGACTTCCCAGGAAACTGCACCTTGCCTTTTGAACAGGGCAGGTTCCCACCTTTGCCTGTGGAATGCCTTGTCCTACTGCATGCAGGGATAAAGCAGATGGTCCATCTTGCCCCTCCATGTCCCATCTCACTCCTTCCTCCCTACCTCGCCCCCAGTCCACGCTGCAGTGTTGGCCATCAATGAAGCAGTGGATCGGGGGGTGGTGGCCCAGACGATGGAGACCCTCCACAACCCCCACGCGATGCTGCTGGGGCTGCGTGAGGAGCTGGCAGATGCCTACCAGGAGGTGCTGCACCAGGCCAAGCTGGAGAAGGGCAGCAATGCCAGAAACAGGGTGAGGAGAGCATAGGGTGCTCTGGGGTGGCTGGGAGAGAAGCAGTCCCTTTGCTGATGGGCAAGTGGGTGTTTCCAGCTGGAGGGGTCCCTTCACCAGAGACCATATGCTGCTTGCTGGCTGAAACACAGCCTGGGAGCTCTTGTGCTGAGCAGAAGATGGGGGAGATGATTCCTCTTTGGGGGCTGGTTCACCCAGGTCCTGGGGTTGGACAATGAGCCCAGGCATCTGTAGGGGACCCTACTGCACATGGTGAGGTATGCTTGGGCAGAAAGCTCAGGCTGTACTTGTCCAGTACCCACAGGTGATCCCTGAAGGAGAGGACGTCTACGACTGGTGTCTGACCCAGGCTGAAATCCAAGGGAACATCAACAAAGTGAATGGTGAGCAAAGCTGGGCCTTCCCTCTGGGGGTTCTCCAGGGCTTATTGTTGGGACCATGTTAGCCCAGGGTGTGGATAGTGTGGTGGCCATAGCAGAAAGAAGTCTGCTCAGGCGAGCCTCAGACCTAATGGGAAGAAGGGCTGGGTGTGCACTTCCAAGGAGAAATTAAAATGATGGGTACGCAGCCTTTAGCCATAGCTGCCTTGGCTCCCTGGAGGTGTGGGATGATTTTTCTGCTCACCTCTGGGGTGAACTGGCCTTTTGTAGTGCGTGGGGCTCTGGAAGAGGTGGACATTGCCCTGGAGAGACAGGATGTGCTGGCTCTGCACCGTGCACTGCAGGACCCCACCCTGGCCCTGCGCTGCCTCCAGCGTGACAACCTGGAGCTCTACTTGGAGCAGCTCAGCACGGACCGGGAGGAAAAGGCACTGGTAGGGGCTGGCAGGAACCTGCAGTGCAGAGTGCTTGTACTGGGGGCAGCCCATGGTCCCCAAGAAGAGGGAGGTCCAGTGGGCTGGGGAGTTGGCAGCTTTCTGCCAGGGGTCTGAGCATGGCTGCTCTGTCAGCACAAGTGTGATGAGCTGCGAGACCCGACACTCCTCTCTGCCTGTTGCAGGAACTGGGCTACCTGGAGCTGCTGGAGCAGGAGGAGGTGCAGGCAGGGATCCTCACAGCAAACCAGAGGCACGAGAAGGAGCGAGCCAGTGAGTACCTGGGCGAACACTTGTTGCAGGTTCTGCTGCCCAGTGTGTCCCAGGGGCTGGTGATCCTGCTGGCAGCCTGGCTCTGAGACAGGGCACAGCCACCTCCTGCAGCCCTGCTGTGCCAGCTTCCCTGTCTGTCCCTCAGTGCTGCAGGCTGTCGCCCGAATCAACGCTGCCGTCCGCCGAGGGATGCCAGCAGAGACCTTGGAAGCGCTGATGGACCCTGCAGCCCAACTGCCTGATGTGCATGCCCCTGCTGCCCCCCTGTACCAGCACCAGCTGGCCCTGCTGCAGTGCCAGCACCCACGGGTGAGAGACCCCCAGGGATGGGCCGTGGGCCCCTTTGACGGGTGGGTTGGTCCCTCTGCTAGGACTGGGGTGCTTCCTCTCCTGCTGCTTCCCCAGGGAAGCTGGGACTGGAGGAGGAGGTTATGGGGGTTCAGTGCCTCTGCCTGCCCTGTGCAGGGTGAGTTGGCACAGGAGGAGTTGTTCGTGGCTGTGGAGATGCTCTCAGCTGTGGCACTGGTTAACCAAGCCCTGGATGCCAGGAACCCAAACAGGCTCTGGAGCAGCCTGGTCAGCCCTGCCCTGGGCCTCTCGGGAGTTGAAGATGGAAATGCACAGCGGTGAGTTGGGCTCTGTGTTGGGGGTTGGTGGAAGAAATCTTGCGGAAAGGGCTGGTCAAGGGGCCTGGGCTTTTTGTGGGCTTGTTCCAGCAGCCTCCCTGTCCTGTGTCTTGCCTCTCCCCTCTGAAGAGCTGGGCAGCTGGCTCTGGCAGGTGCCCTCCTGCCTGGAATGCACCAAGCCCTCCTCGGAATGCACTGAGCCCTTTTTGGAATGCTCCAAGTCATTGCCCTGTGTCTCTCCTGCAGGTACTTTGATGACTTGTTGCAGCTGAAAGGCCAGTCGAGGAAAGCAGGAGCTGAGTTCCTGAGCTGGAATGACATTCAGGACAGCATCAGCAGCACCAATTCATCAGTGCAGGATGAAAATGACCGTGAGTCCTGCCCACAGAAGGTTTGGGCATGCAGGGGGGTCTGCAGGTACCCTGAGAGAGAGGTTGCATTGGGATTCCAGCCCCGATGAGGCACCAGAGAATCTCACACCACCCTGGGCTGTGACTTCCTTGGGTGCCTGGGGCATTGGAGGGGTTGAAAGTCGTGTCCCTTCCCTCCCACACAGGAGCCCATGCAGTCTGGCTGGTCAATGAGGCACTGCTGCAGGCAGAGCCTGAGAAGACACTGGCGGCATTGCTGCTGCTGGCACCCACCCTGCCCGACATTGCCCTCCCGACTGCCCCACGCTACCACAGTGTCCTGTCCAGGGCACGGAGGCAGAAAGTCCAGGTGAGGTGGGAGTCATCAGCTGTGGAGTACCTCCATGGCAGCAGGATATTCTCCTGGATGCAGGATACCCCACCTTGGTCACAAGACTGTGAAGTAACCCCCCCCCACCCCACCATCTGCAAAGCAGGAAGTGCTCAGAGGGGGCTTCCCAGCTCACTGGACCCCATCTCCCCCATCTCGCAGGCCACAGAAGACAATGGTGCTGTTCTTTGGTGGGAAGATATCCGGGAAGGGGTCTGCCAGGCCAACCAGGACACAGTGGCAGCCAGGCGCAGTGAGTGCTCTCCCCATGTGGGTATTGCTGGAGGTTGGGGGACAAGGAGGGGCTGACATGAGCCCCTCTGCTCCTGCAGTGGCTCTGGGCACAGCTGCCATCAACCAGGCCATCACGGAAGGGAAGGTGTCACAGACGCTGAGAGTGCTGTGCAACCCTGACGTGGCCCTGCGTGGGGTGGTGAACGCCTGTGCTGACGCCTACCAGGAGCAGCTGGCGGCTCTGATGGCCACCAAGAGACCAGCAGGTAAAACCCTGGGGGCTGCAAAACCTCCCCCACCCCGGGAGCCTGGGGTGCACCCCTGGCCAGGGTGATCAGGGGGAGCAGCACCCTCCAGCAGCTCCCATCCATCCTGGCACGCAGGGAGCACGAAGCCATCCTGGATCCGGCACAGGCTGCAGGATGGTGCCGAGTACTACCTGAACCTGCAGACCCTGGAGGGCAGCTGGCAGTGCCCACGCAACGGCAGCTTCAACACCACACACCTGAGCCGGGAGGAGATCCAGGTACGGGCAGGATGGGGCTGCGTGGGCACGGGTGGCATTAGCGGGGCTGAGCTGGTGCCTGGTGTCCTTGCAGTCTGTCATCACCCGAGTGACGGTGGCACACGACCGGGAGCGCCTGTGGGCATCCAGAGCCGCCTTGGTGGTGAGGCTGCAGGCGCGGCTCCGGGGCTTCCTCGTTCGCCAGCGGTTTGCGGCACGGCGGCAAATCCTGCAGGAGCAGAGGCCAGCTGCCATCAGGATCCAGGTGACGCAGCCAGAATCTGTCCCTCCTCTGAACACAGCTGCACAAATCGAGACGAGGGCAGCTGCTCGCAGCACCTGGCAGGTCCAGGGAGTGCCAGCGCTCGCTGCTCCGTAGTTTTACTGCCAGTGTCCCTGAGGTGTTGCAGAGAGGAATGCAGGGCTTGTTTCTCTCACAGTAGCTGCTTTAGGTGTTGGTTTCCTCTTTCCCCATGCTGTGTTATTCTCTTTCTTGATGTGCTCCCTGAAAAACCAATGGAGTCACAGTGACCTCACGCAGGTCTCTCTACCTGATGTGTTCTTGTGCCCAGGCTTGTTGGAGGGGGTACAGGCAGCGCAGAGCTTACCTGGAGAGGCTGCACTACCTGAAATCCAACACAGAGGCTGCAATCAAGGTTTGGAAGATTCTTCATTCTTTGTTCCCATATTGGGCATTGTCACCTGCTTGTTCAGCTTGTGAGGGTGGCATCTACCCCAGTGCAGAGGAGCCAGGGGGGATTGTAGCAGCTGGGCCAGGGCAGTGTGTGAGTGGATAGGGGAGAAAAAAAATCAGAGCAGAATTATTACCATGGGCTCACTGAGGCTGGAAAAACCATTGAAGATCACTGAGTACAACTGTTCCCCCAGCACTGCCAAGGCCAACAGTAACCGTGTCCCCAAGTGCCACATCCCTATGGGTGTTTAATCCCTCCCAGGATGGTGAACCCACCACCTTGCTGGGCAGCCTGTGCCAATGCCTGATCACCCCTTCTGTGAAGAAATTTTCCTTAATATCCAACCTAAACCTCCCCTAAAAATCCTCATGATTTTTCTCCTCCACTCATTCCCTTTGGTCAAGCAAATCCTTCCAGAATCCAAATGTTTGAACATCTATCCTAGATCCAGGCAGCTGTGAGGATGTGGCAGGCACAGAGGAAGTACCAGGAGAGGCTGCGCTACTTCAGGCAGAACGTAAGTGATAGGATGGGAATCAAACAACTGCTGGGACCATGTTGGTGGGGATGTAGGGAGGTGATCCAGAGCACACAGTTGGATCCCCGTCCCAGAGTGCTCGCAGTTCTGTTGGAAGAACTCATTCATCCTGGCAGGGGGACAGATGGGGAGTAATAAGTACCGGGTGGGTCTGGAAGCCAAACTCTCAGGTTTTGTAAAGTGTGAGGTGAGAAAAAACACTCTAGTTCCATCAAAAAACAATGACTTCAAGATGCCCATTAAGAGGGGAAGGAAATTTTTTGGGGAAAAGGAGGGGTGTCAGTTGCAGGAAGTGAAGTTGCACCCCAGGAGTTACTGCAGTTTCTCATATACAGTGAGTGGAGGGGAATGACCACCGAGCAGGGTCGAATCCCAAAATCTCTCCTGTGTTGTAGAGACCTTCATCCCAGGCCTTAATACATTCCTGGCAGTGGGACCAGGCAGCAATGTACTTGTCCAGTTCTCCTTCACTCCCTGTGTGTGTTAGGGACACCATGGAAAAACATCTCCCACCCCCTTGTTTGTCTTGACAGATTAAAGCTGTAATTAAAATCCAGGCCTTTGTGCGAGCCA
Organism: Aegithalos caudatus; assembly: GCA_013389925.1. Taxonomy (NCBI): domain Eukaryota; kingdom Metazoa; phylum Chordata; class Aves; order Passeriformes; family Aegithalidae; genus Aegithalos; species Aegithalos caudatus. The sequence goes on from WEIU01004137.1 coordinate 13,840, forward strand.
GCAAGGCCCGTGGGGATTACAGGATGCTGGGTAAGTGCCTGCTCGTTGCTGCTCTGAAGTGTGATAGCTAATTGGGAAGAGGACTCTGCCTCTTCCCTTGCTGGCCCTGCATAGTGGGGAAGCAGTTGTGGGCAGGCTTCTGGTGGCCCCTTGGCAAGGTCAGGAGTGACAGAGCCTTGGTGGTCCTTAGTCATGAGCCCTGGGGCTGCCCCTCTGCCCCCAAAAGCTTCCTGGAGGCTGTTGCAGTGTGGCTGTGTGCTGTCCCATGTCCTGCTGCTGCAAGAAGATGCTTTTTGGGGAGGAGGTTGCGGTGTCTGGGTGAATGCTGGGGGTCTGGATGTCTGCACTGGGGGTGGCCACTCCATCCACCTGCAAGTATTCACGGCATTCCTGTGCATTGCCACAGTCCACACCAAGAGTCCACCCTTGGGCATTGTCCGGCGCTTCATCCACCTGCTGGAGCAGAGCCAGCACGACTTCTGGGAGGAGTCGGAGGTGCTGCGGCTGCAGGAGGAGATGGTGAAGAGGATCCGTGCCAGCCGGCAGCTGGAGAGCGACCTGGACCTCATGGACATCAAAATTGGGCTGCTGGTCAAGAACAGGATCACACTGCAGGTAGAGAGAGTGGGGGAGGACCTGTTTGCCTCATGCTGTCCTGCCCTCAGTGGCATGGCAGCTTGGACTTGTTTCTGCTTCATTTTTTAAGCAGTTGGAGGGGTTGGGGAGGGTTGGGGAGCACTGGAGTGCCTCTGGCTCTGGTCAGAATGCTGGAGCCTTAGGCAGACCCCAGTGCTTCTCTCCCTGCTTGTGTGGCCACAGGAGGTGGTCTCCCACTGCAAGAAGCTGACCAAGAAGAACAGGGAGCAGCTCTCAGAGATGATGTCCATGGACAAGCAGAAGGGGCTCAAGTCACTCAGCAAGGAGAAGCGGCAGCAGCTGGAGGCCTATCAGCACCTCTTCTACCTGCTGCAGGTGGGGCTGGGGGGCTCAGCTGTGTCCCCCACAGCTGGAGGGGCAGTGCAGGGACCTGGCTCTCAGCTACCTCACCACACTTGGGTTAGCTTGGTGTCCCTCCTCCCTGCAGACACAGCCAGTGTACTTGGCCAGGCTGATCTTCCAGATGCCCCAGAACAAGTCCACCAAATTCATGGAGTCGGTGATCTTTACGCTGTACAACTACGCATCCAACCCACGGGAGGCTTATCTGCTGCTCCAGCTCTTCAAAGTGGCACTGCAGGAGGAGATCAGGTGGGTGTCTGTCGCTGTTGGACACGAAGAGCTTGACTCCAGGGTAGAAGGAAGATCAGAAGGCTTTATTCACAATTCATCCAGCCTTTTCATAACATGCTGTGCTTAAAAGGCACATTATTGGTTCATAGAATTGACACCTTCTCTCCATTGGTTAAGTAACAACACCTGGCTGAGGGATTGTTATGAGCACTTAGAAATGAGAAAGATTATTTCCATGAATTGTCCTTGAACGAAAATTCTCTCAAGAACTCTCTATCTCTTGGGAAAGAGAATCAACTACTGGCAGGCTGAAAACCTTACAGGCTCAGAAAATATCAGGCCCACCAGGTGTCTGTGTGGGGATGCGCCCAGGGAAAGGCTGAACTGCACCAGCTTGGATGCTGTTACCTCTTCTGTCTGCTGCCTCCTGCTTGGAGAACACACACATCCCAGTCCATCCCCTCATCCCATCTGTCCCCAGATCCAAGGTGGACCATGTTCATGACATCCTGACGGGCAATGCCACGGTGATCCGGCTGGTGGTCAGCTTCTACCGCAACGTGCGTGGGCAGAACGCCCTGAGGCACATCCTGGCTGGCCCCGTGCAGGAGGTCCTGCAGGACAAGACCCTCAGCATCCGCACGGACCCTGTGGACATCTACAAGGCGTGGATCAATCAGACTGAGTCACAGAGTGGGCACAGAAGGTCAGACCCTGGGTAAGAAGGCTTAGCTTGGCCCCAGGGTGATGGACATTGGGATGGTGATGGGGATCTTGTCTTCCCTTCTCAGCAAGCTCCCATATGAGGTCAGCCCTGAGCAGGCTCTCAGCCACCCCGAGGTCCAAAGGCGGCTGGACATCTCTATCTGCAGTCTCCTGGCAATAACGGACAAGTTTGTGTCTGCCATCACCTCTTCTGTTGACAAGATCCCGTAAGTATCCCCATGGTTTCTGCATGCTCCAGGAGTGCTGCTGGCTCTAAGGTGTCTCCAGTAAGGCCTTAGAAAGGAGGTTGGCTTATGGGTGGCTTCCTGGCCCCTTTGCTGCTGCGGGACTGAGTTACTGCACTGTCAGCAAGGGGAACCCCAAATACCAGCAGCATCCCATGGGCTGGCTTGTTTTTCTGATCCATTTCTGGGCAGTTTACTGCTGACATTAAGATGTCTGCCAGGAAGAATCTGAACTTTGTGATCATCTCAGAGGATGAAGGCCTCCTCCAGAGATGTCTGGGTTGGCAGCAGGATTGGGGAAGGAGTTGAGGAGTGCTGCAGCTGCCAGTCCTACCTGTGGGCTTCTCAATCACCCCAAGGCTGGGGGCTTGCTGCTTCTTGGATGATGGGTAGTAGGACTGGGTCATCAGGGTGGACCACATGCTGATAGTCCTCTCCCTACCTCTCCTCAGCTATGGGATGCGCTACATGGCCAAAGTCCTGAGGATGTCCTTGGCTGAGAAATTCCCCAAGGCCCCGGCAGAGGAGATTGATAAGGTACTGTGGACCTGGGGCACCTGCATGGTTTGGTGGGGTTCAGCTGTGTCTCCACAAAAGGTCCAGTCCTCTTGACTTAAAAACACTTCCAAGTCAACATTTTCCTTCAGCCACTAAGGAAATGCCAAGAGTGGGCTTTTCCCTGCACTGCCATCTCTTTCGGGGGGGGGTCCTACCATGCAGTGCAAGGATGAAACATCCTTCCCTGCTGAGCTGTCACCTCCTTGGGCCCCAACCCATCTGTCCCCCAATCCCCAGCCTGTCTCATGCCCTAGATCGTGGGCAACCTGCTCTACTACCGCTTCATGAACCCGGCGGTGGTGGCCCCTGATGGCTTTGCCATTGTGGACGTGTCGGCGGGGGCAGCCCTGCACCCGGACCAGCGCCGCAGCCTGGGCTCCGTGGCCAAAGTGCTGCAGCACGCCGCTGCCCACAAGGCCTTCCAGGGGGACAGTGCCCATCTCTGCGGCGTGAACCAGTACCTGGAGGACACCCACAACAAGTTCAGGTGGGCCTCAGGGTGGCAATGGGGTGGGAGGGCGGTTAGGAGCTGGTGGCAGGGGTTTGGGGCTGACCAAAGGGGTCGTTCCCTGCAGGAGGTTCATCTCTGCTGCCTGCTGTGTCCCTGAGCCTGAAGAGAGGTTTAACATGGATGAGTATTCAGAGATGGTGGCAGTGGCCAAACCAGTCATCTACATCACCGTGGGGGAGCTCATCAACACACACAAGGTCAGGGCATATAAAGCCCATGGCAAGCTTTGTTCCCTCTGCTCCCACCTCCTGGGCTTTCTGTGCATTTCCTCCCATTCCTCTGTATCCTACTCCTGGCACAGCTTCCCTCTTCCTGACCTTTTTTTTTTTTCTCTTCTGAGCAAGGAAATAACCTAAATTTTGCAGGTTTGTCTTTTTGCAAACCTCGTATCTTCTCCATCCCCTCTTGGGTGCAAAGAGTGTTGTGTCGCTCCTGCCTGGCCCTCCCTCACTCCCTCTTTGCATCCTCCTTTGCCACTGACTCATCCCTTGCACTGTCCAGCTCCTGCTCGAACACCAGGACTCCATTGCACCACACCACAGTGACCCCCTGCACGAGCTCCTGGAGGATCTTGATGGGCTTCCTACAGTCCAGTCCCTGGTTGGTAGGTTGAGCTCTGGGTCCCACCACCTACCCCTGATGGGAGGAGAGTGAACGTGGGCACACGTGGGCACACTTCTTTCCTTGCACAAAGCTTGAGCTGGATTGCTTTGGGCATGTGAAGCCAGCCCTCTAAAGCCCAGCAGAGCTATCAGGGCTCTCTCTGCCCTTGCAGGGGAGAGTGTTGCCATCCTGGGAGACAGTGGTGCTGAGCAGGTGCTCTCCCAGCTCAGCAGAACAGAGATCTCCCTCACCCTCACCAACAAGCTGGTGCCAGTGGCCAGCAGCGAGGAGAGTGACACGAGGAGCCTGCTGCTGAGGTGAGGATGGACTCTGTGGGTATCAGGAGGGTACTGGAGGTGTTGGAAAGGTACTGGGAGCTGGGATGCTCAAGGTAGGCAAGAAACATTTGGGAGGCAACTGGATATTGTGTGGAGGGTGACGGTCTGGAGCAGATGCCTGATATCTCTTTCTGGTCTCTAGCACCAAGCAGATGCTGGTGGATTTGATCCAGTCCCAGCCAGGAGATTCCCTCCCAGAAATCCTGTGGACACCAGCCTTAGAACACGAGGTGGGATGTGTGAGGCTGCTGCTGGGAATGAACTAAAAAACTTTGTGGGCAAACAGCAAAAAAGTTCTCAGCAAAAAGCTGCCCTGCTCCTCTCAGAGCTTTGGCCATTGCTCTTGTGATCCAGCAGTGAGGAGACTCTGTTTTTCAGAAAAATCACTGGGCCAGGTGCTCTGGGCCAGGAGAGACCCACATCAAAGAGCGGGTGAAGGAGTTTGGCCGTTCCATCTCTGCATCCCATCCCAGCTGTTCTCCAGGCTCACCCCTTCTCCCCTCTAGGAAGCTGCCCACGAGCACCTCGTGCGCCGGCGAGCGCTGAGGGACGCCCAGGCCTGTGCCCAGCTGAGGCGGCACCGCTCCCTGGCTGCCAACAGCCAGCTCTCCATGGAGGAGAAGAAGCGCAAGGTCATCCGCAACCTGCGGCGCCTGCAGAGCCTGGGGCTGCTGGACCCTGCCAACCAGTACCAGGAGCTCATTGATGAGCTGGCCAAGGTGTGCTGGGGGATGCTGAGCTGAGGATCACCCCTAAACCCCCCGGAGGCCCTGCTCTGGTAAAGCTCCAATGACATATGTTGGATTTTGGCACTGCTGTTTCCTCCAGGACATCCGGAACCAGCGGCGCCACCGGCAGCAGCGCCGCAGGGAGCTCCTGAAGCTGAGGCAGACCCTGGAGGGCCTCGATGCCAAGACTCTGTTTTATGAAGAGCAAATTGATTATTACAACCAGTACATCAAGACCTGCCTTGACAACCTGGCAGCCAGCAACAAGTGCGGTTCCTTACCAAAAATCAGTATTTTTTTAAAAAAATCATTACTTGTTTTCATTGATCTCTGGTTGTTACGAGTTCTGGAGATGTTGGGAATCCAAGGGGTCACGGATGGCCAGAGATGAGCTCTTAGCATGTGGTCCCTTCTCTTCCAGGGTCAGTGGGAAGAGCAAGAAGCTGCCATCCCTGCACTACACGGCAGCCCAGCTGTGGGAGAAGGGAGTGCTGCTGGAGATCCAGGACCTGCCCCCCAGCCAGTGAGTAACCCTGCTCCAGGGGAGGAGCTCTTGCTTGGGGTTATTCAGTGCAGGACCAGAAGCTGGACTTGATGCACTCAGTGATCCTTGTGCATCCCTTCTGACTCAGGATATTCCAGATTCTGTAAAAACTTGGGCAGTAGAGGAAAATAACCGAGGAGGAGGATGCACATGAGCTGCTCTTGTCCTGCCACGTGGGGCAAGTTGTTTTGTGTAGGAGAATGCAGGAAAGTTGGGATTTGCAGTGGTGTTTGGGCTGTGGGTCTGGCTGCTGTGCTGAGGGGGGTGCACTGGGTGGGTGACCTGCTCCTTGGTTGTGTTAAAGCTGTGAAGCCCCTTTTGGTAGCGAGTGGCTCTGTCTTCTCAGGCTCAGGAATGTGATTTTCGACATCATCCCCTGTGAGGAATCAGGCAGGTTCCAGGTGAAAGCCAAATTCATGGGGATCGACATGGAATGCTTCCAGCTGCACTACCAGGTGTGGAGCCTGTCCTTTCAGCTGCTGAGGGTCACAGAGATGAGGGCAGCTGGGGTGTGTGTGGGCTGGGTGGTGTTCCCACATCTGCAGCTCTTGTGGGGACTTGGAGTCCATGCAGAGCCCTGCCCTGAGCTGCTGGGGGCATCTGTGTGCATCTCCCCCTACAAACCCAGCTCCCTGTCCCTGGGCTGGGCACCGAGCAGGGCTTCCCTGGCTGGGCACAGCACGGGTGGCACTGACTGTCCCTCTCCCACAGGACCTGCTGCAGCTGCAGTACGAGGGTGTAGCAGTCATGAAGATGTTTGATAAGGCCAAGGTCAATGTCAACCTGCTCATTTTCCTCCTCAACAAGAAGTTCTTCAAGAAGTAACAGGGTCAGGGGTGGGGCTACAGGGAAGGGGGGCAATGTAAATCTGCCAAAAAGACCTTAGGGTTAGTGGTCCCACGGCAGGGAAGCTGCTGCTGGCCATGGAGCTTTCCTGAATGGGTGCAGTGTGCTTGAGCATCTGCAGCCAGCAGTGCCTGACTGGGGAACACAGGGCTCAGCCCCAGCCATGGACACCCCAAGCTTGGTACTAAACCAGTGGCCAACCTCCTCGCAGGAGGATGCAGCTGCCAAAGCTTTTGCATCATGTGTTGCTTTTAAAAATCTATTTTATCTATTTTAAAATTTGTCTGGGTATTTTGGCTGTTTAATGCTTGTGTTGCCAACAGCCAGCTGCCCAAGGACACTTTCTGGACACTACAGAGGTTTTACTTGTGTAATAAAGGTATTCTAATATATCTCTATATATCTATCTATATATCTATGTGTGTGTATATATTTCTTCTTCACGCTAAGGCTGGGGAAATGTCAGAATCAGTCTTTATATGGAGGGGTAGGGAGAGGCCAGAACAGAGAGGCAATAACTGCTTGTGAAGACACCTGTGAGCTCTTCTCTAATACATTGAGGTGCAATAGAAGAATTTTGATTTTAAAGATGCAATTCACTGCTCTTCAGCCAGCACAAGAGAGAGGCTCACTGTCAATGCTGTCCCATGGATGCTTTGAGGGACTGGAGCAGGGACCACACTGGTGCCTGGCATCTGCTATGGAACAACCCACAGCACCATCTCAGTAGGGATGGTGGTGTCCCTGTCCCCTCTTGATTTGCTCTGGTGCTTAATTGGTTTTCAAGTGTGGGACCCTGACTGCATTTGGTCATGGCTGCATTTAAAGCACTTTTTCTCCATGTGAGCTCCTTCTCCAGCCCTTTCCATGGAATGGGAAGGGAGCTGCTGGTAGTCTGGTGGTCCCAACCTCCTCCCATCCCATCTCCTTCAGGCACAAGAGCAGCAGGTCCCAAACCTGCTCTCCAAAGGAAGTATTTTGGGGAATAGGAATCTCCCTTGCTGCTTGGTAACTATGGGACCTTGAGGCAGCTCAGCAGTACCTGATCTATTGGCATCTCAGGCCCTGTCTTGTCTTTGGAAAGTGATGTTTGTTTCTGAGGTTTTTATGTGTTTTTTCCTTCCCTCCTCATATAAATGCCTCAAACTGTGCTTACTCTATCCCCATCCATGCTGGATTCCTTCTGTGCTGCCCCTGCCTGTTGACTCTAAATAAAGGTGTATCAGAAAATGCAGAATTTTTCTGGATGATCATTTCCCTGTGCTCCTCACCTGCCTCTCCCCTTGCTTAGCAGGGTCTTTGAGGCTGGTGACATTCCTACACCCCCTGTTCCCAAAACAAGGCATTCCCTCGGCCTCTGGCCAGGGACACCAGGGCCTGGCTCCCTCCCAGTGCCCACTCAGGTGCTGAGGCACCAACTCAGCTCTTGTATGGGGAATTTAGGCCACTTTCAGACACACTCAATTCTTAAATAAATACTGTGATTACATCTCCTAAAGACTATGATTATATCTCTACAGGAATGAAGTGGGATCAAGCTGCAGCACTTTTCTGTGTTTAAAATAGGACTGGGCTGCCATTAACCTGTTGGATGCTGCACAATCTGCAGGGACAGGATCCTGGGAAGTTGCTGCTGCACATTACCCATTACCACATTGGGGTTTTTATCTTCTGGTTAGCATATTTGTTTATTTTTTTTTTTCCTTCCTTGCCTTTAGAGGAGGATCCAGCATGTCTCTGGCTGTGGCTCAGTGTGGTTTGTTGCTGCCAGCCACCTCCCCCAGCAGCCAAGCAGCCATTGGCTTTGCACCAGCAACATTTGGCAAGCTGAAAACACTTTTTTGGGGTGCTTTGGGGATGGAGGGGAAGACTGAGGTAAAGAACTCCACCTAATAATAATAATAGTCCCAACTATTCACTAAGCACAGTTGCAGCATGGGCTGGAGGGGACTCGACGTTGGACTCGATGTTGCTGTGGAAAAGGTGATTTTTTTTTTTTTTTGGCTCCCGGGAAGTTGTGCTGTGGCCAACCATGACTCAGAAATAGGGTGCCACCTCTTGCCTTCTGCCCACATGTTTTGGAGAGGAGGTTGGAGGGGAAAATTCAGGCCTGGCACAGGCTCGCTGAGCTCCTCCCAAGGCAGCTCCACTAGATGTCATTGCAAGCTGGGGATAAGCGCTGGAAAATCCGCGGCCACCCGGGAGCAGCCGGGAGCGCTCGGTGAGCACAGCCCCGCCGTGGGCTCCTGCCGGGGCTGCAAAGGCTCAGCACTGCCCCAGCACCAAGGGTGGATCCACCACAGCGATCCCAGCACGGCCCAGTGTGGACAGGGCAAGGCAGGAGCTTGGAGAGGGCAGGAACTTGCAGAGGGCAGGAGCTTGCAGAGGGCAGGAGGTTGCAGAGGGCAGGAGGTTGCAGAAGGCAGGAGGGTGCAGGGGGCAGGAGGTTGCGGAGG
>WEIU01004137.1:22629-41945 GCA_013389925.1 Aegithalos caudatus
GGGCAGGAGGTTGCAGAGGGCAGGAGGTTGCAGGGGGCAGGAGCTCGCAGAGGGCAGGAGGTTGCAGAGGGCAGGAGGTTGCAGAGGGCAGGAGGTTGCAGGGGGCAGGAGCTCGCAGAGGACAGGAGGTTGCAGAGGGCAGGAGGTTGCAGAGGGCAGGAGCTTGCAGGGGACAGGAGCTTGCAGGGGACAGGAGCTTGCAGGGGACAGGAGGTTGTGGTGCAGCCTCTGCTCAGCTGTGCAGGGTTTCCCCAGAGCACGGAGCTCACTGGTGCCCGTGTGGTGCTGCCCAGGCTGGCACAGGGGAAAACACTGGCGAGGAAAATCAGGTCCTGCCCCCAGCCTGTCCCTAAGACAATCCTGAGAGCTGTTATTTGGGAAGGGGAGAAAAGGAGAAATTTGGGCTCTCCCTGGGTCTCATATTTCATACCAGAGAATCCTACAGTGGTTTGGGTTGGAAGAGACCTTAAAGCCCATCCAGTCCCACCCTCTTGCCATGGGCAGGGACACCTTCCACCATCCCAGGTTGCTCCAAGGCCCAACCAACCTGGCCTTGAACACTCCCAAGGATTCAACAGCTTCTCTGGGCAACCTGTGCCAGGGCCTCAGCACCCTCACAGGGAAGAATTTCCTGCCAATATCCCATCTAACCCCATCCTCTGGCAGTGGGAAGCCATTGCCCTGTCTCCCATTGCCCTGTCCTCCTTGTCCTGCTACTCTTTGCTATGTGTATAAGTATGTGCATGTGTATAGATGTGTGAGAGGGAGAGAAAAATGGCACCAGGTACAGGATAGGCATTCAGCATTTCACATCTCACCAGGCTGGTTTGGTGTTAAGTCCTGCAGCCTGTGGCACTCAGCATATGTAGGAAAGTGTAATCTGTGGAGAAAGGTGCCCCACATTAGGGCTGCTGCCCTGGTCCAGGGTGGGAAAGGGGCTGCTGGGATCTCCCAGGCTTTGTGAGGGAGAGGTGAGATGGAATGAAGGAGCACTGGGAGGTTCACAGCTGGGAGCTCACTGTCTCTGTTCCACTCCAGCCTGCTCATGGGAATCTGTACACCTAAAAGGGATGAAAAATGGTTAAAATGGGCTTAGAAAGGTGCTGCTGCAAGTCCTGGAGATCTCACCAGCTCAGGGCTGCCTGGCCTGGTGGAGAAGCTGTGAGGAGCTGGTCCTGGGTGTTGGGTGCTGGTGCTGTTGTTGGGTGCTGGGTTCTGGGTGTAGGCCACTGGGTAGGCCAGCTTGAAGGCTATAGAGCCACTGTCCCCACTGTCCCCACTGTCCCCAGTGTCACGTGCCACAGTGTTGCTAATCCCATTTCCAAAGCCCGTGCCCAAGCTGTGCCCGCTAATCCCCCTCAGTGCCACGGCTGTGGGGCTCGGGCTGTGCTGCTGCCTCAGCAAACCCAGGGTGTGCCTGCACCCAGCTCCTCTCCACAGGCAGACCTGGACGTGCCCACATCCTCTGCCTGTTCCTGTTCCTGCTCCTGCTCCCCACCTGAGGATGCTCAGGTGCTTCCTGCCCTGTGCAAAAGGGTCCTGAGTCCTGGACACCCCCAAAAGACACATTGGATAGAGGCTGGGCTGTAACTCCAGTACATCCCTACAGTCTGTGGAAGCACCACACTGCCCAGGATTGGATTCACCTGCCTGGCCAGCCTGGCTTCAGCACAGCCCAGGTCCCTCAGCACAGCGCCCTTGCTGGCAGCACCGAGGAGGAGGCAGGTGAGCAGCTCAAACTGGCAGAGGCAGGGTTCAGCTCAGCTGTGCCAGGCTCCTCCCCAGGAGCAGCAGCCTCCCTGGCAATGCCGGGGGCTGTCCACCGCAGCTCCTGCTGGGATGGTGCAGGCTGCACTGAAGAATAATATTGTTGTTCCCTTCCGATGGCAGCAGCTTCCTTGTGGGAGAGGGGAAAAAGCACAAACCAAACTGGGGAGAAAATAAGAGGGGAATGTTTGCCGACTGTCTGCTGTGCGTTGTTGCTGTTTGTTGTGTTTCTGTGGTTGCTTTGGCAACCCTGGGAAGACATGCCAGGCTGTAGCACGGTGGGTACCAGCGTGGTGTGGTGAGGAGCTGGGGCTCTGCACTGTTGGGACAAACTGCTGGCAGCCCCCAGCGGGGATGGGAGGCTTCAGGCAGGAGATTGATGGGTCTTGTTTGTAGCCCAGCTCAGCTACTGTCCTCCCTGGTGAGCCTGGGGTGGGAGCCTGCTACGCATCCCATGGGCCCTCCGAGAGGGACCTGGCTTGGAGATGAGCAAAGTGTCACTGGCTGAAGTGTCCATGGGGACAGCAGCCAGCCCTGCTGTTCCCAGGAGCCTGAAAATATCTGGGCTCATCCTCTCTCTCCTTGTCTAGAGGAAAGAGAGTGAAACAATAGTGTTGTAGAGGGGCAGCTGCTACCACGCAGCGCTCACCAGAGGGGCTGTGAGTGTCAGGCAATGCTGTGGGGCTCGGGTGAAATCTGCATCTGTCGAGGACAAGGAGGCATTCCTCTGGTAATGGAGCTGTGGTTTAACAAATGGCAGGGTAATGCTGCTCTCGGGTCTGTGTAGAAGAGGCTGCTTCCCGTGAGGGATGGAGCCAGGGTCCCAAGGGGCAGTGTGGGACTGGGGGCACCAGGGCCTGGCAGATGAGGGGACAGGGCCAAGGGCAGCTTGGGGAGGATGGTGATGCTCCCAGAGCCCCTCTCTGGCTCCTGCAGCCCCGGCAGCTGAGCGAGCTGACATCCGTCAGAGCAGGAGCCTGTGTGCCCCGCGGCATCCCCAGGGCAGAGCAGAGCAGTCAGGGGGTGGGTGAAGGCTGTGCCCCTGGGAGCCAGGAACGCTCTGTGCCGCTCCACAGATGAGTGTTAACCCTTTGGGGGCTGCAGCAGGAGGACTGAGCTCCTCGGGGCTGTGGGCACCGCCATACGCCCGGCAGATATTTCTGCAAGACAATGGTTTGAGGGCTCTGCTGCTTCCCATCCTGCCTGGCATGAAAAGTGCCAGTGTGGAAAGGTTTCAGCCTGTTACTAGTCAGAAGTGCCAGTTTAATTAAATTGTTTAATTGCTGCATCTCCAAATGGTGATTTTTTTAAACTTAGATGCCTGATGAGGAATCCTGCCCTGAACTGGAAGCTGACTCATTCTCCTTGCAGTCCCGGGGTCATTGTTGGATTGCAAATAAACACACCAAATTCCCACTGCTGGGTTCTGGGAACGTGCTCCTGGCGCTGCACTGAGGGCAGGGACCCAGGAAGGGGCAGGGCATCTGCCTGCCTCCCACTGCATCCTCCCACCCTTGGAGCAGGGGGGGCTTTGGTGGCACCTGGAACTGTTTGGGGTGGGGGGAAACACAACTTTAACACTGATGGCAGTCTGGAAAATCCCAAAGTGCAGAGATTTGCTGCGCCATTCCCTCTTTGAAAAGGAGAGAGCAGGAATCAGGGCCCAGCTCTCTGTCATCCCTGCTGTAGCTATCAGGTGAGACCCAATTCCCATTTCTTTGCTTTCAGCACCGGTTGCAGCTTCAGCCAGGTCTTGGGAGCAAAGGAAAACTGAAGAAATAAGAGGTTGGAGCTGGGACTTGAATCCCCATCCCAGGATGGGGGGTGGGGGATCAGGGGAGGGCAGCGTTTTCCGCCCCAAAAACCTCTCCACACGGGGCTGAGCAGAAGCTGGAGCCAGCGTGAGTCACCCTGTGCAGCTGCTGCCAAGGCAGGAGCGACCTTGTGCTGCTGAGCCAGCGTGGGCTGAGGCCGCGGCCCCGCCAGCCACGGGAAAGGGAAGCTTTTGCTCAGGCCGGATGCTCCAGGGGAAAGAATGAGCTCCGGGGCTGAAACCGCTGGCCAAAAAGGACCGGAGCAATGGTCAGGGAGGGTCTGGGGTCTACCCCTTCTCTGCAGGGAGAGCATCAGGGTCCGCTGGAGCAGGAGCGGGTTTGGGGCACTCCCAGCTATTCCGGTGAGCTGCATCTGTGCGCCACCCGAGGATGGGAGCCACTTTCCATGAAACTACAGGGAAAACCAGATAACTCTCCCCTCTGCTCCTGCCACCCTGTCCTCAGCCTTGGGATCCTTCCAGGCTGGCGCTTGTGAATGTTTTCCCCTCTCAACTTCTTTTGCCTGAATCAGCGGACGTGAGTCACCGGGAGGAACGGGAGCGCTCGGGTGCGCTGTGCTGTCCCTTCGGTGCCACGGCCCGGAGCCTTGGACACCACGGGAGCAGCATCCCGACCCCCCCCTCACCGCCAGGAGCCATGCTCAGGGCTGACATTCCCCTTGTCCCGTCGCTGTCCCCTCCCTGTGCCCAGCCCAGTGGGTGCAGCAGAGGGGGAACTGGTTGAGCCGGTGCACCCCGTCCCGGCAGAGAGGGGAGATTCCTCTGGGTGGGGGGTGACCCATGGGAGGTTGAGCCTTTGTCATCTGAGGGGACTGAGTGCTGACCCTTCCCAAGGGACCCTTGAAGCAGAGGAGCAGGCAAAGCCCCTCCGTGGGGGGTCTGGGTGGGTGGGAGATGGGAAAAAGGGCTCCGTGGAGGGGGGGTCGCTCCTCGCGGCACTGGGTTAGGGGAGCAGCCAGCCAGGGTGCCGAATCCTGGCTGGATTTATTAAAGAGATCAAGCAGCTGAGGGATTAAGGAGTCAAGAGAGCCGGGCAACCTGTGGGGGAGGGAAAAAACCTAGGAAGGAGAAGGATCTGCTGGCGCTCTGGAGAGAGGTGTGCAAGGCCTGGGCTTTGGAGCGATTAGATAAGTGAATCAGGGCCTCGGAGCGATTAGAGAAAGAAATCAGGTTTTACACCAATTAGGTAAAGTCCCCAAGCGATTAGACACAGAGGTGGCTGCAAGAGGAGGCCTCCCAGCAGTCCCTGGAACTGATAGGGCTGAGCATTGATTAAAGGAGCATCAGAGGCTGAGAGCAATTTGATAAGAAAACAAAACAGTGGATCAATTAGCCTGGGAAAAAGGAGGCAGCTGGGTGATAATGGGAATAGGGAAGTGGGGCCAGTCAAAACAACCCCAATAGCTTTGAGTGTGGTGCTGGGGGAGATGCAGGGAAGGGATGGAAGGGGGGAAAATGGTCCCAGCTGGAGCGTCCAAGGGCCACGGACACCTGGGGCTCCGGGATGAGTTTGGTATTTCAGTTTGGCCTTAGCATGAGTGAATTCACACCTGGGCTAAAGATGAGTTTGTTGCTGGCTGTGCCTGTGGTGAGCCTCACACAGCTCCTTAGCTGTTCCTCCCACCAACAGAAGCAGAAAGTTCTGCATTTCACAGAATCTCAGAATTATGGAATGGTTTGGCTTGGAAGGGACCTTAGAGTTCATCTACTTCCAGTGCCCCTGCCATGAGCAGGGACACCTTCCACTATCCCAGGTTGCTCCGAGGCCCAACCAACCTGGCCTTGAACATTCCCAGGGATGGGGCAGCCACAGCTTCTCTGGGCAACCTGAGCAAGTGAATTTCAGAAAATTTATTTTTTTTTCAAGCAGGTTTTGCTCTGCGCTCATACTGTCACACACCTGGAGCAATTTTATCCACTGGGAAGGCAGTTATACCAGGATAACTCAGCCCTGAGCCCTGTCTTGGATGCTCTGGGAGTTTCCAGATACGGGTGCCAGACGAATAAGCAATTAAGTAACTCAACGAAGCCTTGAAATAATTAGACCAAGGAATGCAGCTCCAGCAGATGAGTTTAGTGAAGAAATGGGAGTTTTGGAGAGATGGAGATGAGAAGGGTGATCAGGTCTCAGCACAATTATCTAGAGAAAGTCTGCTCCAGACTGATTAGAGGAAGGGAAAAGAGCTTTCTGGGCAATTAGGTGAGGGAAATCAACTCTGGGCAGGAAGAAAATAGACTACAGTAGAGATTGGGGTGGGAGATGGTGAGTTATCTCTGCCCTGGAGATAGACAAGGGAGCTCGATAAGGGCTTTCTCAGGCAGAGGCAGAAATGAGGATGAGGAGGATTAAGGAGCAGAGGTGGGTGTGCAGCAGATGCCTGGTGCTGGGAAAGAGGGAGTGAGGAGTGAGATGGTAGATTCTCCCTGAGTAGGAGAATCTGAGCCCTGTCCCTGAGGAACAGGAGGACCAAAATCTGGGGATTAGAGCTAACAAAGAGTAAAACAGGGGTGCTGGCAGTTGGAGTGGCTGTGGGTTGGAGCAGGGAAGGGAGGTGGGCACTGTTTCCAATGAAGCACGTGGCAGGATGCTTCCTTAATCTGTAAAACAGGATTAGTCCCTTGTGCCCAGCAAAGTTGAGAACCAGCAGAGTCTTTCTGCATGAGTGACTTTGACTTCAGCACAGAGGAACCTGAAGGGTGGGAGTGTGATTGGGGGTGAGCATGGGGCAGGCAGCCCCTGGGATGTGCCCTGTGGCACCCAGCAGTCCTTGACTGAGCCAGGGGGAGGGGGGGCAGGCAGGGAGACAAACTGGGGTGACCACAGCAGGAAGCTTTACCCCAGGTTTTGGGGTGCTGAGCTACCATGAGAGAGGTGACAGTGGTCAGCTGCAGCCCAAGGTTGTGCCACAGGTCAGCAGCAGCTGCAGCTGGAGAGTGCTGAATCCTTTGGGAATGGCTGCATTTTCTCTTTAATTAGCCTTGACGGCTGCTGGAGCAGATTTTGCTGGTCCTTTCCTCTCTGAGGTTGGCCCTGGCTTGAAGTTGCAGGGTTCAGTGAGGTCAGGCTCCTTTTTCCTTCTTTGCCATTTTCTTTTCTTTTCTTCCATCCTTGCCCATAGAAAAGGCAGTGGAGGGAGGGAGCAGCATCACTGAGGCACATGATGCTGACTCTGGGACTGTGGGAAGGGGAAGCTGTGGTGTGGCTGCCAGGTCATAGTTTGGCCTCTGGAAATGACCCTCTTGGAAAGGGAAGCCAGCTTTTGTCTTGCCAAGCTGGGGCAGGGGCTCAGCAGCCCCCCAGGAAATGTGGCAGCATTGGTGGTGGGTGGCTGGAGTGGGAGTGAGGGACCTCATGAGCAGCAACCAAAGGCAACGCTCAGCTCCTGGGAAACAAACCCCAGGTTAAACCAAGCACCTGTGGAGGTCATGGAGGTTTTCCAGATTTTAATTTTTTTAAAATTATTTATTTTCATTTTTGGTTTAGTGCTTTTTGCCGCCGCTCCCAGTGGCTGCTGATGACTGACAGAGAACAGTGCTGGGGCCATCCAGGGAAGGTCTCATGGACACTCGTCCCTCCTGGGCGTCACAGCCCTGCTTTTCCCAGCAGGAGGGTGGCTCTGACATATCTCCTTCACCCCTTGGCCTGTGCTGAGCTCGCTGGGACGAGCCTGGTTTCTGTGGGTTGACAGCGTTATCTGGGACACAGGCAGAGCCAGGCTCCACTTTGGTCCCTGTTCCTTGGCTGGTGTGGATATCCTCAGGAGATAGCCCAGCAAATTGTCCCCCTGGGACTCCATATGCTTCACCTCCCATCACAGGATGGAAATGGGGGTTTACAGAACACTAGAGCCCAAGAAAGCCCCAGAGACACTGGGATCTGTCCCTGGGGCCCACGGGTGTGTCCTCCTCCCAATGCTCACACGCTGCTTTTGTTTGAGCCCTAATGTGGATTTCAGTGTTTTCATGGCTTTAAAAAAAAAAAATTTCCCCCTTCCAATTCTGATGAAAAATGTATTTGGGGAAAATAGAAATATTTAGACATTTCCCTGACAGGCAGCAGAGCTGGGAGAGTTGCAGTACAGCAGTGTTCACGTGTGCTGATGAAAGCTCAGCACGGAGAATCAGGCTGGGGGATGCAGCATCCTTGGCAGCACAAGGCCCACAGGGTGAAGTGTCAGTGCTCACCTCATAGGTCACTCCTCTTGCCAGCAGCCCAGCACCAAGCTGTCTTCAAAATCTGGATAAGAAGATGGGTTTGAGCTGGTTTTGGGGAGATTTTTGATGTGTATATATATATATATATATATATATATATAAATCTTGTGTACACAGAATTATATGTAGTACATTAAAATATACTACAGAGCATATTAAGCCTCACTATAGTAGGAGTTTTGTATTAAATAAGTAGTAGTATATGTATTACAAATATGTATTTTTTGTTACATTGTGACTCTGTCAGGGCTGGAAAGGGCGTTGGTGTTTGTGGCCCCCCATTTTCCCATCAGAAGGTGTCTGGGCCAGATGTGTCTTGAAAGGGCCAGGGAAAACCCCACCTGGAGCTGCAGGATGCTGTGGGGACCTTGGGCATGTCAGAGAGGAACAGAGCTACTCTCCCCTGTGCAGATGGTTCTGGGATGAGCTCAGACGTCCCTTCCCAGGAGGCAGAGAAATCCCCAGCCCTGGAATCTGCCTTCCACACCCCATTTTTCTTCAGCTCACACCCTTGGGTTTTGATGTCAGCTGCATTGTCCTGAGCAGAGGGCGGCCACCCCACCCTGTGCTGGGGAGGTGATGGTCCCCATCCTGCACCCCGCTCCCTTTGTCCCAGCCCTTCAGGCTTCACTCCATTGCTCTGCCTCATTCCAAGGGGGTACAGAGCCTCCTTCCACACCCAGTGGGGCTGTGCCTTCCCAGGCTGGCCTCTGGATCTCCCTGCTGGGCCTGTGTGTGAGCTCCCTGGATGTGGATACCACATGAACAGGGCAAGTCTGCAGAACCCAGTGTATGGGGCTGCTGAGCTGCTCCTGGGGGAGTGAGAGGGACTGGAGGCCATAAACTCATAGAATCATGGAATAGTTTGGCTTGGAAGGCCCTTAAAGCTCATCTCATTACACACCCCTGCCACTAGACCTTCCACTATCCCAGGTTGCTCCAAGCCCTGTCCAACCTGGCCTTAAACACGTCCAGGGATGGGGCAGCTGCAGCTGCTCTGGGCAACCTCTGCCAGGGCTTCACCACCCTCATTGTGAAACACTTCTTCCTTATATCAAACCTAAATCAACCTCATTTAGTTTTAAAATGCTCCCCCTTGTCCTATCCTTAGGAAGCAGAGCTCAAGGCCCCTGTGCCCAGAGATCTTGCAAATTCATTTTTCTGCTTGAATTTTGGGGAGTTTCCCTGCAGAGCTGTTTGGTTGCCTCCTCCCTCCCCTCCCTTTTCTAACTTGTTGCTGGTGTGGGGGGAAATAAATGCTCTTAAAAGAGTTTTGTGGCTGCAAAACCTCTGGGTTACACACAGCCCCAGAACTGCCAGGGTGGAGACAGGAGGGGTAGGGATGAATTGCCTCCATCCCTGGTCCAGCCCCTGACTAGTGGAAAGAACAAGGCAGCTGATTTCAAACCACCTGAAAACCACCTTGGTGTCCTCATGTTCCTTTGAGAGAGGTGGTGCAGCAGGTGCAGATTTTGCCCCACAGCCCTGTCTGTTCTGCCTGAGCCACCCTTGGTTTGGGTGGATGCTGTGGTGGGGTGAGGAACCAGAGACCCAGACAGACCCAGAGCGGATGGGAAAGCTGGAGAGGGGAGGTGGTGAACCCATGGGATGGGTTCTGTGAGCTGTCCCATGAGTGGGTCAGGCTTGCACAGAGCAGAATCCATCATCCTCGGGCCATGCCTACCCCGAGGTGTGGAGGCAGTGCTGCTCCTGGGTCGGGGTGGCTGTGACAGGGAAGCAGTGCTGCTTTTCCCACCTGTCACTGCTGCTTTGGGGGTTGGGGAGCAGCGTGGGGCCACGGGTGGTGGGAGCACTGGGGCTGGCTGCCCCTTCCCACAGCCCCCACACATCCCAGCTCCCTCGTCAGCCTGACCCCTGATTACACTCCACAGGCTCTGCATCGCTGCCGTTGCCCCGGCAACGTGTCGTCGCCACAGCAACCGTGACAACCTTATGCTCATTAATTTAAAAAGGTTCGCAGTGTAACAAATGAAATAGTTATAAGCTTGTCAGGGTGTTAAGGAGCAGGGGCTGACAACTTGCCCCCCTTGCCTGTGCCGCCAGAGCAGCCTGGCTCTGCCACAAGGTCCCCACCCCAGACCCGGCTTCATCCCATCTTTGAGTGCAGTAATTCCTCCAGGCCAGTCCTTGGAGCATCCCGGGAGTGCAGCATCACTCGGTGACCTCCCCAGGAACGACCAGGGGCCAGATGCAGGTGGGGGGCTGTGGCAGAGGTGGCTTTGGGGGGTTTGAACCAATGATGCTTCTGTTGGGCCATTCCTGCTGTGGTGTGGCTGATGTCTGGGATGGAGTCAGAGTTATCCTGTTGTCCTTCCCCAGGGTCAGCACGGGGTCTGTCACAGAGGATAATTATTTTCATGCAACATGTAACACCTCAGTATCTGTACTATTAAAATTAATATCTTTGCCTTTGTACCTAATACGACTGAGAGGGGAAGGATGAACAGATCAAATACATGACTATACAAACATATATTCCTTAGGAAACCTGGACTGATCACAGATACCCTGGATATCCTCAGCTGGGGGAAGTTAATCCCAGCTGGCTGAGCCTGGCAGCTGAGGTAAATCAATGTTTCCCTTGAAGTCCTGGGCCAGGTTGCTGACAGGTACAAAGAGGTATTGGAAAGCTGAAGCTGCTGAAGCCAGGGCAAAGGACACCAGTTGAGGATTTGGCTCTTGCTTCATTATATACCATTTTGTTGAAATCTCAGTGGATTTCAAGTTGACCAAACCCCTTTAATCTCAAATAAAGGCCATTCTCTGGCTTTTTGTAAGTGGAAACACAAAAGGAACTGGTTTTTAAAAAAATCCTGCCACTGCAATTCTGCTTGGCAAGCTGAGAATAAGGTCATTTTTCAGCAAGAAAAGTGTCCATCCAGTTAAAAATAAAAATGGTGAGTTCTGGGCCACATTAGTTCCTAATGGAAGCTGGTGCTGGGATTGCACTGGTTTCTGTTAGCTGGGACCCAGCACTTCCCAGCTCCAACACAGTCCATTGTGCCAGACAAGTGCTGGTTTGGGAACATTGCTGGTTTTTGTCCTTCATTTCAGCTCCTGAGCCACTCTCCTCACGATCACCCAGTGGTTCCAAAGCCCAGACCCACTCACTCCATCCCTGCAACCAGCCCTGCAGGCCAACACTGAGCAGGCTGGAGCTGGTGTCAGAGGATTCCTGTGCAAAGGGGAGGTGACAGCTGCTAGGGCCTTGCTCTCTGCCCTGTGCTTCAGGAAGGGAAATCCAGTGAGCACCATGGGTGCTTGTTTCCTTGCCTTCAAGAGATCCTTCAAAACCTTTCTCAATAATTAAACAAGCCAGGACTAAAAATAGCACCAATATCTATTATATGTGGCAGAATAATTTAAGGGGAGAGCAGGGAAGAAAGTGTCCTCAGTGTCCCAAACTTCCTCCCCCCGCCCCAACTTCAGTGGGCTCGTGATGAGTACAGGGAGGCTGCTGGATGTCAGGAGCCCCGGGGTCTGGGGCAGGTGGCTGGGATGCCTTCCAAAGCAGCCAGGTTTGGGGATGTTTTGTTCCCTGAAAGAGGCTCTTTGGCAGCTTTTTATATGCCATGGTGGGTTTTGGAAGGGCACGGCAGCCTCAGCCATGGCTGGAAGCATCTTGTCTGCCCTGGGCACTGGCAGTGGGCACCCTAGGCCTACCCCAAAATAAGCTGGTGGCACAGCTGGGCACCCAGCACATGGTGAAAATGCTACTGTGTGAGAAACAAAGGAACAGCATCCCTGGGAGCAGCAGCTGGAGCCTTAAATCTGCACTCTCCTGAGCTCTTTCTTATCTCCAAAGCTCCCAGCACTGAAGAGGGGCTGTGGTGGAGCAGATAAAGCCATCACTTGAGAGGGGCTGCTGGAGCCTTGGCTCAAGGGAAAGGCAGTGAGAAGAGGCCCTGGACTGGGGGAATTTGGCCCTGGGGGGTGCTGGAATTCAGGGTTGTGCCTCGTGGTCCTTGGAGGGGGTTCACAGTGCTCTGACTCATGTGGAGAACCAAAATGAGACTCAGTGTCAGCAGTATCATGGCACCACAGTGTGAAATGGGACTGCCACACTGAAGGGGGGTGATGATCCCAGCTGGGATGGCAGGCTTGGTCAGGATGCCATGGCAGGGTTAGCTGGGGTGCTGTGGTAGGGTTTACTGGGATGCTGTGCCAGAGATAGCCAGGATGCCATGGCAGGGTTGCTCAGGATGCCATGGCAGGGTTGCTCAGGATGCTGTGGTAGGGTTTACTGGGATGCTGCACCAGAGTTCACTGAGATGCCATGGCAGGATTCACTGGGATGCAGTGCCAGGCACACTGTGAGCTTGAAGAAAGCTCTCAAAATGTCATGGAGAAGCCATGTAGAAAGGGAGCAGGGCTGAACCCTGGGGGATACATGGGAAGAGGAGAAGGGGAATGGATTAAGAATGGACAACAGCCCCTGGAGCAGAGAGGGGGCAAACCAGCGTGCAGCTTCTTGATCCCCATTTGGAGCATCCCAGGACCTGCCCATTGCCCGGACAAGGTAGCCAGCCCAGCCTCCCAAAACTCCTCACAGAGAAAGGCAAACAGCTCAGCCGTGCGTTGCATAACCAGGAAAAAAAGCGTCCTCGTCCTCGGAGCCGAGTGGCTGCCGGCCAACTTTGGCATTAAAGTGGAGCAGAGGATACCGGGAGGGGAGCGCGGATTAGGCGGGGAGGAGACGGGATCAAGTGAGCAGCAGCGAGGGCAGGCTGGCCACAGCCTCACGGAGGGTCACCCTCCCCAAGGCCACGGCCAGGAGGGATGCAGCCTCCCCTCCAGCCGGATCTGCGGTGCGGAGCCCCGGGCACCTCCCATCCGTGCCAAGGATGGGTCGGAGCCACGGCGGGGAGGCTGCCTTGACTCACGGGTGATAAGGAACTCACCCAGGGGAGGTTTTTGTGTGCGATGGGCTCAGTTTGTGCAGGTTTAACTGGCTGGACGGTGGGGAGGAGCCGGGCTCTTTCATTAGGGCCAGGTGTGTGTGCAGGAATCACAGAGAGCAGGAATCACAGAGGAGGAGGGGATGGAGCACTGAGGTTCTGGCTGCAGAGACACAGATCTGTGCTTTCTCTGAGCTGCTGAGCGTGGAGCTGGATCTTGCACTGATTCAGCAAGACGTGAAGGCTTGTAACTTTTGGGAGTTCTTGGAAATTGGGCTGCTCCCAGTCGGCAGCTACACCTACACACGGAGGAGATACACTTGCTCGGGGAGCTTCTGGAGCTCTACCCGCTGGCTGCCGCAGCCACTGCCTGCACCAGAACGGGGCTGCAGTTTTATGCTGGGATGAAAAAGGAGAGATCAAGTTAATTTAAAATTGCAAGGTGCTCCAAAGTGTTCCCAGACTCCATTAGCTGATAAGCATTGTGCCGGGGTTAAGCCTTCGGGGTGCTAAAATGTGCTGAAAGATGCTGGAGACCTTGATAAACCCCCAGCAGCAGGAGATGGGGGGTGCTGCTGTGCCTGTTCTGCCCCAGTAACTGCTGCTGTCCCAGCTGGAAACCTCCAACACAGACCAGCAAAGCTGCCACCAACTTGGGCTGAGCTAAACCCCAGCTGGGTTTGCTGCCTGCAGAATCACAGAATTATAGGCTTCTTTGGGTTGGAGGAGACCTTAAAGATCATCTTGTTCCACCCCCTGCCATTGGGATGGACACCTTCCACTACCCCTGGTTCCTCCCAGCCCTGTCCAATCTGACCTTGAACACTTCCAGGGATGGGGCAGCCCAGCTTCTCTGGGTAACCTGCACCAGGGCCTCATCAACCTCCACAGAGAAGAATTTCCTTCTAATATCTCATCCTCTGGCCTCGCTCCAGCAGCTCCATGTCCTTCCTGTGCTGGAGGCCCCAGAGCTAGAGGCAGCTCTGCAGGTGGGGTCTCACCAGAGGCGAGCAGAGGAGCAGAATCCCCCCCCCCTTAAGGTGCTGCCCATGCTGTGGGATGACCCCCACATTTGTGAGGATATTGCCTGTATTGGCTGCCAGTTTGTATCACCAGGTCACATCGAACTTTTCATTCCCCAACAGCCCAAAGTCCTTCTCTTTTGGGCATTTCCCACCAGGGTTTGGCCCTGGTGAGAAGATCCCACACTCTGCAGCAGGGTGAAGGCAGCAGTGTGCTGGGGTTGTTGGCAAACAGTCCTGACCGGGCCTTGGCCATGCCAAGCCAATGCCGATGCTTTGCAACAGCAGTGGAGTCCTCCCCACCCCCCTGAATTTATCAGGTGTTCTCCAAGCCTAGCAGCCATGGTAGCCCAGCTCAGCACTGATAACTCTCCCCGTGGCTCAGTGCCCTGAGCAGTGGGTCAGGGAGGATGAGGATGCTCTGTCCCCAGTGAGTGTGCTGCTGGCCCCGGGGATGCTCATGCAGGGCTGCCTCTCTTGCCTGTTGCCCACAAGGGCTGGCCCCCATTTAGGGTGTCTGCTTCCTGCAACTTGAGTTATTTTACTTTTTCCCCCCCTCTCTCATGGTGTCTCTTGTTTGAGGGCTCACCACGATGGTTCCCACTCACCCATCTGTCTGCCTTTGGAAGCTGAGCATTCCACAGGCTGGGTGCGAGCTGGCAGTGCCGGCACTGCTGGAGGCACCGGGTGGGGGCCGGGGATGCTCCAGGGCTGCAGTTTGTGCCATGGGGAGCTGAAGGGCAGTGTGTTTGCACTCAGCTTTGCATCAAAACCAGGGTCAGAGCCAGGAATCTCTGCCCCCCAAGAGCCTTGCAGTGCTAGCGCCCGTGGCATGCTGCCCAGGCTTCCCGGCCTTGGGTCCAGGATCAGGGCGAATCCCGTTTTAAGGCAAAAGGTTATGGGCGGGAAGGAAGCAATCACAAAGCAGACACCACAGCCTTCTCTGACCACACACGGCTCTGACACAATAAATAGAAGGAAAGGGACAAAAATAACCCCCCGTGTTGCAGCGTGGACACAGCAAGGAAAGAGGGCTGTGCTTCGGGGTGGGGGGTGTTCTCCCGCCCACCCCAATGCCCCGAGTCATGGTCAAGAGGACATCCTGTGGCTGCCAGACAATATCCTGGAGCAGAAATAATGAGTGGGCTTCAGGGAAGGTACCTGAACCCTTGTAAAAGTCACTGCACCCTGTACCTGAGCCCTTGCAAAACTCAAGCCCTCGCATCCCACGCCCTGGCAGAGCTCTGGCACTTCTCCTGCGTGCAAACCCTGTTCCCAGCCCCCGGGACCCAGCTGAGCTGCACCGTAATTCGGGCAGAGGCAAAGCCCAGATGTGAAGGCACAAGGACTGGCTGAGGGCCCGGCAGCCGGGAAAAAACACGCGAGTCTGGCTTTGGGAGCGGGTTCGGGGAGCTTGCACGTGGAATGAATGCAAGCTGCCCTTCCTGGCCAAGAGAGCTCCTGCTCCCCATTTGGGGTGGGTCTGGAGCACGGCAGGGAGGAGGCAGGCATGGACCTGGAAGCAAAATGTGTTCATGCTCCCGTGCAAGCCTTTTGAGGGGCAAGAAAAAGGCTCATCTTCCCCCAGCCTGCGCTGATTCCCCCTGGGGTGAACCAGGAAACACCTCCCGGTGGCAGCAGGACCCGGGTCCCGGTTGGGCGGGGGGTTTAGCCGAGTGACCCCTCCCCACACGGCCCCGCTGCCGGGGTGCGCAGCTGGAGCCCTCCCCGGGCCCTGCCGCTTTAACCTGCCTCTCCCACGTGCTGTCTGGTTGTGCTGGAGACGGTGACGCAGGCAGGACGTCAATGGACGCTGTGGGAGAATTTAGACTTGGAGAGGAAGGGGGGCAGGGAGGAAGGGAGCGTTTGCAGGAGCGGGGGCCGGCGGGGGTGTACGGCCGGGGCAGGAGGGACCCCGCACCCAGCCTTGCAGGGTCGGCTGGGGAGCATCGCTGGCAGCTTCGTCCGTGCAATATTTCCCCCCTCCGCTCCACGGCATATGTCGGGGCCTCCGCCAGCTGCGAGGGCAAATAATCCTCCTCCGGCGCCCAAGCCGGGGTGGGCGGCGGGGGGGCCCCAGGGGCCACGTGAAGGCGGCGCTTCCTCGCTGCCCGGGCTGCCCCCCCGCCTTGTCACCACACGTGTGCCACTCTTGTCCTGGCGCGGCTCGGGCACGCAGCGAGTGCGTGGTGCTGTGCCTTGGGCATGTCAGGCAGGAGGTCACGGGTGCCGCAGGAACGGGGCTGGCAGAGACCCTGGGGATCACCGGGGCTCTCCCTCGGCTGGAGGCTGCGGAGCTGGGAATGACCCCGTGAGCGCATCTCCGTGCGCTGCTCTGCTTCTCTCCCCGTCCCGAGCTGGGCTGTGCCACTGCCAAGGCCATCACCCCCACCCCGGGCCAGCGTCCAGCTGATGTGGCATGACAGGACCCCCATGCCCTCCCCTCGCTTTCAGCTCTGCAGACCAAGGGCACCGGCACTGCCAGGGACAAGCTGGCAGCAGCGCTTCCACTCCAGTGAGCGATGAGAAGAGCCACGAACTTTGATTCCTCCCTGCATCTAACCCCAGTCTTTAAGAGCTAAACTGATCTCCCCAAAACTCACATGGAACTTTGCTTCAACTTGTTCAGAGGAAGGAACACTGGCAGAGAGAGACAGAAAGTCGTGGCAAGGAGGCTGGAGATGCTGCTCTGCAATACAGA
Source organism: Aegithalos caudatus (assembly GCA_013389925.1). Classification (NCBI taxonomy): domain Eukaryota; kingdom Metazoa; phylum Chordata; class Aves; order Passeriformes; family Aegithalidae; genus Aegithalos; species Aegithalos caudatus. The sequence continues at coordinate 39,088 of WEIU01004137.1, forward strand.
CTCTGCTCTTGGCCTCTTGGCTTTACCCCTAGCCCTCACCCCACTCCCCTCCCTGAGCTCTGTGCAGGAGAGGAACAAATGTCTTTCCCATTTTAGCTTTTTGGGTGCCTTTTTTTTTTTTTTTTAATAGCCTGAGGCTGTAGGTGGCTGCATATCTCAGAGGACCCAGGAGTCCTGCCTCCTTCCTGCTGGCATAGGGCAAGGGAAAGCAGTTTCCACTGTCAAGAGGCTGTGCACCAGCTGTACAAAGCAGCAGCCTGGTGTGGGAAGGGAGTTACTCAGCATTCAGTTCCCAAGAGACAAAAAAAAAAAAAAAAAAAAAAAAAAAAAAAAAAAAAAAAAAAAACAAGTTGAACTCACAGCCATGGACCTGCCTGTGGTCAGTGAGGACAAGATACACTGCCTGGATATCTTGTTNCTGACTTTCCAAAATACTTTGAGGTTCATAGTAATGTTCTCGTCTTTGTCTCATAAATATCCTGGGTTGGATCCTTCCCTCATTTTCATCCCATAACTCACAGAAAGGCACCAGAACGCGGCTGCTGCGTGTTATTCTGACTATTTTTATTTTTTATTTCTTTGGCTACATGATCTCAGTTGATTGGAAAACAAACCCCAGAGAATCCTTGAGGAGAGACTGCAAACAGCTCTTGGTGAGATGACTAATCCCATCTCTATCTAAACCAACAGCGTGCTAAAAATAGCCTTATTTCTAACAATAAATATAATAAAATAACTAACTGACAACAAACAGCCCCAAAAAGCCAAACACACTGAAAAGTCCACTAGAAATACATATTGGGATGGGGGAAGGAGCCAGCCGGAAACTGTGTCACTGAGTCAGAGGGGTGGTGGCAGCCAAGGTGCCCATGCCACCAGTGGTGTTTGGTCAGATCCAGCCTCTTTATTGAGACCATTGTTGCCTCTCGCCCTTGTGCCTTTGCTTTCTTTGTCCCAGATCAGTGTGAGGAAGGTGCACGGGCACCAGAGCCAGGGGAAGCTCATCCCAGAGTCACCATCCCGGCCTCAAGCACCCGCTGAGAGCCCTGGAGAGGGACCCCCGACCCCAGGTCCGTCACCCCCTGGCTTGCTCTGTGCCCACCATCCTCCCCGGGCCCTGAGCTCACCACACACCTCGGATAATTTGGATAATTTGCCTCCTACTTTCCACACACCAGGAGCCTCCCACACCCAGCGTGTTGCAAAACAACCCCCTCAGCTGAGTCACTGGCATCGGGGAACTTCTTCCTGCCCTCCTGGCCTGGGATGGGGCTCAGGGCAGAGCTGGTCATGACAAACAGGCGTGATGGGAGCACACTCCAGCCCCATCCCATGTCACCCCAGGCCTCTGGGGAGGAAATTGTGTGTTTTGGGCTTGTACAGTGCCCTATGTTGTGGAGGCCAGTACAGGGGGACCATGTGCTGCTGAATTAATGGCTACAGGCATCATCTGGGTGAAGGCACAATGACTTTGTCCCCATGCCTGGCAACCCCCCTGTGCTGGTTTTGTGTACCAGTGACACTGGGAGCACTTAGATTCCCAGTGCTCCAGCTGAATGTGACCCAACAGGGCTGGGACATCCCTGTCACTTCCCCCTAGGTCCCCTTGAGCTGGGACAGTGGCTTTGTATGTGACAGAGCCATCACTCAGTATTCTTATGGGCACTGGGGTTGCACCAGACATGTGCCAGCTCCATGTCACCAGTGTGGAAGGTGGGCTGCATTCTGCCAGTCAGGGGAACCCATGAAATACCTACCATGGAGGCTCTGACCCCTGGCACCAGTCTTTTTCTGCCAGGAGCAGTCCCACACTAGCTGGATTTTAATTTTTACTGCTTTGTTGGCACGTGGGAGCCTGCTCAGGCCTGCCATGCCACATGTGTCCCTGGGAAAGGAAAGCCTGTGCCCCCAGCCCTGCCATATGGCACTCCTCCAGGATTCCCAGCAGTGGGAGAACTCATCCAGGGGGATCGGCAGCTCCCACCATGCCACTCAATGCAGACCTGGGGTGTAGGTGGGGGATCTGCATCCCCCCAGCCCCAAGGATGCTTGTGCCCACCACCAACACTGCTCTGAGGTTGTGGATAAGCGGCATTGGATATTGTGGTGAGACAGGAACAGAACCAGTTACCCAAATCCCTTAAAAAACAGATTTTTGCCCCAATTCACAGCCCCAAACTGTCCTGGCACAGAGGTGGGAGTCACTATTTGACCTGTTGGATTTCTTGCAGGTAGCACAGAGTGATTTATCTGGGTTGCAGCTCCTTTAGGAGCTGGAAATGTAGAGCCCCGGCTTGGAGCAGGGTCTGGACACTGTTGCCCTGCTACCCAGGAGCACAGGGAGCCCAGTGCCAGTGCCATGCGCTCGGCTGAGGAACTGGCGCTGTGGGACGGGCCAGGTTAGGGCTGGGAGCCCCGGGAGGCCACTGCAGTGAGGATGCCAGAGGCAGGAGCAGCCCCTGGGCTGTGTCCGGGCACACCGGACAGCATCGTACCCACGAGGGCTCTGTGGGGCTGGACACAGAACTGGGACCTTCCACCGTGTCCAAGTGCTGGATCCAGCGTTCTGGCAGCAAAACGGGGACCTTCACGGGCAGCTGATGTCACCTGCGTAGCTTTAGGGACACTTGGACCCCACTGACCCACTGTCCTGAGCCCGATGCCCCATGGAAGCTGGGGCAGACCCCACCATGCCCCCCATCACCCCGGCACAGCTGCTCCGGCCGCGGGGCCGGGCCGGACATTCCTGCCCACCCTGGGGAACACGAGTGGGGCCAGGCCAGACCCCGAGGGTGGGAGAGGGGAGGTCCCGGCTCAGCGCACGCCGCCGCCGGCTACGGTTCCCCCCTCCCCGGCTC
>WEIU01004137.1:47406-58494 GCA_013389925.1 Aegithalos caudatus
TTTTTTTTGGAAGGAGGCAGGACAAATCTATGGCTCCTGAATTATTTTTTTTACCTTTTTTTTTCCATCACCAAAAAGTAGTAACGAGATTTGGGAAGCAGCACTTGTCTGTGGGGCCAGGTCCCTGACCCGAGCCCACCCCAGGGCTGCCAAGGGATTGTTTTAAGATTCCTAGTGGGATTCCTCCTTCTCCTCTCTCCTCCTTCTGCCTTAGGGGGATTATCAGCATCTCCTGTGTGCTGGATCCTGCAGCTCAGGCCCCGGGGGTGCTGGGGCTGTGGGCCTGGGGTCGCTGCTCAGGAGGATGTGGTGGAGCTTCAGGTGCAGGGTGTTATTGATGGATATAAGCAGTGGTAATAAATAGCCCTGCTTGGAAGTTTTCATCTTCTTTTTGAAATGGAAGTGCCTTTTGGAACAAAGTGACTTTCTTCCATCCTTTTCGAAAGCATCTTTTTTCTTATTTCGAAGATGAAATTTTTCTTTGTACTCTTAAAATTTTTCCTTTCCAATTATTGGAAGACATCAGGAAAAAATTGCTAGGCACCATATCCAGGAATACATCCCATGTGGTGCAGGTGGGGAAAATATGTGGGGTCAGATTCTTCTGGTTTGGTTTTCCTTAAACAAGAAATAGAGAACTGGAAATGTTAATGGCATCAGTGAGAATCTTCTATCAAAGCAAACAAAATTTGAGGGGCTGAAAAAAACGGAGTTTACTTAAGCCTGCTTCATTAAGTGTAAAAAAAAAGTCAGTTAAATAAATTAATTGGATAAAGAACTTCTGTTCGGTAAAAGACTGGCAATGTTTCTGGGTTTCTGTCTGGAATTTTTCAGTTGTAAAACCTGAAATCCTCCCCCACCCCTAGCAGTAACCTTGAGACATGGTGCTGGAGCAGGAGTTTCCACTGGCAGGGAAGAAAAAAATTACAATAAAGAATGTGGACAAATTATTTTGACCGACCAGCCTTTTTTTTATTTTGCACAGGCAGTCACCAAACCCGTCCTGCCCTGCAGCTGCTGTGCTCAGTGCTGGCAGCAGGAGATAAACTACTGTGGTGAGGGGCTGGGGCAGGGAATAGCAGGGTCAGGCTCCAGGCGTGGCTGCTCTTGGTCCATGGTGGCATCCATGACAATGGACCTTCTGCAAGAAGGCCAAGAAATGGGTGTTTTTCACCCATTTTGGGTATACAGAGGCAGAGAGTGGCTGTGTATTTGTGTAACTATAGGTGAGGGCTGAGCTGTTGTGCTTTGTCTAAATGTCATGATAAATGTCCCCGTGGACCTGGTACCTGAAGGCTTCTTGCTGGCATCTGAGTGAGCTGCCAGCCCTGGGAGGAGCAGCCCGCTTTGTCCAAGTGCCAGTGGTTGGGAATGGTGTCCATCCCTGGAGTGGGGTGTCCTGTGGCACCTGTGACCCCTCCTCTGGGTGGGGACCCTGCTGCTGCCCGGCTTGATGATGGGTGGCAGGTTGGAGTGGCTGAAGACCCCACAGCTTGTTAAAATCCCGGTGTTGCTGGAGCCTGGCTCTGCCACAAGCACCCTCCTCCCGCTGGGAACTGTGTGTGGATTTTTGGCCTTTAGAATTCCCCTGCAGGGAGCTCTGGCTTTGGCTCTGTCAGACACAGAGCCTGACATGCAGTGCTTGGACTGGTTCAGAACTTGCAGGAAGAACCATGGGGGAAAGGAAAGTGTTTGTGTGTCACCAAGTGTCTCTGGTGCTGGCATCACTGGGGAGGTTGTGGAGGTGAGGAGGTGCCTCTAGGCACAGTTATTGCAGACTGATGGAATGGTTTAGGTGGGAAGGGACCTCAAAAATCATCTCGTTCCAACTCTCAGGTTTATCCCAGGGGATGAACCACGCATTCCCTGGGGACATGCCTGTGCCCCTAGGAACACCCTGCGGTAGCAGCAAATTTATTTCAATAACTGGAACAGGAAGGTTTGGGTGAAGGCTGGGCTTGCTTGGACATGGGCTTGGGGCAGTTTTCCGTCGAGTATTCTGATGAGGAGCAGCACCTGGGATCACATGGACAGTGTGTGCATGCCAGCTCTCCTCTGAGAGCATGGACCAGTATGGGGGGCTCCCAGAATGGCTCAGGGGATTGGCATGCAGCCATAGTCAGGCCTCATCCCTAGCCTCATCCCTTGAGTGATGCTTTCCCAGAGAGCTCCCTGTGCCACTGGACATCTCACTTGGCATGACTGAGGAGGATTTGACGCCCCATCTCCAGGGTTTTAAGCACAGGGATCAATCACAGATCCATCCTCAACCTTCCCTGACTCGGCATGGCCGTCCTTCCCACGCGTCGGCAACGAGCCGCCGGGAAAACTAGCACCTCTCGGCTCGCTCGCTCAAAAATATCCCCAGTCCTGCGTGGCTGCTGCTGCCAAGCTGGGGAGTGGAGCCGGCGTTACCTCTTAGCAGAAATCTGTTGCCTTGCTCGGCGGTGGGGAGGCTGGGAGGGAGGCTGGGATCTGCGGAGCGCTGAGCCCCGGCGCTTTCGAAAATAGAAGCAGAACAAATGGCTGGAGCAAGATGCTGGTGGTGAAGGCAGCCAAGGCCTCTTCCCGTGGCAGCTGGTGGCTGCTTCTTGCTCCTTCATCAATCCTCTCCCCAGACCTGGCGTTTCCTTTCGGGGTGGGGGGAGTGAGAGGTGAACATCTGGCTCTTGGGGCGGCCCGGGGCACAGCGATGCTTTATTGGGCTCCGTGTGATGCCCTGGGGTTTTGGTAGAGTTGAGCCTTGAGTGAGCTGTGGGGATGGCAGGGCAGGAGGAGATTCAGTTGGTGTGAGATCAGGAGGAGATGCGGAGTCGGGTGGCGCCAGTTCCCGAAGGGACTTTGTCCCAAAACAATGGGACAGGTGCTGGGTTGAGCTGCGGGCACGGGGTGGCAGCAGGTGCTGACCTGGTGTCAGACAGCTGAGGACAGAGCTGCTGTGCCTTCTGCCTGCTCCCATGGGAGGGGTGGGGGTCCCGCTGGGGTGAGCTCCTGGTTGCTCATGGGGGCCCCAAGGGTTGTGGGAGCTGTGTTGGGGTGGTGCTGGGAAAAGGCCAAGGGCTGGGTTCCTCACCTCCTGCTTCCCCATGGGCACTGCTCCCGAGGAGACAAAGCTGCCTGTCGTGGTGCCAGCCACTGGCACCCAGGAGAGGAGAATGGTGAGCCCAGCTCTCAACACAGATTGAGAGAGTTTGGAAAAATCCTGTTAGTTGCCCTCAGGTCTTTCAGCTTTAGGGCCCGATGTGAGTGTGTGCTTTAGCGAGCAGGATTTCACACCTGCCTTTGTGCTGGAGAAAGCTGCTCCAGCTGGACTAGGTGGAAGTGGGAAGGTTGGGAAGATGCTTTCCTTTCGGGAAGATGTTCTTGCCTTGTCCTTTCCAGTGGAGAGGACCAGCCACGGCGAGCTCAGCATCTGCCTGGGTGACCTTCAGCGCCTTTGGTTGGCGAGAGAGGCTGCTTTGCATGTCCTCTCCCTTGCCAGCAGCACTTGCACCGAGCATCATCGGGGTCTTTTTGTTATGCAAATGCAGCTTTGGTTTTAGCTTCTCGGAGATAAATACCTTTGAGGCTAAATTTGGAGCTCGGGGCACTTCTGAAAGCGCCCTGATGGCCCAAGGCCTGACAGGTCAGATGCTGAAGATGGTAGTTTAGGGGTTTGGCACCCCTTCGGGCACAGAAAACAATTTTTTCCGCTGGGGTTATACTAGATATTTTGCAGCAAGAACGAGCACGTTAAGTCCTGGTGGGGGGTCCTTAGCACTTGCTGCCACCCCGGACCTGTAGTTCCCACTTTGCAGTGATGTGCTGTGGTTTTATTTAGGCTTTTAGGGCTCAGGAGACCTTTTGTCCCAGCACCACGCTGCCCTTTGAGGATCCCCACTGAGCTGTGCCCAGGCACAGGGGCTCCAGTGAGGACTAAGACAGTGATGTCACAGTGCCCCTGACACTGACCCCCTGGATTTTGTGGTCAGGATCTCTGTCCCACCGCTCAGAGAGGCTGAGGGGTGCAGGCTGCATGGCCGGAGGATGCGCTGCCAAGTGCCGTGCACCAGACCGGAGCCTTTTCTCACCTCCCCGCTTGCTCGTGGTGTGGACCTGGCATCCCCCAGGGCAGTGTGGCTTCCTCTGGGACCCCGTGAGTCCCTGGCAGCTCGTCTTTCTTGTGATGGGGTCATGGGCCGTTGGTCTGGGTTTGGGCAGAGGTGTTTGTGTACGATCTTATTTTTATTTGTGCGTCTTTCGGAAATTTTTCGTCACAGCAGGTGCCGGTTCAGTGCCTGGCGATGGGGCAGGAAGGGCTGCGAGTGGGGTGGAAATGTGGCTAAAACTGGTTTGGCCTCTGTTTGAACAGTTTTGCTATTTCTGTGCCACAGGAGAGCTTGAGGTCCCTGGGGTCTGGGGGGGCTGAAGCTGTTGGGTTCCTGGTTCATCCCTCCTGTGGGATCGTAGGTCACCTACCAGCCTGAAAACTCACAGACACCAGCCCAGGGGCTCTCCAGGGCTGAACCAAGGTGGTGTGATGTGAAGAACGCCCACAGGTATCTCATGCCCTTGCAGAAACACAGGCAGTGGTGGGTTTTATTCCAGCTGAGAGCTGGACAGGAACACAGGATCTCCCACATCCTGCTGGCAGTGGGATACCTTGGGGACCTGCTGTGGGTAAAGCAGGTGGAAAGGAAAGGTGGTAGGAAATAGAGGTAAATTTGCAAAGTTTTGGCATCAGCTGGGTGCTGAGCTGTGGTGGGCTGGGCTAAGGTCACCCCAAAATAGGGTGTTACTGCTCAGGGCCGCCTTGGGTTCCACAAGGTCTTCTGAGGGATTTAGGACTTGTCCCTGTGTCCTGTCAGGGCGGCAGCCTGCATCCCCCCAAAGCCCTGTGGGGTCAGGAGTATCCATGCCCAGGGAAGCCCAGTGATGCCCCAGAGTGGGTACTCTGGCTGAGGGACAGAAGAAGGTCTCCATTCCAGGAAAGGGAAGGCTCCAGGTAAACCTTAGAGCCATTTCCAGTGCCTAAGGGGAAGAGAGCTGGAGATGACTTTGAACAAGGGCCTGGATGACAGGACAAGGGGGAAATGGCTGCATGCTGACAGAAGGCAGGGTTATGTGGGATATTGGGAAGAACTTCCTCCCTCCGAGGGTGGTAAAGCCCTGGCAGAAGTTGCCCCATCCCTGGAAGTGCCAAAGGCCAGGTTGTTACAGGGCTTGGAGCAACCTGGTCTAGTGGAAGGTGTCCCTGACCATGGTAGGGGGGTGGAACAAGAACACCTTTATGGTCCTTTCCAACCCAAACTATTCCATAATTCCATGATCCCTGCATCCCATCAGCTGTGACATGGCTCTGTTCCTCCTGCCTCTGCTGCCCAAGCCAAGGTGCTGCCTTGGTTCTTTCTTTTTTGTTTAATTCTTCTTTTCCCTAAATGCATTACCAGTGCAGCTCATCCATATTTCCACCACCTTCTCCCTCCTGTTCTCGCGCTGAAGTCTATAATGCTGAAATTATAGCATCCCCCTCGTCACCATGGCAACGCTCAGGGATGTATTTAAAAAAAAAAAAAAAGACCAGAAGCCCTCCAAGGATTATGACTTCAGTGAGGGATCAGGCTGGAGGGGAATCTGGGTCACGGCTGGAGCAGGCTTTTCTTCCAGCCTGTCTTCAGTAATTCCCCTTACAGCGCCCGGGGCCATGTCAGGGCAGGGCAGAGCAGAGCTGCTGCTGGCACCCATGGGTGCCCTCAAAGGGGGTCCAGCTGCTCTGAGAGGTGCTGCCTCCCTCTATTATTGCCCATGTACACTCTGGGAAAGAGCATCCTCTGAAAGCTTGATATTCCCACCCAAAACTGAGGTGTTTTAACCAAGCCTTTTTGATTCCCAAACGGGTGGTGCCTGCAGGAGTGCCAGAGCCTTGCTCCCCTTCCACCCCGCTTTGTGCAAGCTTTCTCTCTCATCCCCCAAAATAAACAGGACTTTTTTATATATATTTTTTTACTCCTCTTCTTTTTATTTTTTTTTTCCTCCCTTTTTCCACACCCCCAGAGCCGCTGTTGCTGGTGGCAGGGAGCCCAGACTCTGTAGGAACTCAGAAATGCTGCGAATCCAAGCCCTGGCTGCCCTCTCAGTTTCGCAATCCTTTGGAAAGGGGGAGAGAGAAGGAATAAAATGGGAGGGGATTTTTTTTTTTTCTTTATTAGAGATTTATAGACTTTCCCACCAGTAGGGACAAGGAGCTGGAGCCGAGCGGCCAATTTCCTACAGTAAGTTTCCAACACTGCTGCTCTCTGGCCTCTGCAAAGCTCTCTGCAGCCTCGCCTATGGTGGGTTGGGTTGGTTAAATTTTTGGAAAACCATCGGAATTGCTGGTGGCGGGGGTTGGCAGGGTGAGGGGCTGCTGATATGGGGAGTGGTGGTGTGGCTTAGTGGGCCAGCACCTCCCATGGGCTAGGTGATGCTAACGGCTGGGAAAAATCAGCTCAGGTGGTGTTTTTGAGCTGTTAAAGCCTTTTTTCTACCTAGGTTTTGGTTGCATGTGGACCCTTTGGCTTGGGCTTTGTGGCGGTGCTGTGACAGCCACTTATGGTTGCTGGTCCCTCCAGCCAGGCTTGGTACTGCTGGGGCACGTTCCCTGCTGTCCTCATCCCCCTCAGCCATTTGGCCTCTCGAGGTTTGTGGTCCATTTATTTTTAGGTAATTGCAGTGTCCGGGCGCTGGAGAGGCCGGTGGGTACCACACAGCCAGACAAGGGAGGGGTTTGTTGGCCAGTGTATTTTAAGCAGTTGGTTTCTTACAGGCGAGAGCTTGTCCAGCTCCTTGCACTCGTGTGGAGGGCCCCAGCCAATGCCACGGTGGCTCCTCTCCCCACAGATGCCACTTTGCCTGTGCCTGGTGCTGGACGTGGGGCAGGGTGCGAGGGTTCAGCTCCTGGCCCTTCTCTGCACCCTTGTGCAGGATCTGACCCTCTGCCAGTGCTCCTGCTGGAGGAAAAAATCCTCCCTTAAGCTGTGCCTGGATGAGATCTGAGTGCTGGCAGCTCTGCTCCCAGTATCCAGTGATTAATGGGATTAAATTGGTGCCCCTAGTGAGGTTTTTTTTATTTTGCATCTGGTTTTCTCAAGACTTTTTAAGTGGGGGGAGGCTGGGGCCATGTCGCACTGAGATCTGATTAGATAAGGGAGAGCTGCCTGTGAACAAAATTCCTACCGGATAATTATTTATACCTCCGTGTGCGTCACTAATAAACATCTGGATCTGCTCCAAACATCTTCATTTGATTTGTTTTCTAGTCTCTCAACAGGGATGTTTCTCAGCTCCCCACCTCCCTCTTGTCGTGTGGCTTCTGAGGACTTGGCTGAAATGAGGGGTGGGTTTCAGCAGTTGCCCTACTGCTTGTGGGATGAGCTCCTTCCCCAGCACCAGCCTCGCTTGCCCATTTCCCCCTGGGCATTAGGACTCTTGGGGCTGGTTTAGCAAATTCCCGCTCCAAGATTCCCGTGATGGGGCGACAGTCACGTTGCCCTTTCTCAGGAGGAGAAAATTTGTGGTGTTGGTGGTTGCAGAAAAAAAATATGAGTGGTCAAAACAAGCCAAAAAGCAACCCCAGATGTGTTGCCTTCTATTTTAAACATCCTCGTTTGATTTGGGGGCGAACCAGACTCCTGACCTTTCGGAGCACGTGGGGCTGGCAGTCACGCCAAGCTCTCCCAGGCCAGGGCTGACTTCTTGCTCTGTTTGTGTAGAGCCAAGAAATTACTATTAATAACTTTCCCTGAATGAGAGTTGAGTACCTGCTTCCCTGGGGCTCCTTGGAAGGCTCTGGCTCCGGCGGATAACATCAACAGTCATTATGAACGGGACCGAGAGCATCGGGCACAGCTGGGATGCAGATGGGAAGGGACTGGTGTGGGAGGGGAGAGATGAAGGAAGCCTCTGGCTGGCTGTGAAGCGCCTCGGGCAGGGCTTGCAGGCGCCACGAGCCATTTTTTTGTGTGTTCCTCCATCCTTTTTACAGCCCTGGCCCCTCTTTGCACGAATGCGATGCAAAAACCATCCCGAGTCGCTGGAGCCAGCGGCGAATGCCAGCCCCGTCCACGTTGGCTGTAATCTGTGTCTCACCTCTGCTGGGATCTCAGGAAAAAAAATTAAATAAATAAAAAAGTTTCAGTGCTGCACCCAGCCTTAATCTCTTTAAACTGTATTTCGCTAATCCTTCATTAGGATCTCATTGTGAGCTTGTTATCCCGTTAGGGCTGAGCCGTGCGTGGCGGCGCCCGCGGAGCCGGGTGGGAAGGGGCTGTGTCGGCCCTGCCGAGGCCACGTGCTCCACCGGGATGTGCTGGCAGTGCCAGCGAGGGGATGGGTGTCTGTGCTCCCATGGGTGTCCGTGCTCCGTCCTGCTGCTGGGCTGGGGTGGGTGCTAGAGGGGTGCTGGGTGCTGGTGGTACCGTGCGAACTGTGGGGAAGTTGTTTCTGTTGACCTTCCCCTCCATTCCTTGATGTGCCCATCGGGAGTGTTGGAGATGGAGAGAGGGGTGTCATGTAGAAAGTGCTGATTTTGGTTTGTACCAAGGCTTGGTCAGTCTTTGGGGTTTGGGTTCTGGGTTCTTTGGTTTCTGGGACCACCTGCAGCCCCAGTGCCGGGTGCCAAGGGAAGGGTTTTAACTGGGGTTATTATCCAGGAAGCTGGTGGGAGGTGATCCCAAGTCTCGCCAGGAGCAGGACAAACTCGGTGTGCATTGATCCCCCTTCCCACTGCCACAGTAGTGTTAGAAAAGGGCACCAGTCTGCACAGGCAGATTCCTTCCTTTAGTGAGAGTTGCTTTCCTGCTGGGAGGCTGCGCTGGTGCCCTGCTTGGTGCTGCCAGTCCCCTGTCCCAGGGGGCACAGCCATGCCAGCAGTCTGCAGCACCCAGCCTTGGCACCCTCCCCTCCACATACGGACCTTCTCGGAGTGACTGGCAATGACAGCAGTTCTGCTGCACCCTGAGGGCTGGGACACCTGCAAGCTGTGTTTCTTGAAGTTCTTGGGAGGAGGAGAGTGGCCCCGCACGAGGCTGTAGCCGGAGAAGTGGGAAGTGCACCCTGCCAGATAATGGAGCTGGGCTGAGCCTTGCAGGCTGCGATCGGCGAGAGCAGGAGATGGTCTGCAGAGCCGGTGCAGAAAGCAAAACAAAACCCACACACCCACACATTCCCACATGCGCAGGCACACACGGCAGCGAGCAGGCAGGGAGGGGATCTGCCAGCAGCCGGAGTCGAGCCTCGAGTTAATTTGCTGGAAAATGAAAACCATTGCGGCAAGCGAGAAGGTTCCTGGCTTTTCTTTTTCCTTCCTCAAAGAAAACATTAGGTGGGATTTTTACCTTCCCTGGGTTTTGTTTTGTACAGAAACGTGCCTCTGAAGAGGGGGTTGGTGGTTAAAAGAGTTGCTGCCTGTTGTGTGCTTTCCTGCCCAGCCTCCTCCCTGCCGGAAGGTCTCGTGGGCACATGTGTCACCATGTCCTTGTCCACTTCTGCAGCGGGTCGGGGGAGGGAGGTGGCTCCTGTGACATTGCTCAGCAAGTGACAATGAACTCTAAGCCTGCACGTGGCTTTGCCCGAGAGCCTTGGCTGCTGTTTAAGTTAATGCACATTTGTTTGCCTCTAGGCTGGGGAGCATCTCTGCAGGTTGTGCCTTTGGGCAGTGCTGGGGCACAAGGGAACATCGTGGCATTGTTCACCTTTGGGAGGTGGGGTCTGTGCAGGGAACCCAATCCGCTCAGGTTCTGGATGTTGGGCTAACAGACTCTGGTTCTGTGGCTGGTGCTGTACTGACCTGTGCCGGGCCAGCGGGGCTCCTGCTCCCCCCTCTACACCAGAGCACTTTGGAACTGTGAAGTATTGTGAGATGAGGTTTATGCTGGCTTTCATCTTTCCAGAAAATGAGGATAGTGAAGTCCAGGAAGACCGGATCCCTAAGATTTTCTCTCCTTCCCTGGGTTTTGCAGCCCTTTGGGGTGCTCCCATCAGGGGCTTGGCTGTGGCCGTGCTGCCCCATTCCCCTGGCTGGGAAGGTAGAGTTTTTCCAAATGCCTCTCTCCCCTTTTCCTGTGCCTATAATTAGCCCTGGCTCCCTGCCACCATATACTGTACGATCCTGGAAAGAGGTCATGGCTTTGCTGAAATTCTTGGGAACAGAGCTGCCTTTGCAGCTGGGAAAGCAGCGCAATTTCCAAGCAGATAAGAAATAGGGCAAATGCAACTCTGTTCCCTACTGTAATTTATGGGCTCTGGGGATGGCATCCAATGGCCTCCTCCCTCCTCTGGCTCTCCACGTGCTTGGGAGAGTCTGGATTGGTAGAGAGGTTCCAGCTGGTTCCCAGCTCCGGTGTGCTGTCTGGTGGTGGCAGGTGAGGAGGGTCCAGTCTTTTCTTGGGCTGCTGGGTCTGGTTTTCTCCTTCTGCTGGATCCTGTTGAGGTCTTGACCAGGGCTGGAGAAGGAAACAATCCCATTTTTGGGTGTGCGTGGTCATTTTCACTTCTAAAACTTCTCATTTTTATGAACTTCCCCAGAATGGAACATCCTTTGGAGCAGGAAAAGGATCATTTTGATGACTTTAAAGGTCTTTCCCAACTGAAATGATTCTATAATTCTGTGATTACAAGATCTCTGGGCAGGTAAGGAATAGGACTTGGATTTTCTCCCAAGGAGGACAAAGCCCACAGAAGCAGAAAGGTCTGGGGATGGGGAGGGTTTTCCCACCTCCAAACCCTCCTGTGCAAATTGGTGAAAAACTCAAAGTGAAAAGAGTATTTTGAAAAGAGAAAACTCCCCTCTTCAGAAAAGAGAGACATAAACACAGCAAAATCCCCTGTTCAGAAGTTTCCCTAAGTTTTGCTATTGTTTCATTGCCCCTGTACAGTCATTCTGAAAAAAAAAAACAACAGGATAAATCCACCCCAAAAGGACAGGATTGGGGAGCAAGGACTTGAGTTTCCATTCCAGCTGGGACTCCAAATGTGCTGTATCTCCCTGGCAGCATCCTGCTGCTGAGCCAATTGTCCCTTTCCAAAGGAGAGATTAGCTAAAAAAAAAAAAAAAAAAGAGATTAAAAAGCA
>WEIU01004137.1:59263-69977 GCA_013389925.1 Aegithalos caudatus
TGTGGTTCTCTGGGAGGGAGGTGATGCTTGTACCGGCCACGGAGGTTTTGTTACCCCACGGGGCACGGAGTTGTTTGGGGAGTGCAGGACAGTCTCCTATGGATTCATGCTCTTTGGTTGACTGATTAACCAAATTATGCAGAAATCTTATTTTTTCTCTGTAGGTGCCTATAAACCCCCTTTTTCTCCCCCCTTGCAATGGTGTACGTGGGGGGTGGTGTAGGAGTTGCTGACGACGGCACCGAATGTGCGAGTGTTTCTCTGCACCTCGCTGGGGAGAAATATTTTAATCTTTTGTTGTTGTTGTTTTTTGTTTTAGTGCTTTTTTTTTGTTTTTTAAATAGTGGATCTGAAGTTTGGGGAGTAGGTGCCTTCCCCACAGAGATTTGCCAAGGATGCAAAGGGAGCTGGGGCTTGAACTGGGAGATTTGGGTAACCCCAAGGATGATTTTGTCTCTGGCTTGGGGTTTTGCCCCTGCTGGACTTTCAGAGGCAGCTGGGTGGCAAAGCCTTGCTCCATCAGTATGTGACACTTGCTCCATCAGTATGTGACACCTGCTTTTTTGGATGCAACCCTGCCTTAGCAGCCAGTCAAGAGCCATGCTCAGCCACGGGACTCCGAGTTTGTGTGAGGGGTCAGGGTTTGCACCCTGGCTGTGGGCTGAACACCCTTTTTGCTTTCCAAGGCTGAGCAGCCCTGACTGGCTCAGATCTGACTGTGCCAGGTGATTTTCCAGCTGCTTGCAAGTGTTTGTCTGATGGTGCTGCTGTTGCTGGCTGGCACTGCTGGACTGGGTGCTGGAGCAGGGCCAGGAGGGGCTATTGAAGGGTGCTGGGGGCAGCACCCTGGCTGTGGCTGGCTCCACTCCAGACACACCAGAGGGGCTGTAGCACAACCCAGAATTAAGTGTGAGTCTCCCAGGTGCTGGTTATCTGACCATGGAGCCCCTCTCCTCCCCACAAGGAGCTCTCTTTTCTTGTTTGCGAGTTGCCCTTATAAACAGGTTTAAAAAAAGCTCTCAGCTTCCAGCAAGGGCCACAGGGCTGAGCCAGGATCTGTCCCCGTTCCTTGGAGTGTGGGACAGCAGCAAGGGGCAGGGGGATGTTTGCCTGATCCCCCTATCTCACGTGTGCCCACGTCCTCCTTCTGCCTTTGCAGTGGTGTTGGAAGGGATTTTGGGGGATCATCTAGCAGCCCACGCTGGGAAAGCCCTCTGCCAGCCCAGCATGTCACCCAACTGCAGCTGAGAGGTGTCTTAGGACCTGCTACCACCTGTCAGAGCTGGGAGATGGATGGGCTGGAGGTTTTGGACACGGGTGATGGTGTTTGTTTGGTTTCCATGGGGAGAGGCCAGGCCGAGTGACCGGGGGTAGCCTGAGCCACCTGCAATGAACGAGGTCCTCATGGTTGGTGGTTCCTGACTCAGGTGATGGCAGAGCAAGGCCATGAGAGGCCTGGGCTTTGCTCTTAGTGATGGTGATTGTGTCCCGTGCTCTCTCCCACCTGGCTCAGCACATGCTGCTTGGCCACACCTCACCCTGTGGCCCTGGAGTTTGGACCTGTCTGGCAGAGCCAGAGCTGGGGCTGAGCTGGCCTCGATGCCAGCAAGGGTGGAGACACCCAGAGTGGCTGGTTTTCCAGGCTCTGGGAGGGAGAAGTGCTGTGTCTGCCTGGGGCAACTCCCGTGGGGACCTTGGAGACATGCCCAGTGCAGGATCCTTCCCAAAGCTGGAGGTGAGAGGAGCTGGCACCTGCTTGCCAGGGCTCCGTGTGCTTTACCCATGCTGGGCATACACACAGCAGCTCCTGGTGCCTTCCATGAGCTGCTCACGTGGGTCCATGCTGGTGCTGCAGACATGTGAACCCTGCCTGCAGCGAGGCCATTGGTGGTGGCCAGGCTGGTGCTGATGTGTGTACAGGTGTGCTGGGATGAGATTGTGGGTGGGGGCCTCTTCCAACATCACCCACCTGCTCCTTGTGCCTGCTGCCTGTGCCAGGGCCTCCCAGACCTGCTGCCCTCCAGGGACAGTGGCAGCTCTCCATGTGTGTGTTGAAGAACCATGCTCTGTGTTGATTTTCCTCTGGCTCTGATTGTGGAACCCACAGGCAATTGTGTTGGTCAATGGCCACGGAGTGTCAGAGATGAATTGCTGGTGTATGTCAGCATGTGTGCAGGTGGGATTTCCACTTCCCCATGCCTTCTGTGGGTTTGTGTGGATGGGAAATGTGGATGGTTGGATGCAGTGATGGCTGCAGAGCAATGTCAGAGGATTGGTCCCCCCATGTGACAGAAGACATGGCCTGAGAGACAGGTGGCAATTGGATCCTGGCCTCTGAGGAGAGGCAGCAGCAGACAGGAGAGGTTGTTGGAGCATCAGAAAGGCTTGCAGGGAGTCTGGGAGACAAAGCAGATGATGGTGCCATCTCTGCTTTACTGCTGCCTTGGAAATGCCAGCAGGAGCTGGACCTGCAGATCTGGAGCAGCTGTCACTGCTGCTGTGAAGTCTCCTGCACCCCTGGAGCAGCACTTTCACATAGGGCTCCAGAGAGTATGGGGGGTGTGAGCAGGGTGGGGGCACCCACAGCCCCTCTTGGCAGCTCTAGGATAAGTTTGGGTTGCACATGCACTGTCCCAGGTTGCCATGAATAAAAATGGGATAAAAGTTGGATAAAATTAGTTCAGGAAAGTGAGCAGTGGCTGTTCCAGTTGGATGTGGCAGTGGCCCATTCTACCTGAACCTGGAGCTGGACCCAGACCTGATACCCAGCACAGAGCCTTGCTGTCCCCATCAAGGAAGGTGCCAGTGCCCTCAGCCCCCAAGGCTGGTGCCAGCAGGTGGCAATGTGGCCTGAAGTATTGTCACTGTCACGGGGGTGAGGGCAAGCACTAGGTGCTTTGAGTACAGGGCACCCACATCTTGGTACCCCTGTGCTCTCATGGGAGTCCCCATGACATCCTTGGGGGTTCTGGGGTCAGTTTTGGAGTCTTCCTCGTGCTGCTGTGTCAGCAGGTTGGGACAAGGAGGGAGGTGAGTGGTTTGCTCAGGGGGAGGAAACTGGGGTTTGGGGGATGCTTGTTTGTCCAGCTCTGCCATTTGCTTCCCCTCTCTGTGCCTCAGTTTCCCTGTGCTAGGAGATGCAGGTGGTGCTGGGACCACTCCATGCAGGCAGTCATGGTCCTGCTGACCAGCACTGCCCAATGCACTGGGATTGCAGTGTCCTGCAGCAGTGTCAGCCCCTGGACAGCCCGTGGAGTGGGGACATGCCAGCTGGAGCTTGCCCAGGTACCTGTATGCCCAGGGGTATTTCTGCTCCCCCCAGATGTGCCAGGTGCAAGGAGATGGGTGCCCCAGCTGTGCAAAGAGGGCAGAAGCAAGGTGGGCACTGTGAGCCAGAGGAAAGGGGGACAGGAGGAGGAATTCTACCTCCAGTGGCACGGGCGGCTCAGCATGAGCAATGACCAAGAACGATGGCACAAGCAGTGGGCGACATGCAGAGTGTGACCACCACCACTGGAGCTCCTCCAAACCCCACACAGGGATGGGGTGAAGGCTGGGTAGGAATCGTGGGGGCTCCCACCCCTGCTCCACCAGGTCACCTTGCAGAGGCGCTGCCTCACCAGAGTCCCAGCATGGGACCAAATCCAGCCCCTGGAAGCCACTCCGTGCCCGCTGAGCCACGCTCTAGGGAAGAAGGTCGGAGCAGCCGAGTGGCACAGCTGTCACTGCAAGTGTTGCAACAGCGGCTGCTGGCCCTGCCAGGACCTAGGGGACGTGAGGGGGTGTCAGGGGGGCGGCACAAGTGCAACCGTTGGGGCCGCCAAGTTTCGCTCTCGCTGGCTGAGTTCCCCTTGGGCAGCAGAGATGCAGAACTGAAACCTCCAGCTGTATGGACGTGGGGGCGGCTGGAGCTGCAGGAGGGCTGGGGACCAGCAGGGCTTTTGGAGCAAAGCCATGCACCACCACACCAAGGGGTGCTGGGGGGACCAGGGGAAGCATAAGATGAGGGGCAGGCAGTGCTGGGACCCTTGTGAGGCAACGCCTCTGCAAGGTGACCTGGTGGAGCAGGGGTGGGAGCCCCCACGATTCCTACCCAGCCTTCACCCCATCCCTGTGTGGGGTTTGGAGGAGCTCCAGTGGTGGTGGTCGCACTCTGCATGTTGCCCATTGCACGTGCCCTTGGCACAGCTGGCTCGTGCCATCGTTCTTGGTCATTGCTCACACTGGGGAGCTGAGCCTCCCGTGCCACTGGAGGTGGAATTCCTCCTCCTGTCCCCCTTCCCATAGCTCCTGCTGCTGCTGTGACTCTGGCACCACTGGATGGTTGGGAGCTGTGGTTCCTCGCTGTGTTTAACTGCCAGCCTGTCCTGCCTGATGCTTCTGCTTGGAGTGAGATCTCTCCCAGTTTGTTCCTTCCCACCTCTTGGTGTCAAGCCAGAGGAAACCCAACTGGAAAAGGC
Source organism: Aegithalos caudatus (assembly GCA_013389925.1). NCBI lineage: Eukaryota > Metazoa > Chordata > Aves > Passeriformes > Aegithalidae > Aegithalos > Aegithalos caudatus. The sequence continues at coordinate 63,724 of WEIU01004137.1, forward strand.
TCAACAGGTCTAATTAAACCCTGGGGATATTCTCAGTGGCTGGTGCAAACTGAAGGCTCGGCCATGGCTGAGATACTTTAGTTCGTGGGCTGGGGAAATGGAGAAAAATGGAGAAAATGGAGACAAATGGAGGAAAATGGAGACAAATGGAGGAAAATGGAGAAAGTACCTTTTTTATTATTTTAAATTTTTGTCTGCTCCTTGCTGTGGTTGGGACTCCCTGAGACTGACATGGTACAGCTCTGGGAAATGGAGACTGGGCTCTCCCTGGTTTGGGGTGGGAGTCCATGAGCACCTGGCAGAAGAGCAGCGGGCTGGGTTGGCAGCCTGAGGTGGGGAAGTTTGGGTTTGGCATCCAAATGTTTGCAGACCCGAGCCCGTTGCTAGAGGAAACATGAAAAAAGAGGAAGGAGAGATTGCGGTCACGGCTCTTCCCCTCCGCAATCTGCGCCTCCCTCTTGGCCCCTCCAGCTCCAAAGCTGCTTATTCTGCCCATCCATCTCCCTTTGACTTTCCAGCTGTGTGCTTGGACATCCCCATGGCAGTGGATTATTTATTTGGGGTATTATATCTATAGATGGTATAGGTAGTGGTTGTATATATTTGAGGTTTATATACATGGGAATAAATATATATTTGGGGGTTTATCTATACATATGGGAATATATATATGTTTGGTGGGTCACATATATGGGAATATATGCATTTGAGAGGGCTATGTGTATGGGAATATATATATTTCAGAGAGTTACATATGTGGGAATATATATGTGTTTGAGGGTGTACACGAAGACCGATGTGGCACAGGGGCTGCTAAGCATCAGCTAAGCAGATATCCAGGGAAGTCACCAAAAGCCATTCCAGGGCTGGTTGGAGCAGCTCCCAGCATCTGCTGCCTTTGCATGGCAGGTTGTGCCAGCCTAAGTGCATCAATTAAAAATGGGGGTCCCAAGAGGTTCCCCTCATTCTTCTGCCCTCAGCAATTTTGGTTTGTTACTTGTGAAACCAAGGGTTTGGTTTTCAAATAAGAACAGTGTTAGCACCTGCTCAGAATTTCTGCCCCAAAGCTGGACACAAAGATTGTCTTGTCTTTACCCCTTTCTCTCCCCTTCTTTTTTCACTCACAAAGGGGAATTCACTTACCTTTGCCACCTCCATTCCTCCCCCTATGTGTTTTCTTCCCCTCAGCTTATAAAATAACAGAACATTTTGAAAACATGATGCTTCCCCTCTTCCCTGGGCAGCATTTCTCTGTTTATAACAAGAAGGCTTGGAAGGCATGTGTGTGGTGTGGTGAGAGCTGGGAACTGCCCAGGAGCCCGGGGGGTGGCCAGTGGCCTGACCCAGCCCCCGCCCCTCACGGGGACCTGCTCTCACTGTGCAGGTCACCTTTTGAAATACTCCAGAGTTTCTGGGAGCAGGGCCAGGATGCTCACTTGGCAGGGCAAAGGACGTGCGTGGACAGACAAGGGAGCTGGCAGTGCCAGTGAGAGGGGGCTTTGCTCCTTTGTACCAGCTCAAAATGTTACAAAATAGGGACTTGGGGGTTCACTGGGGTTTGCTGCTGTTGGATGTACCACCAGGTCCAAAGGGCAACAGCTTCTGCAGCTTGGGCAGGGCGTGAAGCAGCCCTGGAGCTGCCGGGCTGGAGAGGGTCAGGGCCTCAGGACTGTCACCCCATGGGTGCTGTTCATCCCTGTCTCAGATGACACTGGGCTGCAACCCTGCAATGTCAGACCTGCCTGCAGGCTGAGCACCCCAAGACCAATCCTGCTCCTCTGGAGTTGGCCTGACAAGGGGCAGCTCATCTGCCAGATTGGGTTGGCAAAGGCAGCGCTGTTAGTTGTCATGATCTGGGGACTGTGGCACAGCCAAGGGCTGCGTGGGGTCAGGTATTGTCCAGAAGTCATTGTTCTGATGGTCTGGTGGGCTGTGGGAGCCAGGGATGTGGCTGCTGCCAACCACCAGCCATGGGCAGTTCTGTCAGTGCAAGAGTCGGTGAGTGGTGGCTGTGTGGCTGTACCAGCTGTCCCGTGGCACCATGGAAATGGACATTCCTGGCTTGTCTGGTGGCATCTCCCACTGAGAGGAAACAACTCTCTACAGACATATGAGGTCTTGCCTGGCCACATCCCCCATTGCATCCTAGTGGGCTGTAGAGCTGACCCCAAGCCCCTCAAAGCAGAACCAGCCTGGGCACAGACCTCGGCCACATCCTCCACTCAGCCTAGCCTGTGGTCCCTGGTCCTCCTGTGACTCTGCCAACCAGCCCTGCAAGGCACAGCAGTGCTGAGACCAGTGAGAGCTGCTTGGACACCAAGAGGAGGTTCAGGAACCCATTGAGAGATGCTTTGCAATAAACCACTTCCCTCGTCCTGGCTGGGAGCATGGCACTTGCAAAGTGGTGCTTCTTCTGTGGGTGTCCCTGTCCCCAAATGGTCAATCATTCTGTAGGACACTCAGTTTTATCCAGGGAAATAAAGGAGTGGTCCTGGGGGGGTGGCAGGTTGGTCTAGGTTGGTAATGGGTGCAAGTGTGACAGTAGCTGGAGCCCCCTATCTTTGTCCCCACTGCTCCCCCTTTGTGGAAGACAGACTCATCTGTCTGTCTCGATGAGGGAATCCCCGTGATGTTCACAGGACCCAGCCCAAGTGCTGTGAGGTTTGAGGCTGGAAAGCTGCTTGCACCTCGGCTGCTCAGGGGTGTCCCCTCGCTTGGCTCCTGGGGAGCGAGAGGAAGGTGCAGCCCCGGACGGAGCCACGCGCTCCTCACTCCAGCTTTGTTCAGGCTGAATTTTGTAATGTCAGGAAATGAGCTGGCTGTGGGAGGGCAGGCAGCCGGGGGAGGAAGGCTGGTTTTGTGGTTGGAGCGGAGGATGAGGACGCCGGAAAGCTGAGCACAATTCCTCGCTCTGTTGCAGGTGCTGGGGGTTAGGCTGCAGCTTGGGAGCTCGTGGTGCTTTTGGGGAGCGGGTGCTGGCCTCCGTGCCTCAGTTTCCCTTTTGTTCAGTACCGTTCCTCTTGTGGGAGTGTGCTGTGGTGATGGGGTCTGCACAAGTGCCACATGGTTGTGACCACTGGTAGATGACCAGCACAAGGCCGGCTGAAGCCGCTGGGCTTTGCCCCATGGGTCTCCTCCCATCTCCCAGTGGTGAGTGGGATGAGTTTAGGAGCTGCGTTTCCTTCTGGGTGATGGCAGTTTCTCCTCAGGCCAAGCACATATGCTGTGTGCATTCCTTGGAAGAGTGTCTGAGCAAGCGGGTCAGTGCATTTTCTTGTGGGATATGCATGAAACTCTTCCCAAAAAACACAAAGTTCACCTAAGCTCTGAGAAACTCTCTGCCTGCCACGCTGTTGGCCTGGGCCACATCTCTTGTTAACGTTAACTTGGTTTATGATTTGTTTCATTCCTGAACCCTTTTTCATTTCTTTCCCTCTGGTCTCACTGGGATGCTTTCCATAATGTATAGCCCCAGGGCTCCTGGTTCCCTGGATCCCTGCAGGTGCCTGACCAGGTCCACCAGTCTGCATGGCCCTTGCAGGGATGCTAAGGATCAGGCAGCACAGGGAGGGACCCTGCAGCCCCTGTCCCATCAGCCAGGTCTGCAGGGGATACTGGGCTCTCCTCAGTGTTCCCTGCATATGGCTGTGCTTGAATGGGACATTTGGGGAGTCCTGTCCTTGCCTCTGTCCCCTCAGACTGACAGCTGCTCTCTTTGTCTTTGCAGCTGGATTGAGGAGCGGTGGCTGCAGCTCATCCCTGGCAGGAGCAGAAGATGCAGGAGGCTGCATAGCAGGTATGGGGGGAATCCCAAACTCTGGGTTCCTGCCTTCCCTTTGGGTTTGCTTGGCCACATGTGTCTCCCCTGCTGCAGGCTGGGAGCGAGCAGAGGGTCCCACAGAGAATCCAGCTGCATGCAGCTCAAGGGCCTCAGGCTCCCACAGTGGTGCCGACCAGACCCTGCAGCCCTGCTCCAGAGACAGGAGGAGCAGTGAGGTCTGGTGCTGGAATGGCACAGGGAACACCCTGCTCCACTGTGCACTGCTCACCTGCTCTGCACACAGGGGTCCTGGTGTGTGGGACGGGGCAGCAGAGCCCCCAGAGCAGGGCAGGGAGGTGGCACCCAACAGTGGGTGCCACTGCTGTTCTCCAGTGCCCATCTTCCCCTGCACTTCCCCATCTGGCACAGCTCTGATGGCTTCCAGCTGTAGCCACAGCACTGATTTGGGGCTTTTTGGGTGTTTTGCAACGCAGCCCCATGTATCAGTGCAAAGGAGGGTTTTCCTGCCCTGTTTTCTCCCGGTGTGGCCAGACATGCTGTTATTTTGTCCCTTGCATTCCTCTGAAATAATGTGCTGCTGGGAGAGGGCCTCATGTCCAGGTTTTCTTCCTCTTCAACCTTCTTGGCCTGTTTATTGCTCTTACAGTAAATGTTTGTGTCTCCTGTGTCTGCAGTGAGGTTGTGGTACAGACACCACCACGGGCTGGTTTATGAGGGCTCTATGGTTTCATGTAATGCATCTTCTGTACCTGAGAGTGAAATCAATAAAAGGAAAGATTTTTAAAGATAATATGCCCAGCTCCTGAATGGAGGGGGCTCTGTCACGACTGCTTAGTGAGCAGTTTTATGGGGTTGTGATGGCTTTTAGTGCTGGAGAGGGGACAGGTAATTTATTTGGAGGCCTGGTGGTAGGAGATGGGGGCAGCATCACTGTGTCCTCTGCAAGGTCAACACCAAGGGCTTCATCTGCTGATAGAAACCAAGAGCAGGTCCCCAGGCTGTGTCAGGAGAAGTGTCTCAGTGGTGCTTGGTGTGTCCCAGCGATGGGCCATGCTGTGGCAGAGGACAGGAGGCTTGGAGGGCTCGGCCAGGTCTGTCCCACTGTGGCTGAGTGCTCCGGGAGTGTTCTGGGGGCTGGTGTGGGACCAGCTCTGATGCACTCACTCTGGGCTAAGAGGCTCGTATTTCCATGTGGTGAATCATTACTTGGAGTGCTGGGGAGATGGGTCTGTCTGCTGTGGGGTGTGAGTGGAGGGCAGGACCCTCCTTGGCTCGCAAACACCGCGGTCCCAATGGACCGCGCACATTCCGTCCCCCAGCCCGGATGCTGGTGGGCGGTGGCAGGATCTCTGCCTTCTCCCCCACATCGCTCCTTGCTGCTGGAGCTCAGCTCCTCCAGCTCCGTCCTGACCAGTGACAACAGCTCCTTGTTTTTTAGTTTCACACAAATTCTTGGGTTTTGGGTTGGCAGTGTCCTCCTGCAAAGCCACTGGTGCCAGCACAGAGTTTTGAGTGGGGAGGAGCAGTTTAGTGCTTTCTGCAACTGCAGAACTGCTCGCTCCAAGGAGCAGCTCAGCAAGTGGTGCGCTCGGGGAGGAGGATTTTGAAAAGCGTCTCTGGGGACTGCTTTAAGACTTGTCCCCTTCGCTCTGCGAGTGACAGGAGCTGAGCAATTAGAGGAGCAATATCGACCCAGCCTCGGAAGCGTGTGACGGCCGGCACCGGGCGATTTAATCCCAGCAAAGCCACGTCCCCGCGTCCTGGGCGTGCAGCATCGCCGCCTGCGATCAATAGGCATTTTGTCTGAGGCCAGCCCCGTTTGAGGTGAACCAGGCAGACCTTCTTCTGTGACAGAAGATTCTTCTAGGGCCTGTGACCTTAATTGAATCTACTCTTTCATGTCCTGAAGACGGTCGCGTCGTCTCGCTGCAGCATGCTCAGTAAATCGTGTCTGTCTTCTGCGTGCAGGGTCTGTGCCACCCTGCTTCTCTCCTGGTGAGATTTTGTAGCCTGAGGCTGATTTCCAGCTGCTTGGGAAGAGCCCTTGGGTCACCACCAGGTCTGTTGCTCTGCTGTCTGAGGCCTTGCCTGTGTTCTCTTGAGGGTTCATTGGCGACTGGAGTTTGCAACTTCCAGGCTCCCACTGTGCCCGGGGCGTGAGTGTGCCACTTTGCCTGGCACCTGGCTCTTTGCATCTGGCAAGATCCTCCCGATCTCCAGGGAGAGCTTGTAAAATCCAGCCAGTGGGTGCACAGAAACCAAATCCCCACTCTGGACCCTTTTGGATATGGAATACTGAATTTGGTAAAGCAGTGGGTTCCTGCTGTGTTTGCCGCAGCTGAAATGTGGCTGAGTTGCTGGAGGTCACCTTTCCAGTCCCCGTGGAGCCGGGTGGCCTTCTCTGGTCATGGCTCTGCCCTGCGCTTTGGGTTCTGAGCTCATCCGCTATTTTGCCACAGGCGGGGGAAAAAAA
>WEIU01004137.1:69996-117117 GCA_013389925.1 Aegithalos caudatus
CCCTTTTCCCTTGGGGAAAAGCCAGCTTGGTCAGAAACGTCCGCGCAGAAATGTCATCTGACCCAGCAGCTGGCTCACGCCTCCCCGGGGGTCCTGCGGCGTCCACTGCCCGCGCCCCAGTCCCGCCGCGGCCCCGGGTCCGCGCTGCTGGAGGAAGCGAGCCCGGGCGCTGGTTTTTGGCAAGCTCCGGCCGCTCCCTTCCCCCCGCAGGCTTCGCCACCCCCTCCTGCCTCCGCATNTCCGTCCCGCGCTTCCTCCCGGCCGCCAGCGCGCAGCAGCCGTGGAGAAGGACGCAGCCACCCTGTCTCCTGTAAGTACCTCTCACTCTTTCCACTGGAGAGTTAAAATTAGCAACTTCTTTTTTTAAAGCAGGCGTCGCTTTAAACCTCGCCAGCCCAACTGGGTTTCCTTTTATTTCCCCCCTCCCCCGGCTCCTTTTCTCTTGATTTTTTTTTTTTATTTTGTTGTTATTGTTCAACGTGTGCATGCACTTTTCTCCCTTTTTATTTCTTTATTTCTTTTTTATTTCCCCCCCTCCTTCTTTTCGTTCCTTCCTATTTTAAACACGGGTGACGCTGCAGTGTCGGTGCGGAGTTTGGAGCCAAATAAACAGCCCGGCGCTCCCCCACCCCGATCGCCTTACAGAGCCCGGGGCCGGAGCCCAGCGCCGAATTTAGACCCTTATCTATTGTCAGCCTCCGCGGTCGGCGCTGCTCTGCCAGGGGGGGTTGCCCCGGACCCCCTTGTTGCTCCTGACACAGATCCTCGCTGTGAGTTTGCCGCTTGTTGTTTTTCCCTCTCCTTTGTTTTCGTGGTAAAGCACGAAGTGCCCGTAAATCAGGACCCGTTGCTTTTTTTTTTTTTTTTTTTTCCTCCCCCCCCAGGGCTGGGTGGGTAGGGAGGGAGAGGAGGGTCTGCGTAATGTGGGGCTCCCATGCTGGAAGAGAGGGGGAAACTGAGGCACAGAGTGGGGCATGGCTCCCTATGGGGAGTGGGTGAGCTGAGATTTCCTCTTTTTAGAATCAAAACAAACACAGACCAGGAAGGAAAAGGCAGCAGGCACGGGCTCAGATGCAGGATCGGTGCCTGTCCCAGGGGATAAATCCCTTTGGGAAGCTTGTGCCCATGGTGCCCTGTGGCAGGGACGGTTCTGAGGTGCGGGTGCAGGGTGCCACTGCTGGCACGGTGCTGCTGCCACAGCTCTGCTCAGCCGGGACGGGATGGGGCCAGCAGTTGGAAGTGGATGTCCCAGCCCGGATCTGCGAAAGCAAACAGGAAGGCGAATGGGGAGCAGCCGCTGTGTTTACTCAGAGGTTATTTATTGTGGTTCCTCAGGGGTTGGTACTGGGGACTTTTAACACCTTCCTTGCTTGGTGCTGGATCCTTTTGGCCAGGGCTGGATGCCCGGTAGGAGCTTGTGGCCACACCAGAGGTGAGCCAGGTACCAGGCACTGGGTGTCGGGTGAAGTGTCACACTGGGGCTCTCTGTCCCGTTCCTTCTCCTCCCTTGACTGTTTCCTAAATGTTTGTTTTGCTTTAAAGTCCAGCCTGGCCAGGGTGGATGTGGTGGGGATGGATGTGTGGGGCTGGGAGCAGTGAGCTTGGCTCATGCTAGAAAAATCTTTTTCCATTTGATTTTTTCAGGGTTTTTGTGCCAGTACTTCTTTGGGGTAATAGTTGATAATGCTGCTGATCTTCATATCCATGTGAAAATAGAGGTGCAGAGCCCGTAGGAAGGGGATCTTTCAGAAGTGCTTTTAGTGTTTCCCTCCCAAGAGGGAGGGAGGGAGAAGTGTTTCCCTTCCCAGGAGTGTGCTGCCCTAGCTCTGATGCTCATGGGTCGGGCTGGAGGATAAACTTTGGGTGTGCTTTGGGTTAAACCCAGCCCTTTACCCATTGCTGGGGGTGGGTGAGGTGGGTTCTCCCCTCTGCTTGACTTGGAGGGACTTGTCACAAGGTGGTCTCCTTTGTTGTGGGAACCACTACAGGGTCCCAAAGTTTCTGCTTTTGGAACTGAGTGGCTGCCCTCAGTACTGCTCTAGGCAAGAACAAGTGCAGAGCCCTTTCCTCCTCCTCCTCCTCTTGGGCAAACAACTCATTTGGGCAACTTTGTATTGATACATTTTTACGTCCCCACCTTTCAGCACAAAATTGTGACCGAAATATTTTAATTTCTTTCTATGAGCTCGTGCCTCATTTTTTCTTATCCCACCTTTGCATGGGGAGTATTGACAAAAGACTGTGATATTTGATTTTCTTCCCCAATATTTTTCCTTTTTCAAGAAGAATTGTGACTGGTGTTTATCTGTGACATTCCTGCACTCACAATAGCTCTTACCTGTCCTCGGGATCCATCTCCTCTGTGTTGCAGGAGCATCCCTTTTCTGCCATCCCTCTGGAAGTGTGGCTGGGAACCATGACAAGCCCTTGGCCTGAGCTATGGCCGTGTGCTGGTGATGCTCTGGCGTGGGATTTTGGAGTGTGCCAGACCCAGGATGTAATAGTGCTTCTGTAAAGTGCCAAATGTTGGTATTTCCCACAGTGTCTGCGCATTTCCATTGCTCTCCTCATCCTTTGCTGGGATGTCCTTGAGGGACATGTGGGCACCCCTCTGGCATGTGGCTTTTGGTGCAGCCACAGAGAAGGGCTCAGCTCATTGAGGACCTTCCCCCACCACCTAAATCCCCCTTGCTAAAACACAGAGTTTGGCCTTAGAAAAATCCCATTTTAAGACAGAATGCTGTTCTTGGAGGATGTGTGCTGGGATGGGCTCTGGATGAATCTGTGGGAACCATCATCCAGGTCTGTAAGTAGCTGCCAGGGGGTCAGTAGACATCGTGGCCTCACTGTGGTGGCCCAGCCGGTGCCGGGGAGCAGGACAGGATTTGTGTGCCTGGGACAAGAATGTGCATCCTGTGAGTGAGCAGCAACAGCTGAGGACCAGCTGTCCTGGTGGATTTGAGCTGCCTGATGAGCTGGGGCCGGATTCTCACCCCTCTGGCTCATTGGCATGTGGATCAGCATGCATGTGGGTACAAGGTGTGGCTGAGCTGGGGGCTGAGGTCGGTCCCCTCTGATGGCAAAGCCTTTGTGGCACAGGGAGCATCCCCTGGTCCCAGCAGCCCTGGGTCATACTGGGGATGGGGGACCTTGAACTGGTTTGTGTCTTTCTCCCAAACCTGGCTTTGGCTGCAGCAGCTCTGGGCACCCTGGGATGGTCCAGTGCTGCCCTGCTTGGGCTCTGGACACGGGAGTGCTGGTGGTGGCTGATGTTATTTCTGTGCTGGGTTGGAGACACCGTGTTTTCAAGGCAGAGCAGGGGAAGAGGAAGTTAAACCCGTCTTTGCCATGTGGCATCTTGTCCTGTTCCTCCTGTTTGCTTAGAGTGAGTTGGCTTGGGGTTCAGTGGCAGCTGGACCATGGTGGGATTTGGTGGCTCCTCAGCTGTAGATCTTGGAGCCAAGGGGCAGGTTCTCATGCCCAGGGCCTTGATCTCTGGTTTTGGTGCTTTTACAGTCCCAAATAACTAATGCTTTGGGCCTTTGTTTCCTTTATTAAATGAAATAATGATGTCTGGTGGTGAGCTGTAGTATGGCAGTGTACTCTGAGCACAAGCCTGTGGCTGTGGACCAAAGTGGGTTTTGGGGAATGTGTAAAGATGGGTGGGCATGTCCACCTCTGAGAAAGGCAGATGGCCAGGATGTCAATTTTTGTGGCTTTGTTTCCAGGCTGGAAGTGCCATGGGCAGGTTGGAGCTGTGGTGGTGAGGTCTGAGCACCGGGATGGAGACCAGGGGCATGATCCTGCTTGGTCCTGTTGGTGTTGGCCAGATTTTTTCCATCCATCTCTCCAAGGGACTCTTTTAGTGAGCTCTGCTATGGTGTCACCCTCACAGTAATTAGCACTGCCATATGAGTGACAAATTAAGATCTTTTGCTTCTTATCCTTTGACTGGTCAAGTGGAGCTGGTGACCACCCTTTCCTTCCCAGCAATGGGAAGCTCCTGACTTCACCAGCTCCTTTGCACCCCAGATGAGTGCTGGACCCTGCAGCCCCTGGGCAACCTGGTGCTTCCTTCCCAGGAGCTGAAGACACATAAACCCTGATGGAGAGTGTGGCATGGGACAATGCAGGAGCAACATCTGCTTTGACATTGCCTGCTTTGGACCTGACAGGAGTGATGGTTGCCTTGGCCATGGATGCAGTCAGCAGTCAGTAGATGGAAATCAGATCAGCAGCCCCATGACTTTGGGCACCACGGCTGTTACTTGCCAGTGCTTGGGGCTGCAAAGCCAACAAAGAAATGATTGTGGGAGGCTGGTCTGAAAGATCTTGGTGGCCCTTGGGAAAGGGCTGAGCCTTTGGGAGTGGCACTGCTGAGGTCTGGGGGGAGGATTGTGCTCAAGGGCTGAGTTCCAGGGTGGCACTGGGGCCCTCTGGGCAGTCCTGGCTCCCAGGCTGAGCCCGCACTGGGCTTTGGGTGCTGGGGGGTCTGCAGAGCTGCTCTAGGGTATCCCTTCCTGGGTGGGGATGGGGCACAGAGTCACTGAACATGTGTCTGGGCTGGGGATGGAGATGAGCTGGACATGGGGCTGGAAGAACTGGGGCTGTTCAGCCTGAAGAGGGGAAGGCTCCAGGGAGACTTCAGAGCCCCTTCCAGTGCCTAAAGGGGCTTCAGGAGAGCTGGAGAGGGGCTTTGGACCTGGATGGGGCAGGCCAAGGGCTTGGAATGACAGGACAAGGGGGAATGGCTTCCTACTGCCAGCAGGCATGTTTAGCTGGGATATTGAAAGGAAATTCTTCCCTCAGGAGGTGATCAGGCCCTGAGACAGGGTGCCCAGAGAAGCTGTGGCTGTCCCATCCCTGGAAGTGTTCAAGGCCAAGTTGGACAGGGCTTGGAGCAACCTGGGATAGAGGTTGGAATGAGTTTTAAGTTTCCTTCCAACGAAAACCATTCTAGGATTTCATGATTTGTGCCACAGTGCCCTTGGGCAATGGGGAGTAGGATGTCCCAGGCTGGCTGCAGGGGACATATCCCCAATCCCCATCCCACTGACACAGGAGGGAAGAGTAGAGTTTCCCCTGGGACAGTTTCACTCTCAGCCATGTCCTGTGGGGCTGCTGTGGATTTCCATTGCTCTCAAGGATGGCCTGGAGCAGCATTTGGGTCTCATGGAATTTCCCCTGGGTAAAACCCACCAGGGAGAGAGAGTTGTCCCCTCTGCTACTGCAGGAAATCCCATCCCCTTCATGGAGAGCCCCTAAATTCCCAGTAGGGAGGGCTTTGTGCTGATGCTGCTGAGCTGCCCCTGGGAGCCCCATTGGGTCCCAGTGCTGAGATCCTGCCCCCTGTGCTGGAGCTGAAGGCAGTGATTGTCCCCCTTGGGCATGTTGTGTTTTGGGACACACAAGTCATCAATGTCCTTGGTGAGCAGAGCGGTGGCAGTGACCCATAGTGAGGGCAGCAGGGTCCTGGCCAGGCTGCTCTGGGGGATGGGTGCTCCCTCAGGATGGGGGTGCCAAGGAGAATGGAGGTAATGCTAGGATGCTGCTGGACAGTTCATTGAGAGAGGAAAGCCCTCAAAGTGAAACATCACTGCCATTGGGTGCTGAGGCTTTTCCAGGGCTCACATGCTCCCACCCCAGAGCAGGAGGCAGCTCCGTGGGGAGCAGAACTGGATGGTCTCAAAACACTGTAGCCATGTCCAACCCCTCTGTGCCTCCTCTTTCCTCCCTGTGGCCTCAGCACCAGTGGAAGTCCCTCGTGTGGGGCTGGTTTGGGGTCAAGAACTGCTCCTGCTCCCCAGCAGTGCGGGGTCGGCTGTGACAGCCTCCTGATTTGCCGAGTGCAGGATCCGACCCCCAACTCAGCTCCCTCTCCTTCTCGCTCTTTTTTTTTTAATGAGTCAACCTCTCATCTGTCATATTAAACCTCCTCATTACCAGGTATCTAAATTTTGCTCTGACAATAGTGACAGGGGAAGCTGCGATCTCATTGCCACGGCGCGGGGCTCCGGGGAGCTGGCAGGTGGTTATTTCATGCCCTGCAGGGAGCCGTGGGGGTGGGCAATGGAGCTGGATAATGGGCTCTTGCTTCCCATCATTTAGAAAACCCTACTTAGTGCAGAGGGAAAAATTACCCCCAGTCTCTGACTCTGGAGCTGGTGATAGATAGAGAACATGGGGGAAGGGGAATAGCTTTTGGGGGTCTGGCTCCTCCTCTCTGGGCATGGAGGGTGGATTGGGATTAGAGTGGTTGGGGATGAAAGGTGGAAGGAGATGAGGGTAGCTGGGAGTGAGGATAGGTGGGGATGGAGAAGGGATAGGGATGGGGATGGAGATGGTGCAGGGCTGCCCTGTGCAAGCAGTTGGTACCAGCTGGGGTAGGGGATGTTGTGCTCATCTTGGGGAGCCCCCGAGGCATGTGGGGTTCCCAGCCTGGATAGGCACATCTTGGGAAGCTGCTGAGCCACCTGGGAGACCACAGTCAGGCTCAGGGTGGTGGATAGCCCCTGCTGCGAGGATGCCACCACCAAGGTCCCCTGTGAAGGTCAAGAGGCTTTTTTGGCAGCTGCATCAGCCTTTGGTTGCTGTTCTCAGGGTGCTCTGAAGGTCTCTTTAGCAGGGGACTGTCCAAGCCCTCCTGTTTAACACCAAGCCCTGCAGCAACTTGTCCCTGCCAGTCCCTCCCTGTAGCATCTCCAGGAAAGAGGACCAGCTGCCTCTCTGGGAAGCCATGTGGTGTGAGGGGCTGCAAGTCCCTGCTTGTCCTGGTCCCACAGGCTTTTTCGTCCTGAAACTGTGTCCTTACCTTGGGTGAGCATTCCCTGGTTGACTTTTGGACAGCACCAAGCAGAGCCGTGGGTTTGCCAGTGATTTTGCCTGGAGCTCCTGCCCAGCCTCCTTTCCCCTCCAGCCTCTGCTGTCTTTGGCCGTGCTGGCAGTGCAGAGAACATCACTGTAGGCTGTACCTGCTGTCACCCTGCCTCTGCAGAACACATCCTCAGTCTGGGATGTGTGTGCTCCCGTGGTGGTGCTGAATGTGATGGCATCCCTTGCTACGTGTGGTGTGGGATGAAACTGATTTGGGGTGTAGGGGACCAGGGTTTCTGGTTTGGGTGCTGCCTCCAGTTCTTGTGCTGATGTTGGGACTGTCATCCTTTCTCGAGGGTGTTGTCTGACTCCATGCTGGCACACAAATTGCAGGAGAAGAGAAGATCAACCCCAGTTTAATAATTTCCCCTAAATCCTTTCTTTTACCCACCCTTGCACAGCAAATGCCAGTTCTCTAGCATTGTGTCAGGGCTGTGCTTTTCCCCAGCCTCTGCCAGTCTTGGCACGGCACGAGGTTTTGTTACAGCTCAGCAGAGCTGGTTGCACGGTTGGCATCTGCTTTTCTTCAGAGAGTACCTGAATCTGGGTCAGGAATATATGTGTCTCTTTCAAATTCCTCGGGGGCCTGACTGAATCTAGCCTCACTCCTGCTCCCCTGAGCTCCCAAGGTTTTCACCTGCAGCTGGCGGGACTGATTCCCTCCTGCAGGCAGGAGGAGCTGAGTGCTGGTTTGGCTGCCCATCCCAGGGAAATCAGGGCCCTGACGTGGGTGTCAGGTGTACAGGAGGGATGGCAGCTCAGCTCTGGGTTGGCACGTGCCTGGCAAGTGGGATTTGGCCCCAGGCAGGGTCAGGCAGCTGCGTTTCTGAGCAGGAGGTTTGTTCTGGAGCCGTGTTTCGGCCGCCTTCCTCTCCCCTCCCCCTGCCTGCATCTGGAGGTTCGACACAGGAACCCAGATAGCATCATCCTGAAACCAGAATAGAAGCTTTGGAGGAGACTCGAGCATGTTTGTGTGGTTTTTATCTCGGTTTGGAGATAAAGAGGTGCTAAACAATGCTAAGCTGGTGAGTTGGAGTCCCTCACGGTGCGTGCAGTGGGGCTGGGGACTCGCTGGCACCTGCCCTTGCTGCCTGCTGTCCTGCCAAGGACGTCCCCACGTGTGTGCTGCATCCCTCCTGGGTGCCACATTCCCCTGCCAGCACTGCCCCCATCCCACAGCAAAGCAGGGGTGATGGCCAGCTCCATGTCAGTGGCTTTGTCAGAGAGGAACAGCAACGTTAACATGAATACTGGCACTGTGTTTTAGGGAAGGGGGCTTTGCAAAAGAGAAGGAAGTCAGTCCTGCTGATCCAGAAACCACACAGAAGGAAACTAAAAGTCCTTGGTGTCAGCATGGAGGATATGTTAAAAAAACAACAATTAACTCACAAAAGGCAGCAAGAAAGGAAACAGGAAGACAAGAACTGCAGTTAAACAGGCGGGGTCAAGAGGTGACTTGAGCTAAATCCATGTCCTTAAGGGATGAGATCCAGCCCTGGTCATGGGCGGGGAAGCAACTTGGTCTTTGTCAGTGCAGGACTTGGTATCCTCAAGGTGAGGCTCCTAGACCTGGGCTGCAGTTGCTGTTTATTTGCAATTGCTGTTGTAGCTCTTTGCAGCAGGTGAAGGGTCCCAGCTGTGCTGGGGGCTGCTGGGGCAGTGCGGCCACGTCGCCTCTCAACGCAGCTGCTTCTCGTGGTAAAAGCTGCAGGTTTGTGGCAGGAGCGATGCAGCAGAGCGAGGGGCTGCTCTTGCCACCTCCAAAGCATCATCGCCACCTCAGGAGCATCACTGCTCCCTCCCTCCCTCGGTCCATTTCCCCCACCCGGCATGGGCTGGTCAGAGGCTCGGCATGGTGGGTGTGATCCACTTCCCATTGCAGGCTGAGCTCAGGGGCTGGTTTGCAGCACAGCAGCATTTCCTCACCTGGGCTCTCCTGTTGTGAGTGGACAGACAGGATGAGTTATTGGTGGACAAGAGGATGGACATGACCCAGCTATCAGCGCTGGCAGCCTTGGAAAGCCAGTGCTGTGCCCAGCTGATCCCATGGCACGGGCAGCCTGTGAGAGGCTGGGATTGTGCCCCTCTGCCCCACTCTGGTGAGATCAGTGCTGCATCCAGCTCTGGGGTTCCCAGATCAGGAAGAATACAAATCTCCTGGAGTGAATCCAGAGGAGACCATGCAGATGCTCTGAGGGCTGGATCCCCTCTGCTCTGGAGACAAGCTGGGACTGTTTAGCCTGAAGAGGAATCTGGGGAGACCTTAGACTCTTTCCAGTGCGTAAAGGAGCTCCAAGAGAGCTGGAGAGGGACTTTGGACAAGGACCTGGAGTGACAAACAAGGCTTCCCACTGCCAGAGGGCAGGGTTGGGAAGGGTTGGCATATTGGGAAGAAATTCTTCCCTGTGAGTGGGTGACAGAGAGGTGGGATGAGATGAGCTTTAAGAACCTGTCCAATACAGACCATTCTGTGGTTCTATAACCCCCTGTACCCCACATGCCCACTGGTTGTGTGCTGAAACTCCCTTGCCATGACCTTTTTCCCAGAGAGAAGCTGCAAGACTGAGACATGTTATTGCTGTCATTTCTGTATGTGGATAAATCTGACACTCTCCAAAATGTTTTGGGGCCTTGGATCAGTTAATTCAGTCATGTCAGGTGCCCTGTTCCTTGGGGGTGGATAGTGGCAGGGAGGAGCCTCCCTTTACTCTCAGCCAGCCCCTTGACTTGATGGAGCCTGTTAAGGAAAAATGCATCTTGGGGAGCATTCTGCAAATCTTGGGTAAAAGAGAGCATTGGGTACCTGGGGGAGCAGTTGCTGGGGTGGGCTGTGATCTGCCATACCTGTCACCTGCATTTCTCCCTTCAAACTGGGACTTTCTGTGAGCTGCATCATCACAGGGCAGCAGTTTTCTTCTTTTCCCAGCCTCCCAAATTGTCCTTTGAAACTCCTTTTGCAGGTGTCCTTGCAGCCAAGGATGTCCCCATTGCACCGGACCCATTTTGGGGATGGAGATCAGGAACATCCCTTGAACTGGTGCCATGTTGAACCCATCCCAGTTTTGCCATCATTTGTGTCTCTGGCTCTGATGTGTGTTCCTGCACAGGCACGAGTGGACTGGGGAGCACGGTGCCACATGCTGGGAAAAGCAAAGAGCTCCAAAGGAAAATACATTTTTGGAAAGGATGCATTTATTTGCCTTTATTTATCTTCCTAAAGCTTTCAGATTAATCTTTTTGATCTTCGTTCTGCAGCTGCGTGGCCAAGGTTTGGTTTCTTTCAGCTGACATTGTGCTGGGAGCACACGGCGTTGCAGGGCGGGTGTTAAGGAAGGGCAGCTGAATTCCTTCGCCCTGGAGAGGGGCGGTGTTTCAAGCTAACTTTAGTAAGGAGCAACTAAAAAGGGATGCAATAAAAGTATATTAAAAATAGCAAATGGCTGTAGAAAGTGGATGTGAGACTCTCAGTGTCCCTGCCCGTGCCGAGAGAAACGTGGGGCCATTCAGTAGGAATGGAAAAGTGACAAGTTATGGAGCAGTGCAGAGCACCCCGCTGCTTGTGCAAAGCAAAGGTGAAACCACTCAGAAGTAGGTGAAATAGATCAGAAATTTGTACAGCAGATAAAAAAAAAATCCAGAAATAAAGATGCGAAAGAGATCTCAGCTCCTCTGTGTCCCCAGCTCCAAGAGCTGGGGATTCAGCCCCCCAAATTCCTTGTTTTGTAAAAACATCTCCCAGCTGAGATTCCGCTGCGCTTTTTCTTTCTTCCCCCATTTGCAAAATGCTAACTCTGCTCTCTCGCCTGTCTCTCCAATTTGGAGCAATTTACTGGGAGCCGGGGATGAATTACTCAGCACAGAGTTAACCAGCACCTGCTCAGAGTTAATTGGCATGTGTGCTAATTGCTGTGATAGTCACACTTGTGCGAGCGGAGCGTAGGGAGGGGGAAGTGGGCGCTGGCGGCTGCCTCCATCCCAGAGCTTCTCGCTGCCTTCCCGGGTGATGCCGAATTCCCTGATCCTTGTTGAGATTCCTGGGAGTGGAAGAGGGTCAGGGTGGCTTTTTTTCCGGTGTGCCAGACGTAATTTGTTTTCCAGTGGATTTGCAGATCTCTTTCCATGCCCTTGGACCCTCCTTGTCGGGGTGTAGTAGCTGGGATGCCTGGTGGTTTCCTTGGAAAACGAGGCTTAGGAGAAAGAAAGGAGCTGCTGTCTGAGCAAAGGAGGAGATGATGATTTAGTGAGTGGGGTTATTGTATATAAAATCATATGAGACCCCAAAAGTTAGAAGTTATTTAGGAGCTCAGCTCCTTGTAACAGTCCTATGCTCTGGGTGCTTGGCTATGTATGTGTTCAGGTGCTTTAATTCCACCTGGTCATGGAGGAGGGTCAGGGCTGATTTTGGTGCCTCAGACTTGGCAATCAGGGCGCCAAAGCAATTTGGTGGTGAATGGAAGGAAGCTGCAGGGCCAGAGGGGATCCTCCTGGGTGGGGGCTGAGCTGCAGCATCAGTGCCAGTAAGAGGGACAGCAGAGAGGAGGGCGGCTCTCCAGGTTTCGTGCTCTTCCAGCTGCTGTTCAGAAACTTGAGCCAGTGGTCGGACTTTCTGAAACAGCCACCTGGGCAGGAAACGTGAAAATACCTGGGTTTAAAAATATGGTGGGGAAAAAACCCAACCTAAAACCAAATAAACTCACCCCAAAACCCCAGTTCCATGAAGAGAAAAGGGAGGGGTCTGAAATCCCCTCTGTCAGGTGCATTTGGAGAGCAGCAAACCTGCTGTGCTCTTCTTCATCCTTCCTCTTCACCCCATCCAAGGACTGCCTTCCCCGTGGGGTGTTTCCCTTCTCATGCAGGGTAGAGGGGTCAAGAGCATCACATGGCAGCTCCTTTGCTCCCCATAATAATGAGCAAAAACCTGTTAAGTCACCTTTTTCCTGTAGAAAACTTTATCCAGCGGCATGAGCAAACCCTGAGGCTGCGACAGTGGTCCCCATCCTGCTGAAATACTGAGGATGCAGAGTCAGGATTCAGAGCAGCAGGAGGAACCTGGTTTGGTGGTTGAAAAAGGGGATTTGGTTTGAAACACTTGGGGTGTGTTTGTGGCCTGGGGAGAGGAATGTGGTTTGAATCCCACTGCTCCCATGCAAGAAGTGCCAGCTCATGTGGAGCTGAGGGCAGGGATGAGCAGCACTGGGGTTTTTTCCTCATCCCTACAAACATCCCATTCTTTGAGCACTGTGGAACTTTTGGCTGCCATAGCATCCTGTGAACAAGTCCCGCAACAAAATCGTGTTAAAATATGTTTCCTTTCACTCAGTTTAAATTTACTGCCCGTTGTTCTCCAGTGTTTATTGTTGCTTCTGGAGAGTTCCTCTCTGGTTTGGACAGTAAATCTGCTGTCTTTCAGAGGGTTTCTCTGTCCAAGAGCTGCAGCACACGGAAAGAATTAGCATCTTGCCCTGGGTCTGGTTGTGGAGCTGTCGCTACTTTGTGCTGCTGCTGGTGGTTTTGAAGATGCTGAAGGTGAATATTTTTCAGCCATTTTAGAGAAATGGCAACTCCAAAGGGAAAAGCAACAAAGCAAACCCAACAAAAAGTTCCTCCCCTTCTGAAGTTTCTTTGTGTGTGCAAAATCCTCGCCTTGGTTGCAGGCCTTTGGGCTGTGGGTTCTCCCCTGTGTGGGCTCACAGTGAGGGAAATACAGAGCGGACACTCCAGGTGGATGAAATAAAAATCCTCATTTTTCTTTTGGCTCTTCCTGTATCATTCACTTTCGAGGGATACTTCCCATGGTGCAGGCCAGAGATGCTCTGGGACTGGCGATGCTGTGGAACTGCTGATACCCAGAACTGGCAATGCTCTGGAACTGGTGATGCTCTGAGACCTATCTTTTTGGGGCTACCCCTGGTGGGATGGGGAGCAGCAGCCAAAGGAAATGCCTCTGGCACTGCTCAGTGCTCCCCATGCTGATAGTGCTCCTCAGGGCTGGATGGTTGCTCCTATTTGATGCTGGGAGGGAAACATGCGCCTATTTTGGTAAATAAGGATTCAAGAATTAAATGCCATCCCTGTATGGTCTGTCCTTGCAAAGAGCCTTACTGGGGGGATTAATGTGTAAAAAAGCCAGGTTTTGCTGCACTTTTTCTTCCTGGCTTCCCCATACCTCATTCTCCCTGGAGGGCAAATTGTGGATGTCAGAATGGGGAAAAGATTCCCCATTTTCCTTGGGACTCCTCAAACTTGCACTGAAACCACAGAACATGATGCATGATCAGAGAAAAAGATTAAATGACTCACATGACTCAGTGAACCCCAAAAACAAGTGTGGGAGTGAGACCATTAGGGCTTGTTTGTTGTTGGGGCATGGTCTGATGAGGAGGCAAAGTCTGAGGCCGAGGTCTTCAGCAGGGTCTGGGGGTGCTCTGGAGTGGGAGAGGAGCAGGAGGAGCTTGGTCAGGTTGGCTGTGGCTGCTGCTTTGAATTTGGGATCATGGTTTGAGAGAAAAAGCTTTTGGGTTTTTATAATGCTTTTTGTAACAAGACTGAGGGCTAGGGACTGCCAAGTTGAGGCAGATAGGAAGCTATTTTGGGACTGGTTTTTCCCTCTGCCTGGGTCTTGGCACAGGGCATCTCGCCTTAAATGCAATGTTATCACTGCTGTTATCCAGCTGCTCGGAGAGGGAGCAGAGAGAAAGACATACCTGTGGAAAACAAACTGGCTGAAGTTCCCTCTTTGTGCCCTCACTGCAGTGCAGCACATGCTGGGAAACGGGGTGAGATGGGCTGGGGGGCTGTGCCAGGAGGTGCCCTGGTACATCTGGATGCAGCCTTTGGCGCTGGGGGATGCAGATTACTGTGGGGAGGCTGCAGAAGGAGCCCTGCAGCACTCGTCCTTTTCAGGAGAGTTTTGGGCACAAGATCCATGGAAATGTCCGGTGTCAGGCTGTGGCTGAGCCCTGTGGAAGGCCAGGCTGTCTCAGCTGCCTTCGGCGTCCTCCTTCCCCATAAGAATTAGGTTTCTGTGCCTGGTTATAAGGTTTCTTTCAAGTAATCAAATAAAGACATTTTAAAATTCCAAATTGAAGATCAGTGCAGAAACTGGAGACGGATTTAAATTGCCCAAGCTAATCACCAGCCACTCGACTGCTTATGACTTTATTAAGAGAATAAAAAAGTCTGGAGTGTCACGGAGGAATAGTGATTCACGGGCACATTGCTGCCGTCTCCTCCTCCTCGCCAGCGTCGCAGTGCCCGGCCCACACGTGTCCTGTGCCACCGGTGTTCCTGGCCTCCGTCCTTGGCCTTCTTTGAGACCAGTTTGGATAAATCCCTCTGCAGCTCTCCCAGCCCCAGAGCTGGTGGGGGAGAAAGAACCAGAGACCACCCTGGCCTCGGGGGTGGGATCTGCACTGTGGGGTGCCAGGTCCTGGAGGGGATTTGGGAACAGAGCATCTCACTCCTGTCTCTCTCACTGTGCAGGTTTCTGAGCAGCTGCTGACGTCTCAGCCCCGCTGGATCTGGCTGCGCATGACGGTACCATGAACTGAGCACGGAGCCACGGAAAACTCTTTTTTTTTTTTGTTTTGGCTTTTTTGGGTTTGTTTTCCATCCGAGATAAAAAGCCCCCCACGCTCTTTAATGAAAGCATTTTAAAGTGGGGTTCCTTCTCCCCTCCCCTGAGCCGAAGTCGTCCCGGGTGCGGTGAGGATTTCCGGAGAAGATGGGGAGAAAAAAGATCCAGATCCAGCGGATCACGGACGAGCGCAATCGGCAGGTCAGTGCTGTCTCTCCCTGCTCTCTCACTCATCCTTCTCCTCCTACTGGGGATTCTAAGTGTCATGTTTCAAAATGACCCATTTCCATCCCGTTTTGGGCCACCGGTGCTGTGTTTTTCCCAAACCATGAAGTAAGCAGATGGGCGAGACTTGGTGCTGAGGCCGGATCCAGGCGGATCCAGGACCAGGCAAACGGCCCCGTTGTGCTGCCCTCATCCAGGCATTGCTCCTCGCCTTCGAGCTCCTTGAGCCCTTTCCATCTAAGTGCTTTTCCAGAAGAAAGTATCTTCTCCACTTAGTTAGTTCCCCCCTTTTTTTTTTTTTTATTTTTGTCCTGCAGAAAATATATTTCAGTTGACATTTTCCAATGTGGTTTTTCCAATAAAAAACAGCCACAACAAGTATCCATTTTGCTGAACGCAAACAACTCGAATTATTCCTTTTTTTTTCCTCAATTGTAAACTTAAATGACTCCAGGGCTTTTTTCCTTGGGCTGTCTTGAAGCCAAGCCCGAGACACACACGCATGTGCATGTGTGTAGGAATGCGTTCATGTGTCTCAGAGGAAAGACAAAAAAACCAACAAATTTTTCCCAAATTTCCATGTTCCTTAAGCTGGAGTGGTGGAGTAGCAGCACTCTGCCAGCCCAGGTTTGCTCTGGGGTGACTCTGCTGATGTATTTCCCAAAACCACAAGACTTCCAGGCAGGTCGCTTTGCCTTCTGTGCTCCTGGAGTTTGGCTCAGCAGATCCAAGCCTCTGCCTTTAGTCCAGCCACTGCTGCACCCCAGCATGACCTGCCACACTTCTTTTCTGCAACTTTCACTCCAGAAAAAGAGAAAAAAAACAGTAAAAAATCATGTGGATATAGTCCTAATCCTTAAAGAGTGGCAAAGAACAGAACTGGATGAACCACTTTATTGCTCCACAGCAAAACAATAGGAAATGGCAGGTTTTCCTCATTATAGCTTCACTTGGTGGTGGGGGCCAGGATGGGCATCAAATAGTTTTTGCTGATGTCCCAGTTGCTCCTGGGGCTGTTTATATCCATCATGAGGAGGAAACAGGGCTTCAGGGTTTATGGAAGGATCAGGAGTGTATTTTATGGGGCAGTGCTGCAGAGGGGAGCAAGGGATCTACAGTGACTTGGAGCCCTGCAGGAAGTTCAAACAAATGGAAAATAATTGGTAATATTGGAGGGGGATGGCACAGCCTGGCCCTGCTGGAGAGACCTTCAGGAAAGGAGAGAGGCACTTCTCTGCAGAGGCAGCAGCTGAGTGATGGGACTGTTTGTGAGGGATGAGCTGCTCTTTGGCACTGGCTGGAGATTAAGACCCTTGCTGAGGTCTCACAGCATTGCGTGGGATCTGGCAGCAGGAGTTGCTTTGCATGGCCAGGTGTCATGGCTTTTGCACGTATTTGTTACCAGGTGTCCCCAAAGCCCAGTTCCCTGGGCTGGGGGACACTGGTTTTCCCCTGGCAGTAGGTGCATCCCTGATTATTCCAAAACCCAGCATGGGAGCATTGCTCCCCACGCCAGTGGAGCACATCTTGCTTTGCTTCCCAGAAACCAGCCCGATCAAATCGAGTGTCAGCAAAGCAGCAGCTGTTTAATTGGTCACCAGCACAGCTTTGCAATCAATTTTCACTGCTCCCTTTCTTTGGGAAAAAAAGGACATACCAGGAAGATGGGACATTTCATGAAAAAGGACTGTTCCAGGCAGTGGAATCTGCTCTATCCACTGTGGCTGGAGCTGTAAAGAGGGTGAGAACTCTCTTGCTCTACTCTTCTTGTCCATATGTACATGTGCAATGCCAGGATCCACCCTCCAGGATCAAAAGTGTCCCATATTGCTTTATCTCTTAGAATCATGGAATGGTTTGGGTTGGAAGGGATCTTAAAAGCCCATCACATCCCACGCCCCTGCCATGGGCAGGGATACCTTCCACTAGACCAGGTTCCCCCAAGCCCCATCCAACCTGTCCTTGAACACTTCCAGGAACTGGGCAGCCACAGCTTCTCTGGGCACCCTGTACCATGGCCTCACCACCCTCACAGGAAAAAATTCCTCCTAATATCCCATCTAAACCTCCCATTTTTCAGTTTAAAACCATGCCCCTTGTCCCATCACTATCTCCCCATGTAAAAAGTCCCTCTCTGCCTGTTGGATAAGCCCCTTTAAGTGCTGGAAGGCTGCAGTGAGGTCGCCCTGGAGCCACCTCTGGCTTCTCACTCTCCTTCCCTCCCTCTCCTGCTGTTGCTGTGGATCAGCGATGAGGAGCGTCCATGCGTGCGTGCCCGCCGTGGCTGCAGGCTGTCGGCTAAGCTGGCTTAAACCCAGCGTCTGGGAGCATCCTCAGCCCACCCCTGCCCCCGTGGCAGCCCTCCCTCTCTGCTTGGGAGCAGTCAGCTCTCCAGTGCCACACCTCAGAGCTGAGCAGCAGTGGATGGGGCTCATTCCAGCCCCAGCTGTGCGTCCTTGGCGTGCCCGGGTGGCTCCAATGGCACCTGTGCCTGCTGGGGGAGGAATGGGAATAGTGCAGGGATACCCTGGAGGATGAGGGATTCGCCAGTGGTGATGCAAAGAGGTGGAGGCAGAGCTGCTTTCCACTCCTGTGTTTCCACTCTGCTGCCAAGTTCACCCCGAGCGGTGGTTGGGGCTGCTGAGGCATCGTGAGCCTCAGGGAGAGCTGAGGCTGCTCAGGGGCTCTCCAGAGCCTTTGCTCCGAGGTGAAGCTCTCCCTGCATCTCACACTGAGCTTTTGACATCAGCTGACCATGCTCATGTCCCAGGTTTTGCCTTCAATGGGGCCACAGACCATGAGCTCACATGGAGGCTCCAGCAGGATGTGGAGCTGCTGGGGTGGGTCCAGAGGAGGCCATGGATATACTCTGAGGGCTGGAGCACCTCTACTCTGGAGCCAGGCTGGGAGAGCTGGGGGTGTTCAGCCTCGAGAAGAGAAGGCTCCATGGAGATCTAAAGGGGCTCCAGGAAAGCTGGGGAGGGACTTTGTACAAGGACCTGGAAAGACAGGAGAAGGGGGGAATGGTTTTAAACTGAAAAGAGGGAGATTTAGATTGGATATTAGAAGGAAATTCTTCCCTGTGAGGGTGGAAAGGCCCTGGCACAGGTTGCTAAGAGAAGCTGTGGCTGCTACATTCCTGGAAGCTTCCAAGGTCAGGTTGGACAGGGCTTGAAGTAACCTGGTCCAGTGGAAGTTGTCCCTGTCCATGGCAGGGGGTGGGACAAGATGAGCTTTTCGATCCCTTCCAACCCAAACCAGTGTGTGATTCTGTGAATTACAGCAGCAGCCAAAACCAAGGGAGGAGAGCAAGTAAGAGTCACTAATGTCATTAGAGGAATTACTGGGGAGGATTTGCCACAACAGATCAGGCCATCAGTCCTTCAGGGCCAGGCTGCTGACTCTGGCAACTGCCAATATGGTTTGCATCAGGGGAAAGGCAAAAAATCCCCTGCTAGTGTGGGGCAGTAATTCCTTCCTGACCCCTTTGGTGATCGGCTTATGCCCTGAAGCATGAGATTTGATTACCCTCTTAGACTTACAAGGTTAATTCTTCTAGATGAGGCTCGTGCACGGCGTGAGGGGAAGGTTTGAGGTTTCTGTCCTCTGTCATGAGTGGATGCACAAGGCAGTGTTAGGTGATGCTTTTGTGTGATATGTGTCTAAATAGCAAATCTTTGCTTTTCTCTGCAAGATGCAGGGGTGCCAATAGAGAGGGATGCGCCTGTGCCCTGTCTGCACTGCAGAGGGAGTATCCTCTCATCTCTAGGGGGATGATTTGGTGTTTTGTGTTCTGTTCAGCTCTGTCCAGGTTGCTGGTTGATTTGGGAAAGATGACCCCACACTCTTCACTACCCAAGGGCAAAATCCAAACCATGCTTGTCACTGGTCTTCAAGGCCAAGAGCTGCCCCACTGTTCAGCCCCCACATCTCAGCCTCGCCCTATTGCCTCCAGTCTTGGTGGCTGAGCCTGTCGTGGTGCCTGGCAAGGTGTATTTTAGCAAAATGTCCTGACACCAATGGCTGCAGAAACAATCACTCTCAGCTGGTCCCTCTTTTCTGGTGGAGAATTGGCGTTTTCCCCCCAGGACTCCTCAGCTGCTTGGAGGGTGAGTCAGAGCCCCAAGGCTGCCCCAGCAGGGATAGTGAGACAGTTCGTGCTGGGAAAGGGGGCACAGAGACAGGTCCTGGTTTTAGAGCCTGTCCTGCCACAGCTGCAGAAACAGAATGGCAGCTGGGTCCCACCTGAAGTCACAGTGTGGCCACAGCTGTGCTGTGGCACTGCCAGCTCCTGGTCTTGGGACCAGCCCTGCACAGCACCTGGCAGCAGAGATTTTGGGTGGCTGAGAGGTCTGGAATGCTACTGGGGTGAGGGAGTTGTTGGTGACACGGGAGCTGGCCCTCAAGTAATTTAATTTTCACCAGAGTGTGCCAGGGCTGGGGCAGCACTGGCAACGTGAGTGGCCCGGCCGTGGCCAAAGCAGGCACACGTGGCAGCCACAGCAGCACAGGGCACCAGCCCTACACTTTCTAGGGGATGAGGCGATTAGAGCTGAATCTTGTTACTGCTTAATCATCTCTGGGAAATGGTGGGGAGGGGCAGCAGCTCCCCTTGCCAAGTGTGCCCAGAGCTGCCCCTGCTCTGCCCTCCCGCCACAAGCAGGGATGTGGTTCTGTCTTGAGGGGTGCAGGACCGTGGGAGTGCATACTGGGTGCTGCTGGTGGCATCATGGTGGCACTGCTCCTCACCATCTCTGTGAACTGGGAAGCTCCATGTTGAGCTCTTTGGACCGTGGCTGTGATGCCACTGACAGGCTGAGCAAAGGCATCAGCCTCATTCGCTCTCCTCCCTCAGCTCTGCGAATTAAAGCTGCTCATTTGCAAAATTGATGCTGTGGTGGAGGCCCAGAGTGGAGTCAAGCCCTTCTATGTGGAGAGGGAGCACCCAAGGTTTTGGCACCCAAGAGCATCTCAGCCCTTTCCCTTCGCCCCCAGAGCAATGCTCAGCACAAAGCAGTGACCTCCTGCCTCTTATTTTCTTCTTCTGCTTTTTATTTGCTGAGAGGGCATTGACCAAGCATCGTGCCTTCCCCGTCAGTGTGCAGCATGTTCTGGGGGGTGGGGGACCCTCAGCAGCTGCCTGCACTACAGCCGGGACAGGGAGCCCCAAACCAGCTCCCTCTCCACCAGCTGGGTCCTGTTAGGAGTGTGGTGGTGAGAGCTGAGTGTGGGCTGGGAATCGCAGCCCAACGTCTGCCCGGCAGCTGGAGCTGGTGTTGGAGCCAGCACCCAGCCCCAGTCCTGGCCCCAGCCCCCAGCCAGCTCTCCAGGATCAGTCCTGCAGGAGCTGCCTCATTGGCCAACAGCTCTGGTTACAGCTCAGGGCAGGGCAGGATGGCGAGACAGGGACCCCAGTTGGGCAGGCAGTGAGGAGAAATACCCCAGCAAGGTTACACAAAGGGACAGCAAGATGAAAGTGGCAGCTGGGCAGGCCCCTGGAACAGGGGGGCTCGTGGTGCCCTTGGGGAAGCATAGCCTGCTGAGATAAGTGGGGGCTGGTGAGCAGGAGAGTGGGTCAGGGGTGGGGTCAGCACCCCTGGGCAGTTTTGGGGTGCTGAGCCCCTGCTCTGTGGCCCCCAGGATTGGGCACTCGCAGCGCAGCTGCAGCGAGCGAGGACAAGATCTCCATTGCTTGAATATTCCACTTAAAAACCCACAGCCCCCGGACAGATGGCAGCTCTGCTGGGGATTTTGCTGAAATTTATTTTCTCTTGATTTGGCAATATGTGATTTCCAACGCTGATAATCATCTTTGTGCTTGTGAAGTGTCTGCCTTTGGAGGATCCCAAAATAGGCAGCAATATGAACTGTTTGGAAGAGGGAGGCGAGCTTGGGGTTGGGTCCAATTGGGGAAACTGAGACAGAATATTCCCTGTGCATTCCCCTTCCTTTTGCTCTTTCTCCAGTGGTCATTCCACTTTTCTCTGGGCAGTGTTGGGTCTGTGGCAGCATAGGCACAGCTTCTCACCGTGGCTGTCCTGGCTTTCAGGTGACCTTCACCAAGCGCAAGTTTGGCTTGATGAAGAAAGCCTACGAGCTGAGCGTCCTGTGCGACTGTGAGATTGCCCTCATCATCTTCAACCACTCCAACAAGCTGTTCCAGTATGCCAGCACCGACATGGACAAGGTGCTGCTCAAGTACACGGAGTACAACGAGCCCCATGAGAGCCGGACCAACGCAGACATCATCGAGGTGAGGCTGCCCATCCGCTCCCAGGCTTTGCCATTGTGGTAGAGCCAGGGCTGAGTCTGGTACCACACTGGATGCAGGAGGTTGGTGTGGGGTGAGGATGGAGCAAGCAGATCTCCCACACTCAGTGCCAGATGGATTTTGCATGGTTTTGGTTCAGCCTACAAAAATACCCCATTCTGAGTAGTAGAGGTGAAGCTGTCTCCGGTTGTGTGTTGACCTACTGCCTTGCAAACCACGACAAGATGGATTTGGAGGCAGCTCCTGGGACTGATGCACTGGAATGCCTGGTGCAGCTGGTGACATTGTTCTGAAGTGCCTGGTACAGCTGGTGACATTGCCCCAGCCTGGATATTCAGACAGGCACAGTGAGGTTGTGGGAGGGCACCAAGTGGCTGAATTGCAGAGGAATTCAGGTGGGATGGACCTTGTGCCATTGGTCCAGTGCCTGCTCAAAGCATGGCCAAGCTCATGGGTTGGTGGGTTTGCTCAAGGCTTGTGTGGCTGCACTTTGTGGGTCTCCAGGGATTGCCCAATCACGTCCAGTGCTACCCATCCCCAGCACTGCTGCTGGCACCATGCCCAAACTGTGCTCACTTCAAGGCTGCTCTCCTCCAGCTGGTGGCATCACAGGAGATGCTCAGATGCCATGTGCTGGTGGTGCCCCCATGCTGGCCCTCTCCACAACTTTGTCCTTGTCCCTGGTGCTGGTAGAGCATTGCTGGGCCAGAGCACAGGGCACATTTGGCTTGCAGGAGAGTGCCAGTTGTGCCTTGGTCATCAGTCACATCCTCTCCCTCAGCAGTAGGTGTGCAGATGGATCTGCAGGATCCTCAGCATGGGGACAGCTGCCATTAAACCTGGACAGACAGGCAAATGAATGGCTTGGTTTTGTAATTAGTGGCATTATGGGCATCAGTTAATGCCCTCAGAGCCACTGGTGGCAGAGTGGAGCAGCACGGCCTGCACTGCTGGAGCAGTTGGGCTTCTGCTTCTGCCTTTGAATCCCTTTGGTGCCCCTTAGCCAGTGTGCTCAGGCTTTGATTTCATGAAGGAGAGGGGAAAAAACCCAGCCTGCCTCCACCCCTAAAAATCTTGCTTTCTTTTTCTTTTTTATGCTCTGTAAAATGTGTCTTTTTGAGATATTTGAACTTGAGGCTTTCACCCCACGGCTGAGCCATGGCCAAGCATCTTGCAGCATCTGCCTTCCTTTGCTGGGTTTTGGAAACTCTTCTGCCACAGCACAGTTTGGTTGGGGCCTTCAAAACCGTTCAAAAATACCTCCTTGGCCTGTTTGAGTCAGGTAATGCCCCTTCACTGTGCAAATGCCAGGGGTTCCCTGCAGCGCTCGGAGGCGCAGCCTCCCCGGGATGCTCAAACTGCGGCGCTCGCGGCATCGAACAGATTTGTCTTGGCCTAAAAATACCGTAAACATTTTGGGCAGCGTTCTCTGTTCCCTTATGGTCCAAGATGCAAACACTCCCAAGCCGACAAGTTACACACAGTCCTTGGCACCCAAAGAAACACTGTGTTTGCACCACATGAAAAGCTGGATCTGCATCCAAAGCCAAGGCGAGGAACATCGGGAGCGGAAGGATATTGGTGGATGGCAAGAAAAAGAGCCCAAACGCGCCGGGCTTGGCATGTCTTGCTGGCAGAGCTGTCATGGAGCAAAACCTGCTGGGGTGCAGGCAGGTTTGGAGGCTGCTCAAGCATCCCTGCTCTTCCTTGTCTTGTCTGGGAGCAGGGTTGGGGCTGCTCTGAGATTTTTGCTGTTTTCTAAATCCATGTCCCCAGGAGATTATTCCTGCTCTTGGTGCTGATTGCCATTTTCCCTTGCCCAGGTCAGGTTCCAATGACCCAGCTGTGTCCCCACTGCACACAAATCCAATTTATCTCATGTTTCTTGGTGGCTCCCACTTGAACTTAACTCACAAAAAATTTCTTCTCATTCTGGAAGCGTCTTCATATTGAGCATTTAGAGACCATGAAAACTCAGGCTGGGAATTTGCCACCAAATATGATTTTAAGTGGATTTCAAGGGGCTGCTGCATCAACCCATCTTCCCTGTGATGCCCACAGCCCCTTCCTGCTGAGGGATTCAGCCCTGAGTCGCTCTGGCAGTATCTCGGGAAGGCTGAGGAGCAGCCAGGACCTGGAGGAATTGAGGCAGAAGCCTCTTGATTTTGTTTTTCCCTCTTGAAAAGCAGTGGCTCCAGAGGGCTAAGCCAAACACTGCTTGGAGGATGAGTTGCTCTGTCCAAATTACATTTTAAAACAACATGAGATCTGGTTTTTGGTCCTGGGGAGGTGCATCTGAGAGTGGGACTCGGGGCACCCCATCCCATGGTGCACAGGAATGTCCTTGGGGGGGTTATCCCCTGGATATTTAGTGAGAGGCAGAGCTGCTCCATGCTGAGCATACACAGCCCTAGTTCTAGAGGGGTTCCACACCCCAGGTGCTTTTTGGGGTCTGTTCCTTGCAGGGACACCTGTGTTTCAGCTGTGCCAGGGTTCAGCAGCGACTGTCAGGAGTGGGATTCGGCCACGCAACCCCTGCGGCTTCTCTGTGCCCGGCAAAGTCCTGGTTATTGCAGTCCTGGCTTTTAAGTCCGAGAAAATCTCTCTAATGCAGAGAGGGGGGTTTCCTTAATCAGGCGAGGGACAGCTGAGCCCCCAGACAGGCACGCTGGGTGCCACGTGCCCACCCGGCCTGGGATCACGCCGGCTTTGGTCCTCGCTGTCGCTTCTCGTTTCCTCACAGCCTGGCTGATGTGCCAGTTCCTGATAAGGGACTTGGACAGAGCTGGGCACCAGGATGCTCCACAGCCAATTAAAGCCATGCAGCCGTTTCTGCCCTTTGCTTGGCTGAATGTCCTGGAGGGGCTGATTTTCCCCCGATTCTCCTTCCTGGGGTTGTCACTCCCCAGGATGTGTTAAATCAGACATTTTGCAGGATGCTGGGGAGGTGGTGAAATGCAGAGGCAGCTGCCAGTGTCATGTCTTCATCCTCGTTCTCATCCTTATCCTCATCCAGACTTCTGCAAAGCCCAGAGTGGTTGAGCTTCCCTCCTCTAAGGGAAGTCAACTGCATCCTGGTTCGGCATCGTTTCCTCTCACATGTTCTGCATTTCCTGCTGCTCTCTTACCCTCTTCGAGTTGGAAATCTGCTCCCATGTGAACTGGGATCATGGAAGTGAGAAAATTGCCTGGCAAAGCAGGATGTGCAGTGGGTCCTGATAGAATGGAGGGACCTGAGTGTGGCAGGGAGAGGGGCAGGTGATCCCCAAGGTAGGTTTTTGCTGTGGGAAGTTCACACCCTGGTTTTCTCTGAAAATTTTCTGCTGGAAAGGAATTAAATTTAAATCTCTACCATACGAAAAATAGTTGTGTTCCACTGGCTGGAGCCCAGCGACAGAAAGGTTTCCTGAAAACCTCTTTGCATCTTCTGTTTTTTTCCCTGGCAAAAAGAAAGAGGAGGAATGAAAAGGAAAGTTCTTTTCTAAAAGACCTTGCAGAGATCCCAAAACCAGGATTCTTTGGGTTTGATTCCTGCTCCAGCAGAATTGTTTTCCTTTTACATCATCCTGACAAAAAGCTAAAAATGCGGGACGCCCTTTTTTTTTTTTGTAAAAACCCAAAAGAACCAGCAGCCAACGCCCGGATGGCTGGAAATGGCATTTTTTTGTTTGTCCCAAACCTCTTGTTGAGCAGCAGATTGCTGCAAGCCACGCTGCCTTGGCTCATGTCCTGCTGCGACTCCGGCCCGGTCACTCCCCGCCGCCGGTGCTTCCCGTCCCACTGTGCTGCAGGTCAGCCCCATGCTCATCCCTGCCAGCTCTGGAGCTTGTCCCCATCCCCTTCCCTGCAGCTCTGGCAGCCCTTCACAGTGTGACAGGTTACAATCCCAGCTCCAAGGTCACGGTCCCAGTTTGGAGGTCGCAGGTGGACAATCACAGCTCGCGCTGCTGCCTGTAGAATCCGGGAAGGATTTTTATCCCGTGCACAACTGGCTTGACACTTCCTGGGGCTGCTGGCTCCTGCTTTTGTGCAGGAACAGGGATTGGCAGCACCACAGCTGCCCCTCAGAGCTCAGCTGCTGAGGAGCCACCCCTGCAAGGAACTGTGGCTGAGGAGAGTTGGCTGAGGAGACCAAGGCAGAGCTGGGACACCAAATGTGTTAGACCCGCAGAGAAAGACCTTTGGAAAGATAAAGGGGTGATGCTGTGGGCTGTTTCAGGGTCTGGGTGAGCAGAGCCACATCCACCCCATTCCACTGCTTTCCTTGACAGACTTGTTGAGGGAACAACCCCCAGGATGATTTCGTGTGGACTTAGAAATGGCAAAATGCTGTGACTGGTGGTGGCAGCCCCTTGTGCGTCCCTGTGCTTGGTTCAGGCATCAGATATGGACAGAGGGCACTGGGAGCTGCCTAAAAACCTCCCTGGTGACAGCAGTGCTGCAGCTTTTAGAAAGAAGAATGTTCTTCCTTGGCTGAAACCTCTTGAAAAATCCCATTGTGAGTTTCCCTCCTTTGAGGGTCCTGGGGGATGGCAGTGGCTCATCCATCCCCACGACCTCTGAACCTGCCAATAGCTGTTGCTGAAGGAGAGGAGTTTTCAGGGATGTGAGGGATTACCTTCCTGATTCCCAGAGAGGGATGGGAGGGCAGAGACAAGAGGTCCAGCTCCTGTCCCTGCAAAGGGAATTGTGTTGAGATGGGCACAGCCCCGTGTTAGACACCAGAGACTCTCCTCAGTGCCTGAAGAAAACCCGGCTTCATTGCTTCCCTGCTCATGGAACAACTTTTTCCATTTTGCCTCTGAAAGAGAAAAAGGAAAAAACTTTTTTTTTTTTTTTTTTTTTTTTTTTTAAAAAAAATTTTTTTTTTCTNNNNAAAAAAAAAAAAAAAAGCAAAGCTGTTCCTTCCCCACCAGCAGTACCTCTTCCTCTTTTGGGCCATTCTGAGAACAAACAAGGACACGTACAAAAATAGAAAAATAATAGGGAAAAGTCCTCGGGAAACTGCAGAAAAAGCCCTGGGAATCTCCCGTTCATGGCAGTGACTGATTCCCACTGCTTTTCTCTACGGAGAGTCAACAGAGGAATTAGGGATACCAGGCATTCTTAAGTATTATTAGGTATAATATTAATATTAGCTATAAGAATTATTCATAATCATTATTATTAGATTATTAGTTAATAATTATTAGGTATCAGGAGTTACTGGTGACACCAAACAGGGCATCAGATGCCACCATGGTCAGGAGTGAGTCGGGTCCTTCTCTTGTGGAGCTGTATGTAAACGAGGACGTTTCCCCTCTAAAACTGGATCCAGTAACGAGAGTTAAAATGGTGCCTGGGAAGGCCCAGGAAGGAGTAATTTTAATGGAAAATATTGTGAAAAGCTTCAGCTGGATGTAGAACAGGCTGGGGTGGGTGTGGTGCCCATTGCTTGGCTGTGGCTACCTGGCACAAGTGTCCACTGAGCCCGACCCATGGTGCGGTGTGCCGAGCAAATCCCGCCCGCAGCATTCCCAGCCCTTCTGGAGACATCCTGGGTTTTATTCTCTCCAGCAGCATTTCCCCCAGAAGCCCTGTGTTTCCTGGAGCTCACAGGTAGTTGAAGAGCCACTCCCAAACACTCTTTGGCCTCAGAATGGAGATGTTTGTTGCTGTTTAGGAAGACAGAGAATTGTCAAGACTCTTTTTTCCCTGCTGAATTTGGCATGAAAAGGGATCAAGACTTCCAGGAAATTCTGTAGCTTTGACTTCTAAAAAAAAGAAAGGAATTGGCAAGTGCTGGTTCCGTCATAATGCCTAATTGCTTTTGGTATGTTGGAAATAGAGGGATTCAAAATGGATCTCAGTTGGCTGCTGAATATGAATGAGGGGCTTTGGGGCATCACCGTGCACTGCGGTCGCCGGGCTCCTCCTAATGAGGATTGGTTGTCTCACCTCATTACCTCAGTGCAGCAGTGCCCAGGACCTTTCCTGTTTGTGAGCCCAGTCTTGGCGTGGGGTTTGCTGCCCAGTGTTGTCACCGTCACCCCCTGTGTCACCCCCAGCAGGGCTCGCAGCTGTCACCATGCCACATGCGCTGTCATGTGATGCTCTTCCTGTGGCAACCTTTGCATTTGGCAAATGCCACTTGTCTGGTTTTGTCAGGAAATTCTGACAAATTTGACAATTTGCCTGTAATTTTGGGGTTTATTTTCGTATTTGGCTGTTTGTAAGCGGGTTTTCCCTGTTTTTTGCAGGACAGCAAAGAGCGTTACGGTTTTTTTCCCCTTCGTGATGTGGCACCTGAAAGTGACGAAGATGCCTGAGTTCATGCAGGGCCAAATTCAGTCCTGGTGTAAACAGAACCTTTGAAAACAAGGAAGTTTCTCTCCATCGCTCCCCGTGGTGCTAATTCCTAAATTAGAGACACCCTGGCATCAAAACCCAGGGGCTGTATCCTGACTTTTTAACCCCTTTGAGGTCAGCGACATCTTGGGGTGATGGCGTTGATTGGTACAGGGGCAAGTCCTGGTCCATCCAGGCCAGGGGCTGTTCTTGGGGGGGACGTGCCCGTGTTCCCCATCTGCACTCCCCCATCTCAGACTGTTCCGGTTGTGTTTTCAGACGTTAAGAAAGAAAGGTTTTAACGGCTGTGACAGCCCAGAGCCCGACGGCGACGACTCCATAGACCAGAGCCCCTTGATGGAGGATAAATACCGCAAAGGCAGCGAGGATCTGGATATCCTGTTCAAGCGATACGGTGTAAGTACCTGCCCGTGGCTGGAAAACCTTCATTATATGTTCTTTTCTGTTTTGTTTCTCTTCTGTTCGACTTCCCCTCGACCTCATCCCCCGCTCCCTCCCCGACACCCCCGTGTCCCCCCACACGTAACAGGCGCTGAACAAGAAGCACAGGGAGTGCGAGAGCCCGGAAGGGGATGAAGTGTTTGCGCTGACCCCGCAGACGGAAGAGAAATATAAAAAGATTGATGAGGAGTTTGATAAAATGATGCAGAGTTACCGGCTCACAGTGAGTAGCTGGTGGCCTGCAGCCCCCTGGTCCCCTCCCCGGTGCCTCCAGGTGATGGGGGGGTGGATTTTGCATGGCTTTGCTTCGGAGCCGTGCCATGCCTTGGGAGCCGATGCCAACAGCCCCTGCAAGCCCTGAATGCACCTGGCTTTTGAGGGCCCTTCCTGTTTCCCATCCTTGGGAAAAATCATTCCTACTACTCTGACATTCCTGACCCTCCTTGGCTCTGGTCAGGCAGTTCAGGAGCATATTGCTTGTCTCCTGTTCTCTACTGTGAGTACTGGATTAGGGCCTCCTTTTTCACCCTCTTTTCCTCAAAAAATACAGATTTTAGTCTGGGTTAAGATCCCAGTGTATATGTGAGCTGGTGGTGTGTGCTGACCCCTCACATCCTTGCAAAGCTCAGCCTGGTTTGGGCTATTCCACGTTAATTCCCCCCAAATCCACCGAGCCCTCAGGACAACTGGTGGCCGTGGCAGAAATCCAGGGAGGTTTTAGCCTGTGATCCTGGAGCTGTCACTGGCACCGGGGTGGCATCAGGACAGTGCTGAAAGGGATTTGTGTCAGGAGACGGGAGGAGGAGGGGGACACGTTTCAAATTAGTTGTTAGTTCAAGGGAGCAGAGACTATTGATGTAGGCAACGGCTCTTGGGGGGATTAGCCCCGAGTCGCTGCAGCCGTAATTAATACTGCGGGAGCAGGGGGGAGGCTCCTTTTCCAGGGGTGGATGCAGCGCAGCAAAAATTACACACACAGCCCTACCCAAGATAATCTGCCCTTCTGTGCTTTGCAAGCCCCCACAAGTTAAAATTCTGCCTTTTCTCGAGAACTGGGCCTTGTGAAATCCCCAGGTTTTATTTTGCTGACTCAGCGCTGTGTTGTTCCACGAGCCTCCGAAGATCCCAAAATCTGCATTTCCATCCCCTTGATCTCAGGGTGGAGGGGGTGGGGAGGCATCCCTGAGACCTGGGAAGGCTGAGGAGGTGGAGGAAAGTGGGGTGCAGGTGGTGATGATCTGTGTCAGCTCTGCTGTGAAAATGAGCTCAGCCCCATGAGAGGGGTTCAGGGCATGATTAACTCTGTCAGGACATGGATGTGTCTCAGCCTCCCTGGTTTCACTAGGGGGCTACAGGTTCTCACTCTCACCCTACCAGAGTGTATGGGGTGGGAGTAGAGCCCCAGCAGGATATGCACCCCCCCAGCACCTGGCACAAGCCCTGCCACTGGTGGACATAGGCTCAAAAACCACCTGAGCTTTGTCCTTAGTGCAGAATACCCTTGTGAGCAGGGGCTGCTAGCATCAAAATGTGTCTGCTGCAAAGGGAGGGCCCCAAGTTGGCCCCCCCATCATCCAGACATGCCAATCCAAAGGGACAATCCATGCCCAAAAGTCCTTTCAGCAGGTGGCATTCAAGTGCTGGAGTTCTCCTCATCAGGGCATAGCATCTGGCTCCCCCACTAAACCTCCCTGGCAGTAAGGGCTGAGCAGTGCAGGTGGAGTGTGTGTGGTTGAAGGAGACGCTTTTCCATTTTAACTGCTGGGTTGGTTTTATGTGTGACCAGAACTAACCCAGCGGGGTGGCCGGGGCAGCTTAACGATGTCTGCTAACGAAAGGCCTTGGCGGAGCTTCTGCCTCTGGTGTTTTGCCTTCACTTCTAATGAGAGCAGAAATGGTGGATTTTGGCTGATGTGTGCATCTTCTCCCCCAGACTTTGGACCGATGTGCAAACTGCCATGTCCCTCGTTGTGCCCTCTCTGGGGCAGGGGGGCCTGGGTGTGCCGGGCAGCGTCAGCCTGACGCTTGTCTGCTGGTGCCGTGGGGTGGAGCTGGATTAAGGCAGATTTCGGCTCTTGGGCCAGTGTATCCAGCTCATGGCTCTACCACGTTGCTCGTGCTGTGGTGTGGAGGAGCTTTAGCTCTTCCTCTCCCTCCCTGGGAACGTTGCGCACACATGGAAGCGTTGGCAGTGATTTATTACACAACGCTGCTCCGGTGTTCGTGCAACGCCCAAGAAACCTTCCTCCTCCTCCTCCTCCTCCGATTCTGCTGCCGTGCAGGATGAGCTCCCGGGCTGAGCAGAGGGAGGGCTCCGTGTTCCAGCTCTCCCTGGTGGTGTAGGAATTGCTGAGCCTGTCCCTGTGAATGGCAGCCCCAGGAGCGGTGCCACAGCGCAGGCTCAGAGCCGCTGTCCTCGCGGCTTGGCTGCGGCCGCGGGATATCTCTGAAGGACAGGATGCCCTTGGGAGGCAGGTGGGGAGATTTCCTGGCAGCGAGGTGTGGGTGACCACTGTCCTACTCCTTCCTCCCATCCCCCTCTCTCACCTAAGGAGCAGGACCTATCCAGGAGCAGATTTCTGGAGGAGAGGAGGCAGCAAGGCAGCGGGGAGATGCACCAGCTCCAGTGGGGAGACCTCAGCTC
The DNA here is from genome assembly GCA_013389925.1 of Aegithalos caudatus. NCBI lineage: Eukaryota > Metazoa > Chordata > Aves > Passeriformes > Aegithalidae > Aegithalos > Aegithalos caudatus. The sequence goes on from WEIU01004137.1 coordinate 100,375, forward strand.
CCTCTTCCCTCACTGGTGCAGCCTGTGGGATTCCACCTCTGGCCCCTTGATGGTCCCATTCAGTGCTGGGCTACTCTCCCTCTCCATCCCGGAGCAAATTAAAGTGGGACTTTAGCAAAGCCTGTGCTAAAGCCTCTAAGCAGGTGCCAGCTCCTGTTAACGAAGAGCAAATCAGTGACATAAGACAAACGGCTGGGATAATCGCAGCAGGTCTGGCTCCCATGGGATGCTGGTAGGTGAAGCTGGTCCTCAACCTGCAGCCAAGGATAGGGCTTTAGTGATGCTCCTGCATCCCTGGGGGCATCTCCTCCTTCCCAGTGGTGCCAAGAGGAGATGGAATGCATCCCAGAGTCACCCAGGGGCTCTGTGCATAACAAGTCTTTCCCATGTGCTTGGCCACCAGCAGCAGTGCCAGCCCAGAATGGGGATCCACTACTGACTTCCTGCTGGTTGAGAAATGGCCTCATAGGATCCTGCTTGGGGTGAAGGGTAGTGCCAAGTTTGGCTGCTGTCAGTGCTGGTCAGGGCAGACCACCAGGCTGGTGCCCACCTTCATGCTCTGGGCTGCTTCCAGCCTCTCCTTCATGCCTGTCCTGAAAACACAGGGTAAATAAATACACTGTGGAAATGAGGCCAAAACAGTTGTTTGCAGAGCTCTGGTGTCTCTGAGACGATAGCCCATTGCTCTTCCTCGTGTTCCCTGGTGGGCAAGGTGCCAGTGTGGGTTTGAATACAACACTGCAGGTCAGCAGTGGAGGTTTGAGGAGACCTGAGTGTCCTCCCTTGGTCAGCAGCTATGCTGTGCTGCAGGAACTTGGCTCCAGCTCCCCTTTACCCCCTGCTCTCTGTTCAGTCCACAGTGCCCGCTCCAAACTTCGCCATGCCCGTGACGGTGCCGGTGACCAACCAAAACACGCTGCAGTTCAGCAACCCGGGCAGCTCTCTGGTGACCCAGTCCCTGGTGACCTCCTCGCTCACAGACCCCCGGCTCCTGTCGCCGCAGCAGCCGGCGCTGCAGAGGAACACGGTGTCCCCAGGGCTGCCACAGCGGCCAGCCAGTGCAGGTGAGCCACACTGCGCCCCTCTGCACCCTCACCTTCTCATCCAGCCTGGCTGGGCTTGCAGCACCGAGCGTGGGGTGTCCCTGAGGGAGGGGGCACCCCTGCTGCTTCCATCCCCTATCCAGGGGTCCACATTGCAGCGCCTGTGAGTGGCAGGAGCATCCTGGAAGGGTTGTTTCCCCTCAGTGTATGCTCCTGCCCTCCTGCCAGACACTGATGCCCTCTGTTTGTGCCTTGGCCCCAAACTCAAGGCAACCTCCCCACCTTACCTGTGTCTCTTTGAGAGCTGGATCCCTGCAGGGATCTGTTTTGGGTTGGGCAGTGCAGGATGAGTCACCCGGCGCCATTCCCGGGCTTGGGGGTGGCTGCCAGCATCCTGCTCGCCGGTGGCACTCCGGTGACACGGCTGCCTAAAAAGGGCTGTTCTGAGTCGGGCCATGCTGGTTTGCAGTTGGCTGTGGGTGATTACTCATGTGGCTCTGCTGACAGATCAGAGGAGCAGTCATTTCCAGCAGGGACCAGCGATAGGTGACAGAGGCAGGAGGAGGGAGAGGAGTTGTCACCCACGTCCCTTGCAGTGGCAGGGGGGGACAGGGACAGCGTGTGACCTCAGCCTGGCTCTCCCATAGTACGATCATAAATAATAATAGTGTGCAGAAAGCCCCTTCCTGCTATTTTGGATGTCACAAATGGTCTGTAAAAGTTGCCTGGGCTGCAAATGGCAGAGCTGGTGTCAGTGACCACCCAGACATCTGGGCCCTCAGCTGTGGCCCCTGGGGCTCTGAGAGTCCGGGGAGCTTTGCAAAGGGGATGGATTTGGAGAGAAGGGCTGGGAGATGCCTCCAGAAGCGAGGTGATGTGGTGGGTCAGGGTAAGCAGGAGGAATGACCTGGCTGGGATGCAGCAGGAGCCGTGGTTCAGAGACAGCTTGTTTTCTCACTGCTCTCACCACAGAGTCTCCAAGGTGCCTCCAAGTACTCAGGTATCAGGATGAGGCCCCAGACGTTCAGGACAGGGGTCATTCTGCTCTAGCAGTGGTCCTAGGGAGCAGCATCTCAGTCCTGGAAGGGTGGCAGAGCCCTCCTGGGGCACAGGCAGCCATCGCTTCGGCTGCAGGGATCTCCTGCCCTCTCGTAGGCCCCTCAGCTGAGAACAGAAGAGGCTTCCTGGTAAAGCAGACCCCTCTGGGGCTTCGCTGTTTCCAGCTCACTCACTGCTCGTTTGAGGGGGATCATTTTGCGGTTGTGAGCACAGAGGTGTTCCAAGTCCGGCCATCTGTGTCTCATTCACTCGCTGCCTGGGACATGGAAGAAATCCTGTTTATAGGAGCCAGGGCCCTGCATGTTAGAAAAACTCCTTTTTTTCCCTAATTTTTTTTTTAGCATTGCACCAGAGCTGGTTGTGTTGTTTCCAAAGCAAATGCACAGCAAGCGCTGGGTGGGTGCCTTGACAGTGCCTGGTGCTGTTGGCTCAGGGATGGTGTGGGAGAAGGGCAGCCAAGGGGGGTGTATGGGGCTGGGGGCGGGGTTGGCATCATTCACCCAAGGAGGTGAGCCCTCTTTGGCAGCATAGGCACCAAAGCCTGAGGTGCAGGTGGAGTCCCACAGCAGGGCACAGCCACAAAATCCTGGTGGAGTCCGTTCTCTGGGACCTTGGAGGCACAGAGACCTCTGGCTTTGCATCCCCATCTCTTGAAGGGACGGTGCTGTCGTGTTGCATTTGCCACATTTAATGGGTCACTTCACCCTTTCTCAGGCTCTGCAGTTTTTGGGACCACTGCCATTCCTAATCCTGCTCCCATATGGGGAGCAACTGTGCTTCCCTGCACAGCAGCACTTCATCCCTCCCACCCTTCCAGCTTTCAGGGTCTCTCTGCAAGCCCAAAGCTGAGAGCCACGGGTTGGATAAAGGTTTGTGTCTCAGGTTTCCCCATCTGGGTTGAGAAGGGCTGGGCAGTGGTTAGAGGTGGGGTTTGGCATCGAAAGCCCCTCGTTCACCAGCCCGGGGCTCCGGGTTGACTGCGGTCGCAGCTCCGGAGCCTCCGTGCCGGCTGTTGGCTGCAATCGCCGCCCGCAGCGTGGTCAGGCAGCCCCGGCTGGAGAATAGGTGGCTTTCAGAAATAACTTCATAACAAGGCAGAAAAAAGATCAAGTCTTCTTCCAGGCGAGGCAAAACGTTCTGTTTTTTGGGAATAAAAAGGTCTAAGTTTTTCCCAGCCTGGTGGCGAGCGCCGGCGCTTTGCTGCAAGTGTTGGGACCATGGGAGTCTGGATTGCTGTGGCATCCTGGCAGTGTGGGATGGTTTCCATTCGGTGTGAACATTACAGGGGGGATTGTGTTTCCCGTCATGCTGCTGGGGCTCTCTCTCCCCCGGCAGCGCCGGACCTGTGTTCCCCAAAGGGGGGTTTGGAATAAAATAGCTGCAGTGTTTTCCAAGCTGCCTCCTTTGGAACAGGTTCCTGTGCACCTGGCTCCTTCCCAAAGGAAACGGATCTGCCTGGATAACATTTCCCAACCTGATCACCAGGAATGCTGCTCATTTTGCCCAGGACTTTCTCCCCAGGAAGGCAGTCCTGCTTTCTTTCTTCTACCTTCCTCCACTGTGCTCCCTGCCTTCCTGCCCCCCAAAAGCAGGGATGCTCCCCCTGTTTCTGCATGGATGGTGATCCCATGTCTCCGCTTGCTTTGCAGGGGCAATGCTTGGGGGAGACCTGAACAACACGAATGGAGCCTGCCCAAGCCCCGTGGGTAAGTAAGGAGCCTTTCAGCCCCATGCCTCTGGCTCCATGTGACAGTCCTGCCCTTGGTTTCCCCACGTCCCATGGGATTTTACTTTGCTGTTGAGCCATGCTGGTCCATAGGGAAGCACTGGGGAAGATTTTGCTGCTGTTGGCAGTGAGAGGGGTTGGCAAGTGATGCTCCAGGCCAGCACCTTTGTTGGGGGTGCTGGTTTCAGTGATCAAGGAGTCTCCATGTACCCAGGATGTCAGGGAGAGCTGCAGATCAGGGAGGTGACCCCTGAAGACCAGGATTTGGATAGCTCTGGGTTTAGCTCCTGATGCTGCAGCCAGTTCTCCACTGTCCTCGAGTGATCAATTAACACACAGTTCCTCCTTGTGCTTGGGCCCTATAAAGGAACTTTACTGCAAGGAAATAAAGCTCATTAAGGGCCTTTTCCACTGTGAGAGCCTCAGTGCTAATGAGGCTCAGGCCTCATGGCTCAGCTCCTCAGCTATAAAATGCACTAACAATATCTCCATCCCCACATCTGCCTTTGCTGTCTGCAGGCTGAAGGATGTTGGGCCACTGCTGGTGTAGGTACAGCCCAAAAACCAGCAACGGCCCTAGGTCCTGCTGGGAAGCAGCTGCTGCTATCGGCACTGGGCTTGGCAGTGGTCCCAGGCTTGGCAGGGTAGATGCCATCCATCCCAGGGCAAAGGCAGCCTTGTTCCAGGAGCCTGACTCCTCTCCCCTTCTGGGCCTTTTTGCAGTGGCTGTCCAGCCGACAGCACGGAGGAAGAGTGTGGAATCCCACATTGCCCCAGTTAAAACCAAACTGGAGCCAGGTCCCACTGGTTTTTGGGTGGGGTTGGTCCAGCTGTGGTTCTGCAGCACCGTGGCCACCCAACCCCATCCCCTGCACTCTGCCAGGAATTAACCATTTCCCTGTGCTGGGGAGCAGCCGTGCCAGTGCCAGAGGGGTGGTTTGTGGGGCAGTGTCTCCCTGGGCTCTCATGGCACCCAGCACAGAGCTTTGCTGATCCTTGAGGGCAGAGGGAAGGGGCCACGGTGCCGTGGCTCCCGGGCACCTCTGTGGCCCCTGTTCCCCTGCAGCCGCCCCCATGTCAGCTGTCGGGAGCAGCCATGGCGGGTGCAGAGCTTGGCAGGGCCCGTGAATGTCAGCATTGACGTCACCAAAGCATTCCCTGCGTTCCTGCTGCCACTGCAGGAAATGGGTGTGAGGAGCAGGGACAGCCCGGCTGTGGCCAGTCCCGGACCCCTGCTGTCCCCAGACCCCCAGCCTCCCTGGGGCTCCCCTTGTGGCTGCAGGAGGGCACTGTGGCTCTGGCTTTGGCACTGCACTTGCAGCTTTCAAATACCTGGTACATCTCTTCCTCCTCCTCCTTCTCCTCCTTCTCCTCCCTTGCAGTCTCTGCAGCACTGAGTGATCACCTGCTGCCTCTGAGTCATCAGCTGCGGGTGCCTCTGGCCGGATCCTGCAGCGATGTCGCTGTCTCCCTGCATCCTGCCCACGCTCCATGGCGTGTGCTCTCCTCGGGATGCAGCACCCGGTCCAGCCCGCCTGGCCCGTGGGGGGATGCTCAGCCCTGGCTGTCCCTGCTCAAATTCACACCAGGGTGGTACAAAGGCAGGCCAGGGTGCTCCTCTTTTCTGGTGGGGGCCCTTGCCTGGGAAGTCCTGGTGGGACTGTAGCCCTTCTCTCTCTGGCTCACAGGGGTGGCCGGATCCATGCTGGGTGGACATGGCAGTGACAGCAGCAGTGACAGCCCAAGGCCACCCATCTCTGGGGGTGAGTGGCAGCACTGGAACCCAAACCAGCTCCTCTCCAGCACATGGAGCCACCCCAATCCACAGTCCAGGTCACGCACAGATAACACGGTGTGTCTCAAACAGGGAGTCACCATGAGAGCTCCATGTGTATCCGTGCAGGTGGTGCCTTGGGAAGGAGCATATCAAAGGGTTTAACATTTCTTTTGGCTTTTCCATGGCCACCAGCACTGCAGGGAGCCAAAGTCACCTGAGGAATTTCTGCACCTTCATTGTTAATAAATATAAAAGCCAGTGGCCTTGTGAGCAGGATTCCAGCAGCTCACGGTGCACGGAGGTGCCAGGGCCTGATGCACCAGGCATATGTCTTATGCACAGCTGCCCACAGTGATTTGGGACTGGTGGGACACCTCACTGGGGATAGGAAGGCTGGTCCTCTTCCTCCATCAGGGACATGGATGCCACAGTTGCCAGCCTGCTACCATGGGTGTCCCTGATGGCACCTTGGGGCAGCACCTCCCGTCCCTGGTGCCATCCGTGGGATCAGAGCTGTGGCTCCCAGGGAGAGTGGCCACCCCAGTGCCTGGCTCAGCCCATCCTGGCTCTGTCCAGCCCGGGACAGCTCGAGGGAGGCAGCGGCTGGGCCCCCACACGCTGCGGCTGCGGCGTCACTGGCACCAGCCGCCTGCTGAAATGCAGATGCAGCGCAATGGTAGATGTGATTAATAATGCAATCAGCGACCTATTTTCCCGGTCTAACGTGCAATGAATATGAGGGCTGAATCCTGGTGATTGCTGAACGCCTTTCTATCTTTGGGGCCTATTCATGAAAAAAAACCAACCCTCATCAGAACAGTAATCTGATCCAATTTATTCCTTTCCTGATGTTCATCAAATCTTTTCCTTTTTATTTTTTTTTTCTTCCTTTCCTTTCTTCTTTTTTTTCCCCGCTCTTTGCACATAAAATCCTTAAGTGGGGCAGCAGGAGGAGAAGGAGGGAACCTTAGATCTTCAAAGGGGCAGTGGGAGCAGTGAACTGAGTCCTCACTCTGCCACATCTCCTTTTCACTGCCCCAGTACCATAAAGAGACCTTAAAAGTGAATGTGCCAGTAATTACCCATCTTGGCAGGGCTGCAGTGCCCGGCCAGAGCATGGAAAGAGCCTGGCTGCAGATCAGGCTCTGAGATTTGCTAGATGTTGCTGCACGAACAAGAGGGAGTCCCTGCAGGTTGAGGAGCTGCCCTGAGCACTGTGGGCTCGGGGCTGCTGCCTCTCCTGGCTTCACCCACAGAGTGAGCCTGCTGGGGTGCAGGTGGATTTTGGGGAGCCTGGGGGAATGCGGTGATGCTCTCCCACAAGGAGGAGCACTCATAGAGCCCCACTGCAGCACCGCTCACCGTGCATACATTTACCACAGCTGTGCATTCACCATTGCCATGTATTCATCACCACGCATTCACCATTGCCCCGTGTGAACACCGTGTGTTCACCGCCGTGCATTCGCCATCCAACCATCACCATGCCTTCACCTCCTTCCTCTCTGTCACCCATGTTCCTGCAGGAAACGGCTACGTCAGTGCCAGAGCCTCTCCGGGTCTCCTTCCCGTGTCCAACGGCAGCAGCCTGGGCAAGATCATCCCGGCCAAGTCTCCGCCGCCCCCCTCGCACGGCACGCAGCTGGCCGCCAACAGCCGCAAGCCGGACCTGCGCGTGATCACCTCGCAGAGCGGGAAGGGGCTGATGCATCATCTGGTGAGTGCCCGCAGGTCTGCTGGGACCCCGGGTGGGCTGGGACAGGCTGCAGGGTGCCGTAGTGGTGGGAGCTGGCTGGGGCTGTGCCAGAGGGGATTGGGTTCCTGCCCGCGCCATCCTGGATGGTGCGGACGCGGTACCAGCGCCGCTCTGAGCTGTGTGCCCCGCGGAGGCGAGGGTGTGGTGCCAGCGGGCAGCGGCGGCGGGGATGGGGTGCTCGAGTTAACGGTGCCTCTCGGTTCTCTCCCCGTTCTCCCACGGACAGACCGAGGACCACTTGGCTCTGGTGAGTTCCCCGCTGAGCGTGCATGGCGGTGTGGTGGGACATGGGCCGCTTGTCCCCTTGGTCCTGCCCTGGCTTGGCAAGGCATGGGGCACACAGAGGGGGTGGACACTGGCTCCCTTGTGTTGGGAATGCATTGAGATGTGGGCACCAGCGTTACATCCAAACCTGCTGCAGAAAATAAATCCTAAGAAAAACACGCTTTTAGGAAAAACGGGTTCCCTATGGAAAAGAAGGAGCTGACATGAGCCGCAAAGCGCCTGTTTCTCCACCGAGGCCAAAATTGCTGTGTTGGTCCCCCTGGGGAGGTCAGCCAGGGTCCCTCTGGGGACTGTGGAGCTGGGCTGGGCACAGCCACTGCCCTGGACCTGCCCATGAGGCTTTGCTGGAGCCACCAGAGCTACAGCACAGGAAGACCTGGCCCATTGCCAGCACATGAGAGACAGGGAGTAAATCAGGCTCTTCCCGTATTAAAGATATTATTTAAAGCCTGTGTAAATCCACTGGCTGGCTAGTGCTCTCCCTAAACCTCCCTTGTGCATGGGGCAGTTTTCTGTGTTATTTTTATGGCTTTTTTCTCTCTCCCTGCCAGCAAAGTGAATGCCACCTTGTTTGTGGCAAGGATTCACTCTGCTCCATTGCTATTCTGGTGCAGGGCAGATGGGAGACAGGTCAGCACAGCAGGGGAAGGGCAAGAGCTGCTGCAGGATCCAGGTCGTGCAGCCAGGGAAAAGCTCTCCAAAAACACAGGAGAAAGCCAATCCCTCTGGTGGCCTGCATGGAGACACTCTTGGCCAGGGCAAGGATGGGCGAGAACTTTGGCAGACAGGAATTCTGCTGCTCTTCATGGACCCAAACCCTTCATGCTTAGTGGCCCTCTTCCAGCATCTCTGTGCCTCAGTTTCCCCAAGTGTGGAGGGAGACCGGTCAGTCCCCACTTCCCCATCTGCTCATTCCTGATCCCACTGCCCAGGGCATTCCCTGGATACACACTGCAGCAGCATTAGATAAAAATCCACTGGGGTGGCATTTGCAATTCAAATTGTTGGTCTGAATTAACCTGGTGGGTTTTTGCCTAAAGTGAAAAAACATCCTCACCCCAGCCAAGGTGGCAGCAGGGGGGTGGAGGGTGTTGAAATGTGGGCAGGGTGGGACAGGGACCTTGGCACTGCTGGATCAGGAAGGGGACTGCAGAGTGTTGTCCCTGCAGATCCCTCCTGCCTGGTGCAGATGCCCCCCTGCTCTGCTAACCTTCTCCCCAGATTTGCTCCCTCCATATTGCTCAACCTACACACCAGATCCTCTCTCCAAATGGCAGCTCCCACCTCTTTCCAGGCAGCTGTGAGATGAGTCACAGCCCCTCCGCTGTGTCCCCACTGCCCGCAGCCCCAGCCCTGCAGCTCTGAGCGTGCTCTCTTCACTTGGAGGGTTCAGAGAGGTGTCCCCCCCCTTTTCTCTCCACACTCCTAATACACCAGGGGCAGCAGGGTCCATTCACTGGATCCATTCCCTGGGAGCATGCTGCATGGTGTGTTACCAACTGGAATGGCAACTGGGAGTGTTGTCTGTGGGCACGGGGTGTGAGCAGCACGGTGTGGGGGGCAGCTTGCACACCTCCTCCCTGCATGGATTGTGGTGAAAATGGGGGTGCTTCCCTCAGCACAGCTGGGGCTGGTATCCCCACACTCACCTTGTGGTGTCAAGGAGGTTCCTGGGGCTGGGACACCCTGCCCTGCTGGTGTCCCACCAGCCCAGCCCTGTGGCATGGCCACACTCGTCCCTGTGCCTGTGCTCTCCCAGGAAAGGCACAGAGCCCTGGAGAGAGAGAGGCAGAAGGGATGGGGCTGTGGGGGCTGCATCTCACTGGGCTGGCTCAGGGTCTCGTGCAGGCAGGACAGGGACAGGGCTGTGTCTTGCCTTCTGTGAGGACATTTCTTGCCGTGTCCTTAACTCACAGCAGTGGGCATGGCCAAGGGTGGCTGCCAGCAGGATGCATGCCAGGAAACTGCTCCTCCAGCCCCCACAGCTTTAGCAATTAGAGCCCAGGTAATCTCCTTCTCTGGGCCACAGGAGGGACCTGCAGTGTGTGGGCGCAGGGTGAGCAAATCCTACACAGCCAGGTGCTGTTACCCTCTGGAGCTGGCCAGGGCAGGGTTTTAGCCTCCAGCCTTGTCCCAGGAGAGTCTCCCTGGCCATGGGGAGGCATTGCAGAGTCTATGCCCAGCCCTGCAAGGCCCTGGGAGCCCTCAATTCCACAGGAAGGCTGCTCAGTGTGTCCCAGCCAGCCTCGTGCCAGCCGTGATTTAAGCTGGGCACTGCCCCAGTCTTCACAGGGTGACGTGTGCTGGGGTGCTTCGGATTAGAGTCAAGCTTCTTGAGTCTGATTTAAATCAGATCAGCAGAGACAGCCCAGATTATCTGCCTTGTAAACAGGGCTGAATCTGACCTATAGATCCACCCACGTAACTGCCTGGAAAACCATGGGGGGCAGTTGGTGTGCACTGGTCCAAGGGCAGAGTTTTTCCACAGTGGATCTGCTGTTACCTGAGTCACCAAAACCTTGTGAGGGCACAGATCTGGCAGGTTGCTGAGCACTGAACTTGGAGTTTAGGGATGCCAGAGTCCCTTTAAAATCCTGAGGCCAATGCCAATGCTCAGCTTCCCTTGAGGCAGAGGGTGGTTCTTGGCCACCAGAGCTGTAGGGAGATGTCAGCTCTGTGCTGCCTTGGCCAGTCTTGGTTTCCTTTGGTCCCTTTGTCACTCCTTGGAAGCTCAGCAAGCTGCACATGCAACCTCTGGAAGCAGTGAGGGATTGTCTGAGGCATCCTGCTGATATTCCCTCTCTATGCACACAGGGACATGGCTGATGCTGGTGGGTGAAGGCCAGTCCTGGGCAGGAGAGGGACTCAAGGCTGTGACTTGCAGATGAGTGTCGCAAGGTCCAGAGTGTCAATAGCTGGTGTGGGTTGTACTTTGCTTTTTTGCAGTGTGGAATGGCCAGAGGATCAATCCTGCTTGTCCCATGGTCTCCACACTCAGCCCCAGTGCATGCCGAGGGGGCTTGGGGGGGCCACAACCCATGGAAACTGAGTCCAACCATCTGGGCTTTAACTCCCTCCCTGTTTGCTCCCACAGCAGAACACACAGCGGCTGGGAGTCTCTCAAGCAACTCACTCTCTGACCACACCAGTTGTTTCTGTGGCAACCCCGAGTTTGCTGACACAGGGGCTGCCCTTCTCAGCCATGCCCACAGCATACAACACAGGTAAGATGGGCTGGGCAGAGCTAACACAGGTCAGACATGGCCTGGCAGAGCTAACACAGGTCAGACATGGCCTGGCAGAGCTAACACAGGTCAGACATGGCCTGGCAGAGCTAACACAGGTCAGACATGGCCAGGGCAGAGCTCTGACACAGGTCAGACATGGCCTGGCAGAGCTAACACAGGTCAGACATGGCCTGGCAGAGCTCTCAGGTGGGTCAATTAACACAAGAGGGAAATGCTGCAGGCACGTGCCTGCTGCTCCCCAAGCAGCTGCAGTGATGCTCATGGAACTTGCTGCTGCAAGACATGGTTGAGTCCAAGGGTTAAAATCAAAGGGAAACTCATTATATAAGTGGTGAGAACTCATTGTCGTAGCCAGAAGGGCTGTGAGGGCTGATGTAGCCCATTGCACTGTGTAAGTGGATGCTAATTACAGCTTCACCCATCCCTGGGCTCTCAGAGCTCAGGGGATGTCGTAATAATGACAACAAGCATAGGCCCCCCCCAAAAGTTTGGGAAGAATGCAAACCAGCCTGCTCGTAGGCACATCTGATTTGGGCTGGTGGATTGAAATCAGCCCCAGGCGACAATGACACTGCACTTGCCCAAGCAGAAGGGCTGTTCATCTGCCACCTGTCAGACCTCCACCAAGACTGAGGACTTGCTGGCTGCCTGTGGAACTTGTTCTGGCTCAGAGAAAAGTTTGCAAAAAATGTAAGAAGCTGCTTGTCTGGAAGAACCCAGAAGTGGCATGTTGGGAACTCCCTCTCCTAATTAGTAGGTGTAGCCCCAAAGATGCCGGTTGTGCGTGATGAGGCTCCTCTCCCTGCGTGACCATGCGGTTTACCAGCCAGGCTGGGCACTGCCAGAATCCCCAAAATAGGTTTTAATTGAGCTTTGTGCTGCTGCTCAGGGCGGAGGGGCCTGAATTTCATGCTCTCTGTAGTTATTTTTTTTCCTCACAGCTGACCATGGGTAGAGCCATGTTCCTGCCCAACTCCCGGTGGTGTCTGTGCTGAGGTGTTTGCTGTGGGGGTGAGCGTGGGGGGAAAACTCTGTAGGGTGCAAACTCTGAACCTGGCAGTTCTACCAGAGCTGCCCTGTTAATTGGATAGGAATTGTCTTGATTTTTGAAGGGTCTGGAGCACAAGGAGATGAGGGAGTTCAGCCTGGAGAAAAGGGAGACTTTCTCACTTTCCACAATAACCTGACAGGAGGGGGAAGCCAGGTGGGGGTTGGACTCTACTACCAGGTAACAAAGGGCAGGACAAGAGTAAACAGCCCCAATTTGTGCCAGGGGAGGTTGAGGTAGGATATTAGGGAAAAATTCTATGTGGAAAAGATGTTCAGGCTTTGGAACAGACTGTCTGGGGCAGTGGTGGTGTCACCATGCCTGGAGGGATTTAACAGACATGTGGCTGTAACACCTGGGGACATGGGTTAGTGGTGGCCTTGGCAGTGCTGGGGGAGCAATTGGACTTGATGGTCTTGGACAGCCTTTCCAACCTAAATAATCCTGTGATTCTGTGATGCTGCAGAGGTCATCATTGTGTGGGTGGTGGAGGGGTGCAGGTGCCCTGAGCAAACTCCCAGCTGGGAGCATTGTCCTTCCCCAGGACACACCTGTTAATTAGGTGGATATTGCCTGGATTTCAGGCTGGTGCAGTTGTGCTGAGCTTCCCTCTGGCCAGAGTTCAGTGCCCTTTCCTGCACTGGCTCCATCACTGGATTCAGTCAAACCTGACCATTCCCATCTCTGTGATCTGGGGCAGCTCCAGCTTGGAGCCTGGTGGGGGCTGCAGGGACAACCACCCTCACCAGTGAGAGTCAGGAGCTCTCAAACCAGAGCAGCTGGTGCAGGGGGTGGTGGATGGTGTGGAGCAGGGAACCTGCTGCCAGGATGTTGGGTGGGGTGTGCAGGGGATCTGCCAGTGGTGCTGGCAGCAGTTCAGCACCAGCACAGCCACCTCTGTGTGTGCTGCTGGTGTGGGGACAGCTGAAACCACAAGACACCCAAAATTAGACAGAGAAAGGGGGAGGAGAGGGTGCCAGGAGGGTTTGATGGGTGTCTGTGTCAGGCTGACATGGCTGCCCAAGGTTTGACCATCTCCTGAAGGAGCAGCACTTTCCTCCCTGGCTTTCTCCACCAGCATTCACACCCTTTGTAAAATTCCCACCTGGTGCCCCTCTGGGATTTTCGATGCTCCCGAGGTTCTGCATGGGAAGGGCATTGCCCTGCAAGTGGGGGTGGGACGAGGGTACCGGGCTGTGGGGTGCCCGTGTAGGGGGTGGAAACAGTGGTGCCGTGGGGGAGGGAGTCCCGGGCTGTGGGGTGCCCGTGGAGGGGGGACACGGTGACACTTACATGTCCCCATGGCGGGCAGGGAGCGCCCCCTGCTGCCACCCGGGACACTGTGCGTGTGGGGCTGTCCTAGGAATGGGTGGGGCTGTCCCAGGTAAGCCCCAGGCACAGGTGGGGTTGCCCCAGGTAGAGCTGAGGGTGCCCCAGGCACAGGTTGGGTTGCCCCAGGCACAGGCGAGGGTGCCCCAGGTACAGATGGAGATGCCCCAGGCTCAGGTGGAGTTGCCCCAGGCACAGGTGGGGATGCCCCAAGCACAGGTGAGGGTGACCAGGCTCAGGTGAGGGTGCCCCAGGCACAGGGGGGGATGCCCCAGGCTCAGGTGAGGGTGCCCCAGGCACAGGGGGGGATGCCCCAGGCTCAGGTGAGGGTGCCCCAGGCACAGGGGGGGATGCCCCAGGCTCAGGTGAGGGTGCCCCAGGCACAGGGGGGGATGCCCCAGGCTCAGGTGAGGGTGCCCCAGGCACAGGGGGGGATGCCCCAGGCTCAGGTGAGGGTGCCCCAGGCACAGGGGGGGATGCCCCAGGCTCAGGTGAGGGTGCCCCAGGCACAGGGGGGGATGCCCCAGGCTCAGGTGAGGGTGCCCCAGGCACAGGTGGGGTTGCCCCAGGTACAGGTGGGGATGACTCAGGCACAGATGGGAATGCCCCAGGCACAGGTGAGGGTGCCCCAGGCACAGGTGGGGATGCCCCAAGCACAGGTGAGGGTGACCAGGCTCAGGTGAGGGTGCCCTAGGCACAGGTGGGTGTCAACTGCCAGGGTTCAGTGTCCCAGGAGGAGAGGATATGTCTGTGCTCTGTACACCTGGCTGGAGGTGGCTCTGGGGGTCTCCATGCTCATGGCCCTTTCTGGGGGAGCCAGACACAGCTGCACCATGAGGCTGCTCTGGCCACTGCTGTGCCTGGGGGCAGGGGCACTGCTGGGTGTTGTGGAGTGTGGAGGGTGGAAGAAAACTGGATATAAGGAGGAAACTGTTCACACTGAGGGTGGTGAGGTGCTGGCACAAGTTGCCCAGAGAAGCTGTGGCTGCCCCATTCCTGGGAGTGTCCAAGGCCAGGTTGACCAGGGCTTGGAGCAACCTGGGATAGTGGAAAGTGTCCCTGCACGTTGGACTAGATGGCCTTTAAATGTCCTTCTGGTGGCACTTAGTTGATGCAGTGTTTGGTCATAGCTTGGACTGGATCTCAGAGGTCTTTTCCAACCTGATTTATTCTGTGACTCCAACACAAACCATTTCACACAGACTAGCTGTGTCTTCTGGCCAGCATCCCTGTGCCACATGAGCTGACATTCCATACATTTTATATTTGTGTCTCTTGTGGATCTCCATCCTCTGTCAGTGCTCAGGGCACTGTGGGGGCAGGTTTGACATTGAAATGACTGCAGGGCTCCTTCCCTTCCAGATTATCAGCTGACGAGCGCTGAGCTGTCCTCGCTGCCAGCATTCAGCTCACCTGGAGGGCTGTCCCTTGGCAACATCTCTGCCTGGCAGCAGCAGCAGCAGCAGCAGCAACAGCAGCAGCAGCAGCAACAGCAACAACAGCAGCAACAGCAGCAGCAGCAACAACAGCAACAGCAGCAACAGCAGCAGCCACAGCCGCAGCAGCAGCAGCAGCACCTGGTCCCGGTGTCACTAGGAAACTTAATGTAAGTGACACAAGAGGGAAATGGGGAATTCTGAGGGTGCCAAACCTGCAGAGCCCCAGCTGTGACTGCTCCCTGGCTTCTCCAGACTCGTGTCAGGCCCTGGTGGGTCCACACTGTGCTCTGGGGGGCAGGAGCTGTGTGCCCATGCACAGCTGCAGGAGGGCCCAGCACAGCTGGCTTGTCAGGTTTGGGAAGTCCTGTCCCTCTTGCTGTAGGAGTGACCCAGAGGCCCTGGCTGAGATCAGGGTACTTGGGGATGCTCTGAGAGTCTCTCCTGCTGCCTGTCCACAGTGGGATTGATCCCTGCATTTACCTGGGGGGAGCTGAGAATCAGCCAGAGGCAGTGTTAGATGGGATGGACCATGCAGGATAAGGTGCCTGGAATTGTGCCCTGCTGGTATAGAAGAAGGTGGCTTTTAGTATTGCAAAGAGATAGCTTGTCTCCAGGGCAGAAGATACAAGCACTTGCATCTTAGAGCAGGATTCTTGAAGTGGATCTGCTTTTAGTCTGGAATAAAGCATCCACACACAGAATTACACACTCAAAGATTTAATCCACTTGCCCATGATCGCATTGAGACTAGGAGACAAAGAGAGGCAGGAATTGAAGAGGATCAATAGGGATCAATGACTGCCCCAGTCACTGAGTCAAAGACACTGACATTTCCACCATGAAGTGCCAAATGGATGGGTGGATGGAGAGATGAGGGGGGGATGAATAGAGGACTGAAAGGACAGATGGACAGATGAAGGGGTGGAATAGATGGATTGGGGGGAGGAATGGATGGAGGGGTGGATGGATGGACCAGGTTTTCGTGTAGGAGTTTAGTGTTTCCTCACTGCCTGCTGCATGTTTTCCAGGCAGGGCAGGCAGCAGCTTCCACAGTAGCTGCCTGGACCTCCTGTGAGGCTGTAGGATGTGTGGAAAGCCTGGACAAAATTTTGTGTTGTAGTAGAGGTTGAGGAGGTTCCCAGTTTTGAGCAAAACCACCTAGCCCTGTGCTGGGTCTGTGCAGCCCACAGGGATGCTGGGGCAGAGCCATAGGGACACCCATGGGACAGGAATGTCACAGCCTGTCCCTCTTCTCCATGAATTTGGGTCACTGCTGAGGGACAGTGGATGGGATTGGGGCTGGATCAAGGGCTGCTGGGGGAGGAGGGATGCTGCCCACAGGGTCTGATCCCAGCTTGGTGGTGGTGAGTCCTGGTGACTGCACAGATCATGAATTCTGGAGTCACAATTCTGATTCTGAAGTCATAATTTTGTTTACGAATCCAGATTAATAATCTAATCCAGGTTCATAATCATGGGTTCATTCAGCTGTAGTGTGTGCAAGTTCTGAATTCTCTGCACTGGAGGTAAAAAGCCACCAAAAAGATAATAACAAGATATTTCCCGTTATCTCCTCCTCTATTTTTTTCTCCCCCTTCCTCCCCTTTTGCTCTCCTCCTCCTCCCCTCCCCACCTCTTCCCCCCAACCTTCCGGCTGCCCAGACAAGGGAGTCACTTGTCCCACACCACCACTTTGACTGTCAACACCAACCCCAACATCAGCATCAAGTCGGAGCCCGTCTCGCCCAACCGGGAGAGGAACACTGCCACCCCGCTCAGCACCTTCCCCCACCAGCCCCGGCACGAGCCCACCGGCCGCTCGCCCGTCGACAGCCTCAGCAGCAACACCAGCTCGTACGAGGGCAGCAGCGAGCGGGACGATCCCGCCCGCCCCGATTTCGGCTCCTCCCTGGGCCTCCTGCGACCCACCAGCGAGCCCGAGGGGGAGAGCCCCTCCGTAAAGCGCATGCGGTTGGATACCTGGGTCACATAACGGGGTCCCCGCCGTCCCTGGGAGCTCCAGCAGGGCCACC
>WEIU01004137.1:122465-132570 GCA_013389925.1 Aegithalos caudatus
AAAAAAACCCCAACCAGACCCATAAACCAAGTATTATGTTTTCACTACCTCCATCCATCACCCTTCCTTGTCCAATGCAGGAAGCCACACTCGGGATATAAGAGGGCCTTCCCCTCTTTATTTTTCCCTTTTCCCAGGCAATTTTATCTCCCTTCTGTCCCTCTGCCCCTCCTCTCTCTAGTCTCTCACCTGTAGTATTTTACCTGGCTACTGTAATTGTAAATAGCGAGTTTCAATCTGTTAGCAATGGTAACAGTACAGAAAACTGGTTTTGGGGTTTGTTTTTTTTGGTTTTTTGGTTTTTTTGGGTTTTTTTTTTTTTTTTTGGTTGTATTGATATGAAATGAGATTATATTTTTGTCAGAGTATATTGTAATAATACTGACTTTGGACATGGCCGAGTTGTACAGCGATTTCTTGTTTAACCCTCTTGGCTCTTCCCGTGCACCCCCTCTCCCCAGGCCTCCCTGCTCCTCAAGTTTCCATGTCCCAGACCTGGACCCTGCCAGGGTCCTGGACAGGAGCAGCCACTTGGTACCAGGGCTGCTTTTCCACAGGGTTCCCAACACGCCGGCGTGTCCCCCGTGGGTCCGGAGAGGTCAGCAACACCCAGGAGTGTCTCTTAGTGAGCCTTGGAAATGGGGAGGTCCCAGATGTGCAGGGATGCCCTGGATCTCTGCTACGCTCCGGGCAGGAATCAGGCACGTTGGAGCAGTAAACGGGGTCGTTCCAATTCCCCTTTTTTCCCTAGCGAGTGGAAACCCCGGTTACTTCCCAGTTTCTTCCTCCCGAGCTCCGTTCTCTGGAGCGATGCCTGTTTGAAATGTGCTTTACTTAAGCCAGAAGAGGGTGGTGTGGCTCAGGCTCCGCCAGGACCGTCTCCCAAAGAGGCTGGGATGGTTTTCAGGGAGCTGAGGTTTCTGCGGTGCCCCCAGCCCCATCGTCACTGGGTGGGGATGGGCAGCTGCTGTCTCCCCCCGCATCCCCCACGGGCCGCGGGGGGACCCCAGCATTGTGCTGGGGGACAGTGAGGGATTTCTTCAATTCAGGTGGGGTTTCAGAGTGAGATTATCCTGCTGGTGCCACTGAGACGTGGAGCCTGGTCCAGCTCCTCACTCTCCGGGCGTGAACCCACCTCGGAGCCGTAGGGACATCCCCTCCCCAGGGAAAGGCTCTCGTGGGACGGTGCTGGGATGTCCCCCTGGGCTCCTGGCATCTCCAAGGGCGAGGGATGAAGCAGCCCACCTTGGGCCGTGACTCCCCTCCTCCCCACGGCTCTTTCCAAGCATTTGCAGGTAAATCAGGTGCTCTAGGGGTGGGGACCTTCGTGGCCGAGCTGCTGCTCCCGCCTCCTGTCCCCCATGGCCTCCGGGTCGGGCCCTCGTCCTCCCCCATCCCTTTTGCTCCCCTGGCTCCCCATAGCTCAGTTAAGCAGGTAGATGTTAGCATACTCTGGGGTGTCTGCAAAAACCTTTGTAAAATAGAATAGACCCATTAAATGATGCACTAAAAAAAAAAAGAAAAAAATGCCCCCCATCAGCTTCTCTGTGATGGTTCGTTGGATGTCCCCGCTCAGCCCGTCTGTACCGGCACAGGCAGCTCTGCATCCTCCCCCCAGGGTGCTGCACAGGTAGAAACAAAACAGGACGTGCACTTCCCCCGAGGAGTTTTATTTATTGTTTTGAGAAGCAATTTAAAAGGGAAAAAAAAAAAAAAAAAGGAGAGAAACTGTATCTATAATATATATATATATATATTTTTAACCTCTTTTTTTCCCTGATGCTCCTCCACCCGTGTGTATGGGTGTGTGTGTGTGTGCGAGTCAAGGGATTCGGCGCCCATGGGTGGCAGCTCGGGGCAGCCGTGGGGCAGCCGTGGGGCAGCCGTGGGGCAGCCGTGGGGCACAGGGACCAGGGCGTTCCCTCCCCCGTGTCCAGCTCTCCGGGCGGTGCACTGGGAGCCCAGCAGCAGCAGTGGGAGGATTTATGTCGAGAGCTTGTAATGTTTTAACCGGGATCTTGGGCTGATTTCATCTTTCTCTGGAGTGTTTGCACCCTCGGGGTCTGGCCTGACTGAGAACCTCCCGTGCCCTGGGGACGCCATCCCCACTCTCTGTCCCCATTCCCTCCCGTCCTTGCTCCCTTGACAATCAGTGGCTCCTTCCCAGGGACTGCAGCACGTGGTTGAGACGTCTATTTCGTTTTTTCAATATTCCTTTTTTTGTGCTGTATGGTGATGCGTTATTGTATATTCCACAATAAGAAAAAAATATATTAAAAAAAATGATGATAATAATAATAATTACCATGAGAAATTCTTATGAGTTTTGTTTGGAAACTCTTTCACTATATTTGTTGTAAAGAGGTTTACTATTAAAAAGAAAAAAAATACACGTTTCTGATAATTTTCCACGCCTCTGGCTCTTTCTTTCCTGCTCTCTGTATGGCAGGGTGCTGCAGGGCGTCACTACAGGCTCCAGGTCTGGGGAGGTGGGGATGCTCCGGTGGTGTCAGTGGCTGCAGGGAGCTCAGGCAGTGCAGTGGGATGCACCTGGAGCAGCTGCAGGGATGCAGGAGCAGGGGTGACCCCGCTGTCCTCAGGGGTTCCCAGTCTCCCGTCCCTTTCCCACATCTGTGAAGGATCCAGCCAGGCTGAGGAACAGGACAGCCCTGGCTCGGTGGAGAGGCTGCCCCAAGGCAGTGATGGCTGTCCTGGGATGCTTTTGGCTTCCCTGGGATACTCCTGGTGGAGATGGTGATTCCCCCACTGCCCAGGTTCTGGTGCCTCCCTGCAGTTCTTGGGCTGGGCTGGATGCCCCAAGATATCCCAATACATCCCAGGCTGTGGCTCCCACAGATCCTCACAGCCTCCCTCCAGGTCAGGGACTGCCTTTCAGAGCCAAAACTTTTTCTGGTGGGGTTGGACCATCCCCTGATGCCCAATGAGAACCATGTGGGCTGCATTTTAGACCAGGGCCTCCCTTCAGATGGCGATGAAATTCTGTGGGGGCTCCAGTGAGGATGTGAAGTGAGTGTGATCTGAGGACGTGTTTTTGGGGTGGATCCCTGTTGCACAACCTGGCTGGGTACCTCTGGATTCAGGATATGCCTGGGAATGCAGTGAGGGTGGGACCTGCAGGAAGGGCAGCAGGGCCTGTGTCCTGGGACCCTCAGCCCAAGTGCTGCAGTCAGTTTTGGGACCCTCATGACAAGAAAGACATGGAGGGGCTGGAGCATGTCCAGAGAAGGGAACGGAGCAGGGGAAGGGGCTGGAGCACCAGGAGGACCTGAGAAAGCTGTGGGGGATCTTCCTGGTGAAAAGGAGGCTCAGGGGGGATCTTCTCATTCTCCACAACTCCCTGACAGGAGGGGACAACCAGGTGAGGGTTGGGCTCTGCTGTCAGGGAGGAAAGGACAGGACCAGAGGAAATGGCCTCAAGTTGTGCCAGGGGACATTTAGGTGGGATATGAGGAAAATTCCTTCATGGAGAGGGCGGTCAGGCACTGGCACAGACTTCCCAGTGCTGTGGTGGTATCCCTGTCCCTGAAGGGATTTAACAGACGTTTGGATGTGGCACCTGAGGACTTGCATGAGTGGTGGCCTTGGCAGTGATGGAGGAGCAGTTGGACTCTCTCAGCCACATTTTTACAGCCTTCTGAGAGTTTGTAAAATCTTCTGATTTTTCTAAAGTTCTTTTTGTATGCTTATATGTTGAAGTGGAGTCCTTTCAAGGACTCTGTAGGAAAACAATCTATGCTTACATTCTTTTCTCAAGGAGAGACATTTGATGGACTTTTGTCCCCACCAGTGTGGATGGAGAGGTGGTAACTTCTCCCTCCAATCCAGGGGTAATCCCTGGATAACTATAAAACCCAAATTGTAAAATAAACTTTCTCATTTTCCTGCCTTCGAGCTCACTGGGTTCTGCGCCTTCATTTCCATGTCATATCGTGAGAGGACTCCATGACTCAGAGGACTCTTCCAGCCTTAAATATTCCTGGCTTCTATAATTTCAACTAAACCAGGCCAAGAGGTTTCTCCCAGCAAAAATCACCTTTTCACCCCAAAACTGAGGCAGGGGAGGGGGACATCCCCTTCCCACGGGGATCAGCCCCGATGCTTTATTTCCTTGAACGCTTTCAAAGCCGAGTTACTCCCGGTCCGGGCTCGGAGGAGCGGGGGGAGCCTGGGGGGGTGGGCGCGTTTCTCCGCTGCGGCCGCCAGGTGGCGGTAGCGCGCCGCGGCGCTGATTGACAGCTGTCAATCACCGCNAGCGGGGGGAGCCTGGGGGGGGTGGGCGCGTTTCTCCGCTGCGGCCGCCAGGTGGCGGTAGCGCGCCGCGGCGCTGATTGACAGCTGTCAATCACCGCGGCCGGCGGGGCTGGAAGTGGGGGGCGGAGGGAGTGCCAGGATTTGGGGCACCCCGGAGCTGAAGAGAGGGCGGTTTGGACCCCCGTGGGCTGTTGGACCCCCATCTTTCATTGTCTCGGTTTCTGCGTGGCTGGGGAGTTCCTCTGTCTGGAATGAATTCCTTGGGAATAAAATGAATAAAACCACAGAGATGCTTGATATGAATTAGCAACCCCGAAAGGCAGCGCTGTGTCGGGAACACCCACAGCAGTGTGGGCAGAAGGTGAGGGGGGAATCTGACCCTCTCTTCCCCACTGGTGAGACCCCACTGCAGAGCTGCCTCCAGCTCTGGGGTCCCGGCACAGGGAGGATGTGGAGCTGCTGGAGAGAGCCCAGAGGCCACAGAGATGATCCGAGGGCAGGAGCCCCTCTGCTCTGGAGACAGGCTGGGAGAGCTGAGGGTGTCAGGATTTGAAAAGGGAAGGCTCTGGGGAGACCTTAGAACCCCTTCCAGGGCCTAAAGAGGCTCTGGACTTGGGACAAGAGCCTGAAAACACAGGACAAGGGGGAATGGCTTCCCCCTGCCACAGGGCAGATTTAGATGGGATATTGGGAAGGAATTCTTGACTATGAGCTTGGTGAGACCCTGGCACAAGTTGCCCAGAGAAACTGTGGCTGGCCCTGGAAGTGCTCAAGGCCAGGTTGGACACTTGGGCTTGGAGCAACCTGGGNGACAAGGTGAGCTTTATGTTCCCTCAAAAGCCAAAACCATCCCCTGATTCTTTGCTGACTGAGACAATGACAGCAGCCTGCAAGATTTCCAACCTGTGCAAATGAGGCAAGGACCTGGACCATCCCTGCCTTCCCTTCTGAGGCTGCATTTGGAGAAACCACAGGGCTGACAGCACTCCCTGAAATTAGTTTCCCAGTCATGGGAAAAGATGGTTTGAAGAGTGGGATCAAAGCCATCCATCTCTGAGGGGCTTGCTACCGCTTGGCTTTGTATCAACGTGTTCTGTTGGCTGAATTCTGCCAGCCAGCCCCAAAATACCCCACAAAACATTTTTGCTGAAAGAGCCATTTCAGGCAATCTGCTTTTTCCAAGGAGCGGGCTGGGAGCTGGGAGCCAGGCCCCTTGGACAAAGCTCTCGCTCTTCCCTGGCCAACTGGAGCTGGGAATGGCAACGCTGAGGGTTTATCAAAAGACACTTTTGGGAATGCTGGATGATTCCGTTTGTCTCACGCTCCCTTTGTGCCGGAGGGGCTCTCTGGCTGCGCTGGGAAGTGGCTCTGCTCGCCAGGGATGTGGCAGCCAAGGGAAAAGGGAGGAAAGAAAGAGAAAATCCTTTGCCCTGCTCACTCAGCTGGCAGCCTGGGAAGGACCTGGAGCTTTTCCTCGCCTGTATTTCCAAGTTTCAGTAATGGAGGAGGGTGGAAGCTGAAGTTTGGTTCCTCCCTATGTATGGGGTAATCCTTGGTTAGAGCCTCTTCCAGCTCCAGGTCTAATCACTCCCTGCAGCCACAAACTGTTCTCTGTGTGGTCAAAGAACAGTAGAAGAATAGAAAAGGGGTAGTAAAAGAATAGCAAAAGAGTAGTAAAAGATTAAAGCCCAGTTTTATATTTTTAAATTTTCAAGATGTGGTCTCTGCTCAGGAGAAGGAACCTGGAGTCAGTAGTTTGAGGGAATAGAGGTCATTTCAATCTCTTTTTGACTGTATTTGGTGTGAGAAGGATGCCTGGGACAGCACCTTTCCAAGACCACAAAGTTTCCATCTGTGGAATCACATGCTCTGCACCAGTGTGTGCCCTTGCACCCCGAGATGGTCCAAAAGCTCCTGGCTGCTCCAGAGTGTTTATTTTACACCCACCCTACTCACACTTTGAAGTAGATTTAAGCAACAACAACAAAATTATAGGCCCAGTATAAATCTTTAATCAGAACATGCTTCCCCCTCCGAGCCTGCACTGCTGTGCACAATCAGAACGCAAATCAAAAGAAAGCAGAGTAAATTATTCATTGGGAATCTATTCCTGCTTTCCCTACATGGGAGACTCGGAGGCAGAGTTCGGGGGGTGTGGCTGTCTCGGGACTTTAATATTCACTCCAGTAAGTTGAGCTGTGGCCACGGTGCTGAGGCAGGGGCAAAGCCCAGCTCCTGGTTTGTCTCTGCCATCCCTGGGGGTTGATCCATGGCCAGGGTGACCCAGGGGTGGGAGCTCCACCGCTGCCTCCTCCAGCCCTTCCCAAAGGACCCCTTCTCCCACCCAGCCCTGTGGGATGACACTTGAGTGGTTACACCACCCCTCCCAGTAAAAGGCATCTACATGGATTTACCCCTGGGGAAATGAGTCCCCTGAGCCAAGCCAGCATCTCTCCAGCTCTTCCCATCCCTCCCTCATCCCACACACTGCACCCACCTACACAGGCTATTTATGGAATGCCCAGCAGACACCGAACCACACCTGCCCACCGAGCTGCTGTTTGCCACTGATGGGACATGGAGATGTTGGGAGGATCTGAACACTGAGGCAGAGTTACCAAAGCTGTTTGGAGAATGGGCCAGTACTATTATTATTATTATTATTATTATTATTATTATTATTATTATTATTATTACTATTGTTAACCTTGCATTATTTATCCAAGGAATGCCTGGCCCCATCACTGCTGTGTGTCTGACACAGTGCATTGTTCTCAGCTGTTAGTGGAATCAAACCCCTTTTTCTTGAGTTGGTTTTTTTCTTAAATTTTATTTTAGAGTCACGCTCCATGGCACAAACTGTAAAAATAAATTTTAAAATGGCCAAAACAGACAGGTCGAGACCTTTCTGCTAACAATCCTCCACCCCATCCTTGAAATCTAAAGTAGTGAAGGATTTTGCAGAAAATAATGGATCATTTTCCCATTTACCCATGATTCAAGGATTAATAACTAATCCCATCAAAGGACATCTGCTTAGATTGTTCCTTGTCAGTGAAAGTAAATAGAGCCTTTTAGTCTTTAGACCTAAACTCCTCTGAGGTTATTATGCAGAGGAACCTCCTACAAGCGGTCGCTTTCTCTGTCGCTCCTGCTGTGACTAACCCTGGAGGGAGAAAGCAAACTTTGCAAGTCCCTGGACATAAAGGTTATTTGCTAGAATGGAGGAGACTTTTATGAGAGGCCGGGTAAGCTGAGACCCTCACCCTCCCCTGAGGCTTGGCTCGGGCAGGGGGCTGCAGCCCGCCGAGCCCTTTGAGCTGCTTTGTCCTCCCTCTATGGCACATTCCCCATTCGGGGCGGGAGTGCCGGGGCTCTGCTCTCCCCAAAGCTTCTCCCCTACTTCTGTGCTGCTCCAGATCAGCTCTTCTGGGGTTAAATGGGAAAATGAGGGATTGTTTAGGTCTGGGTCCAAAATCCAGGATTGGCAGGAAAAGTCTGGGAGGGGGGTGGATGTGGGAGGGGGGGATGGGGTTGGGGCTCCATCCTGGCAGAGGAATGGGGACCTTGGGGGAAGCGGGGAGAGGGTGACACAGGATTTGAGGAAAAAAAGACCTTGGACAGTGAGCTACTTGTAAAACAACGGCCTGTCAGAGCACCACCTGGGTTTGCATCAATGGGGCTCCCAAAACTACTTTTTGGGGGGGATGGAGACGTTCCCAAAGGGGTTTTGGCCATGAGTGGCTAAGCCAAAATGTGAGAAAAATGCCCCAAGTGAGAGGAATCCTCTTTCCTCTTCTGCCCAGCAGCTGCTCTCTGTAAATACTGATAACTGGCCCTGCCCAGGGCAGAAAGGCCCCCAGAGGGGAGATCCCTCCAGGTCACTTGGGGAGAGCCTGGTGCAAGGCACAGCAGATCCTAGGTCCCTGTTCTCTCCTTCTGCCGGGGTGGAAATAACCACTGGCGCTCGTGCCAGGCCGTTGGAGGGATGCATGTTGTAAGCATTTCAGAACATCTAAAATTAGACTTTGTCTTTTTTTCCCCCTACCAGAACATGGCTGAGTGTCTCATCCATCAACACCAGCTGTGGATTTTTTTTTGCTACCGCTTTGGAAAAAGCTTCCTCAGAGATACAGACAAAAAAGAAATGCTGCTCCACCCTCTCCCTGGTGCACACAAAATATGAGAGTAATTACAAACTGGGGCTGTGGGCCTCAAAAAACCCAGACCCTGCTCTGGCCTATTGAGGGAAATCTTTCAAAATCCAAATGGAAACCAGCCCTATCAACCTTTTGCCATGTGGGGAAGCTGGTCCTGCTGTGCTCAGCCCTCCCAGCCCTCCGGACCCTCAGCCCCGATGCTGCTGTAATCCAGACTCGGCTCCGAGCTCCGGCGAAGGGAACAATTGCAGGCAGAGCCAGTGGGAGTTCAAAAGGAGCAATACTGAATTAAACGATAGCAATTTCCCTTATTTTCTGCCGCTTAAAGGTGCACGCTGGGAATGTTTAAATATCCTTGTTATCCCCTTCAATACCTAGGGAACATTTTTTTAACGAGCTGGGCTGTAATCAGGCCGTGTTCGTGCCAGGCATCCCTTACAACAGCCGTTCTCCAAAGGAGCTGTCCAGATCGAAGCCCTTTGAGGCAGAAGAAAAGGCACCTGCTGGATGGAGGGCTCCAGGCAGCTGAGCTGGGGTAGGTGCTGGGGGGACACTTCACCCAATTTTACCAAGAAAAAAACAGAGCTCCCTGCCAGTACAGAGAGAGGGAAATTTGGTATTCGGTTTAGGTTTGGGGTTTGTGAGGTTTTCCTGTTTTGATTTTTTTTTTTTTTTTTAATGTTGGTTTGGAGGTGAGCTGAAGCTGAGGATAACATCACATCTGAGGCTGAGATGGTCTGATATAAATTAATTTGCTTGTTTTCAGGCTGCAGCCCCCTTCCCCCTCTGAAGCTACTGGGTTACATGGGTGCCTTTGAAGGTGTCGTGCTACTGTTCAGCCTTTGGGTTGAACTATTAGAATATCCTGAATTACTAAAACCTTCACTTGAGGTGGAGGAAAGCACTTGCTGGGGAGAGCCAGGAGGAAGCCATGAGGCTTTCCAGCCCTGAGGCAAGAAGGATTTGTCTCACTGTGGGGTTCTTAGTCAAGGATGGAGCAAAGGGTACTCATACCCAGGGCAGAGGCTGTGGGTGCCCAGGGCAGAGGCTGTGGACAGGCAGGAGTTGCCTGAACATGGCTGGCACAGCCCTGCAAGCCTGGGGACAGCTTGGGAGCTTCTCTGTCACTGTCCTTCAGTGTGCACCCGCTTCATTCAAAATGCAGCTTTTGTTGGTATTTTCTTTGTCTGGAGGATGCTGAAGCAGTGGCACCGCATGGCCCAGGCAGCAGCAAAAGTGCCCAGCAAAGGCAGAAAAATGCCATCCATGGAGAGGAGGCTGGCACCAAGACAAAGACATTTATTTAGAAACAACCCAGCTCCAGACCCTTCCCCCAAACCTACAAGTCACTAATCTGCTCAGGCAACTGTACCCCAGATTTTGAGGTGGCTGGAACTGCTTAGAGAATCTCAAACAAAAATCTGTATCTGAATGTCCCAGGGCAGCAGCCACACACACACACTCAGAGGCAGGGCTGGTCGTGTGAACATTGTCTACAGAAGATAACCCACAGCTTGTCTAAAATCAGGCGTCTGTGTGGACATCTCAGGGCTGCAAATACTTAAAAAACCAAAAATCCTCTCTGACCCATATGTGGCATTTCTTACACAGCTCATACATCTCCCACACGGAGCCTCTCTGAGCTGGCAGGCCAAAAAAAAAAAAAAAAAAAA
>WEIU01004137.1:158173-178680 GCA_013389925.1 Aegithalos caudatus
AAAAAAAAAAAAAAAAAAGAAGAAAAGAAAGAAGTGGGGAGGGGGGACCCAACAAGGTGAAGAGGTTTAAATCAGCTTAGCCCAAATGCCAATTAAAAACCAAAGAGGATTAGGCTTGTGATCAGCAGAATAGACAGTCATTGTACCCGGGAGGAGGTTCCCCCTCCCCAGGCCAGACGCGGTGGTGCCGCAGGTTTGGCTGGGATCTGCTCTGCTCCCCCGGCAGAACAGAGCGGGGCTGGGGCTGCCCCTGACCCCGGGGCTGAGCTGGGCACCCACCAAAGCACAGGGCAGAGACCAGTTCTTGGTGCAAAGATATTTCTTAAGTGTGTGCAGGGACTCCTGTCTCGCCTTGAGTTCAGCTGAGCAAGGGGAGGTTTCAACCCCTCTGCCAAGGGGAAGGTCTGCTCTGAAGTTGGCTCAAGCATCCCTTGACCAGGGGCTGTGCAGGGTCCCTGGGGTGAGGTCCTTCCTGGGGGTGTGAGCAGACACTGTCCCCATCTTGTCAGAGCCCCACATGCATCTCAGGTGCTTGTGCTGGCTGAAGGCTCTCTCCAATGGTAGGGTCCTTGGTCAGACCTTTGCTCCAGAGCAGCCAGTGCATCACCTTTGGCCCAGGACATTGTGACAAAGTGCCAGGACCATCACACAAGTTCTTCTCCAGCCAGTGGATGTCCAGAGAAGACTAGTTCTCTGCTCCATGGTCTGGAGTTTTGATGTCAGTGCTCTCTGCCTGGTTTAGTCCTCTACACTGCCCACTAACTTGCTGCTTCCATGGTTTTGAAGTCTAAGGTAGGCAGAACCCATGGTCCTTGTGGCCCCCTCACCTGTGAGAGGAAACCAGACTGGGTGAGGTGTGTCTGCGTGATTGCTTGGACTCAGAATCATGTGGCTCACCCAGTTCTCTCCCAGCACACTGGTAAACTGGTAAAACTCCAGGAACAGGAAGATGCTCTGCACCATTGTGGTAACGAGAATCAGTTCTGTGGCTGCAGCTGTTTCATTCCTGACTGCTGACAGAGCAGTGAAGGCAAATCCCCTGCAGCCAGAATGGCCACACTGGTGTGAAAAGGGTGTTGCCAGAGCAAGAGTGTCCTGATGCCACAGGACACTGATGTCCACACTGGCTACTTAAAATGTGTCCTCATTTAGGTAGAAAATTTAATTCTACACTAACTTTGAGGCTGTTTGGTAAAGGAAAGTTGCCAAGTGTAGGTGGGAGCTGGGCCAAGCAGGGAGAGGTTTAAGGGACATCAGCAACAAACTCAGGTGCAGCTTGAGCACCTCCATGTCTGAGTGGGGGTGAGCAGCCTGAGCTCCCCCTCTTTTAGCAGGATGCTGCCTGGCAGTGGGGGTGCAAAGTGACCCCCTGCACACCTGTCCTGCCTCTTCTCAGTGTCTCTGCAAGGTGGGGCCTTTCTGCTAATGGGGACCATCTCCTGGCTGAGGACACCTTGGAGCTTGGTGGATCCCACTGTCTTGCCTTGCACGGGGCTCCAGGGATGGCTGAGCTGCAGCCTGGTCCAGCTCCAACCTTCTCCTGAGGACACTGAGCTGAGACCTTGCTGCTGTTGGCTCTAGGTGTAAATGCTCCCAGCCTTGAGCCAGGGAGAAGAGAAAGGGAGTGAAAGGGCCTTTTCCCTCAAGAATAGAAGCAGGAGAAACCATCCTGCTTCTGACCAGGAGCTGCTTGTCCCTGTTCCCAGGCACAGTCAGCACTGGCTGAAGGACCACAGTCATATCCAACAGGCGACTCCGGTGATGAGGCGGTGGTGCTTGGGGGAGGCAGAAAGCAGAAAAACTGTGGAGCAAAGGAAATTTGCTTTGAGGGGACAGGGAAAGTGTGAAGGGGACGCTGTGGGCTGAGAGGTGCAACGCCTCCACCTCCCTCCTTCAAAAACCCCTGGTGCCTCTGCTGTCCCCATGCCTGGGGATGCCCAGCGCTCGGGCTGTGGGAGCGAGGGGGAGACAGGGGCAGGATCCGTTGCTTTTTTTTGTTGCTGCCGTGTAATTTATGATATGAGAGAGAGCCATTGTCTGGACCCATCCTGTATTTTTCCGAGGGCTTTGCCTCTCTTCCCAGACCCCCGCTGTGCTCCTGCTACTGTACGGTTGCTATGGGGCTGCTCCCCGTGCCGCGGCTATGCGGGGCAGTGCCGGGGAGGGCTGCCCGCCGCGGCCGGACCCATCTGGAGCCCCGAGCCCGCTGCCGCAGCCCGGCGGCCCCGCTGACGTGCCGAGGGCCTGGGAATGGGGCTTTCGGCCCATCCAAGTTCACGGCCACCGGAGGCATTCAGCTGCCGGAGGGGCGGGGTGGGGGGCAGCGGGATCTGGGGCGTTTGGCTCCATTCTCCCTTCCCTTTCAGCGCCGGCAATGTCCTCGGTGCATACAGATCCCCCGTCCCTTTCTCCTCCTGACAAGTGCGCACATAAATAAATTACCCCACCGGGCGAGTGTGGAACAATCTGTCCCCTAAATTCTATTCATCGCCAGACAGGACTCATTATTCCCCCGATTAAAGCCGCTGGAGTAGCTTGCAAGGGTTACAGTTACTCTGTCAAACTGTAAATAAGACACTAAAAATAAAGGGCGCTGGCGAGAGAAGGGGGAAAGGGAAGCCAGACTAATGCCTGCTGCTAGGGAAACCGAATGAATCCCTAATGACGCCTGTGTACAAACTGCAAATAATGAAGGAAAAGTGACAAACAGACCTCAGCCAGGCTGAGGCGAGGTCTTCGCTCTGTGATGGCAGTGGGGACCAACTCACCCTGTCCTCCAGGGAGAGCGGGACCCCCTTCCACACCCCTCTGAGCAGAGCATTGAAGCCCTTGTCCTTCTCTTGCAGGAAGGTTTAGGTCTTGTGTTTATTTTTCAGGCACAGAACCCCCCTCTGCCTGAGCCCACATTTTGAGGTTGTAGGGAACAAAGGTCCATTGCCTGCAGCCTCAGGGCAGTGTGCAGAGCAGCAGCACCCAAAGTTTAGTTTGTGCTCTGCTGTTAGAACAGCTCAGAGCTCTGACCTAGGATGGGGTTAGGACCAGGGGAGTTAAATCCATCCTTCTGCCCAGAGCCTTGAGGGATGCAGCCCAAGCTCTTTCCCACCTGCAGCAGCTCATCACTCTCATGGCTGAGATGGAGATGCAAGGCTGAGTCCCAGGTCTGAGCAATCTGGGTCTGCTCCTCGCTGCTGCCTGTGCCATGATAGATCACAGGGGAGGATGTGTCCAGCCCTAGAAAGCCTCTTTGGATAATAGTTCCTTCTTTTGCCAGCCAGCAAAGATAGGGACATTTGCCTTGCAGCAGATCCTTTTTCTCCTTTGATATCTTAGAGCTGAAGAAATGAGGCAAAAAAAAATCAGCTATAGGCTTGTCGTGGGTGTTTCTCAGTTCCAGAGGGACTGAAATGTGAGAGTTTTATTTCAGGTCCTGCTTGAACTATTCCCATCACCCGCAATGGGTGAAATGCTGGAATTCTCTGTGTTGCTTGGGGAAATGTTTTGATTCATTCCCTCCAAGCATGTAAAAGACAGAGCAGAGACAGCTCTGAGCTGTGCCCTTCCAGGTGGATCCCTGCTCTCCAAAGGAGAGCAGCGAGCAGGGAAGGTCCTGGTAGGGGTCTGCAGGCCTTGGGACTCAGAGCAGACCAGGCTGGACACTGAGCCCTCATCCCCCAGGTCTGTGTGGATGCCTCAGTGCACTCCCATCCTCCCACAGAGCCTAGCAGTGCTGGGGCCTTTCTGACCCCCAACAAGGAAGGGCACAGCCAAGAGCAGGGGGAGCAGCAGCAGCCAATGTTCCCTGCCCTGTGGATGCTGTTCAGCACAGCACCCACATGTTCTCCCACCAGCAGCAGAATTGCAAGGGGCCTCGTGCAGGCAGCAGGTTTTTTTGAGACATGCTCTGCCTGGGGCTTCTACAAGGCTCAGACATCTTAAAAGGGATTTTTCAGGCCAGCCGAGCTAGTCTGGAGCCCAGTTGCATTTCCCAGTCAGGTCAAACCTAGGCTTAGCAGATTTCTTTACTTTCTGTCTTAGGGGAAACAAACCCTTTACAACCAAAATTCCCAGCTGTGAGGCCTCATGACTCCAAAGCAGCATTCCTGGGACATTCCTGATGCCATGAATTTCAAACAGAGGCACATGTCTCCACATCTCCATGTGCTCTACCAGCTGGACTCTATTATTCAGGAGAAGCTCCAGGATGGAGCAGGAGATTCATTATTGGCTTTGGTAATGGTGGTGTCTGTGCAGCTCCCACAGACCCAGGTGGGTGCATGCAGGTGGTGATGAAGTGAGAGCTGCACTCCTGTCCCTCCCCTGCAACATTTACCAGCTCAGCTGGAAAAAGAGCAGTTTGAAAAAAGTCTCATAACTAGCCAGACCTGAGCAAGTCAAAGCCACACCTGAGTTGTTCTGGTGCTCCGCAGTCATGGAAATGGGCAGCTCTTCACCAAAACTGTTCCCTGGAGTTTGCCTTTAGAAGAGTTTTGGTCTTAGGGAACCTCATGGTATCCTGGGAGAGGGCTTTGATCCCATGGGTTTAGCTCCCCTACCAGGAAAGCCTTTGCTTGAAGAATCAGGTCCTGGGAGCAGCATCAGGGCCAGGGATGCAATTGGGAATACTCAGAGCCTCTTGAGACCACACCAGGAATGGCAAAAAGGAACTTACTTGCCTTTCCCTGAGTGAACCTCTTGGGTCACATTATCCGAGGTTTCTCTCAGCTTGTAAAAATAGGATTTTTGCTACTTTTTAGTGGAATCTGTGATTCCCCTCCACCTGGGTGAATCACCCAGTACCAGAAACTCAAGCTTTTCCATGGTGTTTGAGGAGACTGGAGGTTGCTGGCCCTTGAGCAAAGCACATCCTGACCAGATTTGCCCTACGGCCACCTGGAGAGATGAGGACAATCAGGGAGTTCTCCATTTTAGATATCTTCAGTTTTAAGAAGATCCTGTGCCTCCTATAATTTCCTCAAGACACATGACTGTGCTTTTTCACCTATCCACGGATGTCATCTGGAAGTGTCCATGAACCAGAAGCTGGCAGCTCGCTCTTGGTCCTTCAAAGATGGCTCAGCAATGTCCAAAGGGCCGTGTTTCAGTCATACCACTGTCAGTTCCCTTCCCTTTTCAAGGATTAGGATGAGGCAAATACCTTCAGTCTGGTTTAATCCTCAATACCTGATTCTGCAGGAGTCTGCTGGCACACACGCAGCACACACACATTTCAGTAATAGCCAGGTAACTCACAGGGCTAAATCACTCTAGGTTTTTTTTTTCATTATAACCTCCTTTTAAAGCACATTTAAATGCTTCCCCGCAGGCTCATGTGAGGGCTGTTAAGGGCTTCATTTGAATAAATAAGGGCATAGGTAGAGGAGGAACATCACCACAGCCCCCTGGAAACCCAGAGCCTGCCATGGCAGCAGTGGGCTGGTGAGTGGCGAAGGGCCTCAATGTTATATATTCCATAAAGTAGAGTAATTAAGTATTACTAGTTTTGATGACTTCAAACAGAGTGACTCCAGGAAATAAGCCCCTTCTTTATAATTAGTGGGATTTCCTCTGCATCAAACGGAGAGATTGGTTCTTTAATCTGCTCACATGCTTTTGATTTGGTCTTTCAGCTGCTTGTACCAACTGCTTCTACTCCCTGCTCTTGCCGATAAAACCTTGCAAAGGAGATTTTAGGAAGGCATGACCTGAGCTGAGGTCCAGGATTTTCTTTCTGTGTGGCTGTTTTGTGTATTCCTAATTTGCCAGAGATGATGATCAAGATGATAACAATAACAAAAAATAACACAGACATGGGTTTTAAACACCCACCAATGTTTAGGTCAAATAATGGGGGTTCAGAGTTTTGTTTGTTGTCTTCTCAGCACAGCCTCTTAGCGCTGGCTCGTTCTCTTTAATACCTGAAAAGGTAATTTTGGCTTCCTGTCTGCAGGTGAGCTGACCCAGGTGGGGTTCACTGGAAAATGTTGCTCTTGTAAGAGCACACACCTAACACCAGGGTCCTGCTGGTCTGTGGGCATTCCAAGGGCTCCAGGAAAGCAAGGGCTGGATCTGTGCAGAGTATTTCAGAGTATTTCTTTAGAGTATTTCAGGTGTTAGATCTGATTTAGAACTAAACACAGGATCTTGGGAAACTCTGTCTGAAATTAAATAGACTGTGGCTGCCCCATCCCTGCAAGTGTCCAAGGCCAGGTTGGACAGGTCTTGGAGCCACCTGGCTCAACTTGGCAGGAGGTGGAATAAGATGAGCTTTAAGGTCCCTTCCAAGCAAAACCATTCAATGATTCTGTGAAAATCCCTGCAGATGCTGCTGTTTTCCAAATGAGGAGTTCAGGAGGGAGTGTGAACTTGCCCCCTGCAAGTGGTGAGCAACCAGCTCCTTTCTGAACATGTCCATGGGGTCAGAGGCACTGCATCAATCATGTGGAAAATGTGGTCCAGGGTCTGTGCTGCTTCCAGGCATGGACTAAAACTCCCATGTGCTAGTCCTACCTCCAAACTCAGATCTTGAATCCTCCAGCAAACAGCCCCTGGCTGGATTTCCTTCTGGCATGTGAGGTTCTTCTGGGACTGCTGAGGAGATAAAAAAGAGGGGAAACTGGGACTATGCTCCTTTCCATCCACCTTTTTGATCCTGTTGGAAACGTGCAGGATGGGCAAGAGAGAGGCTTGTGGGCTTCATGTGTATCCCAGAGGGTGAAAGGGGTGGAGAGTGGCTTTATTTTGGCAGCTGTAGGGCAGGGACTGGCATCCCTTTCAATGCCTCACCCACAAACAGGGTGGGAAGGGCAAAAAGGGCTGTGGCCACCCTTGTCCACCTGCAGGGAGGAACCGTGGGGAGGGGATGGATCATCCTGGGCTCA
Source organism: Aegithalos caudatus (assembly GCA_013389925.1). Lineage (NCBI taxonomy): Eukaryota > Metazoa > Chordata > Aves > Passeriformes > Aegithalidae > Aegithalos > Aegithalos caudatus. Next base: position 165,052 of record WEIU01004137.1, read on the forward strand.
CCTGGAGCAGGAGCAGGAGCAGGAATGCTGCGAGCAGTGGTTGGTATGCCCTGCACAAGCCTCCCCGCGTCTGGAGCGGTGTCGAACACAGATCGTATAATTAGGGACCCGGTGAATACGTAACTGTACATTATGCAAATAGTGATCAAAATCACTGTTTTCAGCAGAAATGCCTGAAGATCAAGACAGAAGCTTCATGCAACCTTAATTTAATCTGGTCCTGCAGGAGTGGGGAGGTCTGATGGATGACCCAACCTTGTGCCTGCCCGTGTTTAGCAAGACTGGGGTGGGAGGCGGGGGGAGGAATGCTGGAGCATGTTAAGCGAGGGGGAAATGGCACTGAAATCATGTTAGCAAACAGGGAAAATGGCAGAAAGTGCTGATGTTTACAGTGATTTTATTTTCTTTTCATTTCAGGTGAAGAACATAAGACTGGAAGAATAGGGAAAATTTAAAAAAAAAAGAAGAAAAGAAAGAAAAAGAGTCTCCAACCCCAGGAAATCTGTGTTAATTGCTTATGAATGTCTCTGTCTAAAAAATTATCGAATTGATGTTGTCGTGCTTTTTTTTGACAGCCTGTCTGTTACATTTTATTAAAATATTCATGCACCGAAATCTAATTACTAGGCAAATTTAATGATAATGAAATGAAGGCACTTTAGCAGAAAGCATAGGGCCTTGTTAATGTTTTCTCAGCCTCTGTCTTGTTCATATTTTTAAAACTATTTTTTTCACAACTGTCTTTCTTGCATATGAAAAAAAAATTACTGAAAATAAAACTCAGATTGCCGATAATGTTTGTGGTGGCTCCGTTTGTAATGATGGGGAATTTGCAAGGTGATTAAAGGTGTTTTGCAAAAATCAAATGAGCCTAACCTAATCAGATAAGGCAGATGAAATATTATTATTAGAGAGGTAACATTAAGAGCATGCCTGGAGGCTTTAACAAAGATGAAGCATCTCGTGCACTGTGCAGGGCCAACAATAGCCTTGCCATCCTCTGGGCCCCTCCAGCCCCTTGCCAGGGCACAGGACTTGTCTGTGCTCTCCCTAAGCCAGGCCTGGATAGTTGGAGGATGCATGTGATGGTTGCAGGATGTGTGTGATGGTTGGAGTGTGCATGTGATGGTTGCAGGATGTATGTGATGGTTGGAGGGTGCATGTGATGGCTGGAGTATGGTTGTGATTGATAGGGAATGCAGCCGATGGTTGGAGTGTGCATGTGAGGGTTTCAGTATGGTTGTGATTGACAGGGAATGCAGGTGATGGATGGAGTGTGCATGTGAGGGTTGGAACACGTGTAACTGCTGGAGGAGGCTCGTGATGGCTGGAGAACATGTAAGGGATGGAGCATGAACGTGACCAACAATGCACGTGTTGGATGGAGCACACATGAGATGGTTGGGGTACACATGGGACAGGTGTCCATGCCATGGTGTGTCCATCCCATGGTGGGTGTCCGTGTAATGGTGGGTGTCCATGCTGTGGTGTGTGTCCATCCCATGGTGTGTGTCCATCCCATGGTGTGTGTCCATGCCATGGTGTGTGTCCATGCTGTGGTGTGTGTCCATGCCATGGTGTGTGTCCATGCTGTGGTGTGTGTCCATGCTGTGGTGTGTGTCCATGCTGTGGTGGGTGTCCATGCTGTGGTGTGTGTCCATGCTGTGGTGGGTGTCCATGCTGTGGTGTGTGTCCATGCCATGGTGTGTGTCCATGCCATGGTGTGTGTCCATGCTGTGGTGTGTGTCCATGCTGTGGTGTGTGTCCATGCTGTGGTGTGTGTCCATCCCATGGTGTGTGTCCATGCCATGGTGTGTGTCCATGCTGTGGTGTGTGTCCATGCCATGGTGTGTGTCCATCCCATGGTGGGGTGTCCATCCCATGGTGGATGTCCATGCTGTGGTGAGTGTCCATCCCATGCTGGGGTGTCCATGCCATGGCCTGTCCTGCACTGGAGCTTGCAGCTCTGCCCCTGCTATTTCTGTGACCTAGAGGCTCTGGCTGGTGCTGAGGATGGTGTTAAAGGTTTTACTGGGAGCGCTGGTGGGAAGGGATGTGGCAGCTGGGCTTGTTGGCTGCCAGCAGCAGCCCTTTGTGGGGTGGCTGGAGTCCAAGCCCCACTGAGCTCATGCCCCCCAGGCCTCCCCAGCACAGCTCAAAGTGAGGGGTCTCTGTGGTCCTCGTTCCTGTAGGAATGAAGTCTGTGGGAATTCAGGAGTTTGCAGACCTGAACGTGGATAGACAGAATTGCTTTTTCCTTCCCAGAAATGCTGCTCTGCATCCTGGGCTCACTACTGGCAGCTCAGTGGGTTTGAACAGCTGTGGCAGGTCTTGAGAGTACCATTACAGGGCAGGATGTATTTTGGATCTCTTTTGACTCTCAAACTCCCTGCTCCTTCAGGGAGGGCAAAGGTCCCTGCGTGGCCCTCCTGCACTGCAGCCCAGATTTCTCCAATGTGGCAAATCTCTTGGAAGTAGCTCCTGGACCACGTTAATCCCCTTAATCCTTCCTGCAGCCATTCCCTGCTGGTGCTCAGGCACTTAAAGGCTTCCTGACACATCTCTGAACTGCTGCAGTTGGCTGAAGAGGGATCCCAGCTCCTCAGATTGAGGGAATGAGCACTGACCCACTTTGTGCCTCTGTTTCCACACCTTCTGCTGCAAAGACTTGGGCACTTGTAGGCCTGAGTCGAAGACAGGAAGAATTTCCTGACTGCTCCCAAATCTGCCACACAGATTTGGGGTCTGGATTTCCAGGTTTGCAGCAAGGAATTCTCCCCTGCACTCAAGCTCTTTGCAAAAGATCTGTCTCCCTTCTCTCCCCTTGCCCCCACCATCAGAGGTGTGCTTCTGCTTGCCCTGGTGAGATGCTGTGGCAGGAGGAGTTCAGTGACATGGGAAGGGGTTGCAGATTCTGCCATGGGAATCTCCAGCTCCAGAACCCCACAAGTGCTTTCTGCATCCCTTTTCTGTGCTTCTCCACCTGTACCTTGTGACCCCTTAAGTGCTTCATGTGATTTTTCTCTGACCTTCAGCTCATCTCATGGGGAAGAAAAGCAATCCCTGGGCTTGCTACACAGAATCATGGAATGGTGTGGGTTGGAAGGCACCTTAAAACCCATCTCATTTTTCCACTATCCCAAGTTGTTCCAAACCCCGTCCAACCTGGTCTTGGACACTTGCAGGGATGGGACAGCCCTCTCCGGGCAACCTGTGCCAGGGCCTCACCACCCTCATTGCAAGAACCTCCTTCCTTATATAAAATATAAAGTTCTTCTGGCATGTGGGAAGCAGTTTCATGCTCATCTGCCCTGAAAAAAAGCCCTGTTCTGAGTGGACTCAGGAGTGGTCCCAGGCTTGCACACACACACACATACACACACAGAGCTCCTGAGCTGTATTTATCCTCCAAAGTGACAGTTTTCTATTAGAGAGCTGCAGCCCAGCACGATGATTATAATTGTCACTAATTTCTTTCTTTAGCAATCAGGTTTGTACCTTGACACTGTGGCATAAAATGAGGCAGATTCCCCCCATTCAAGGCAAGGTTGGCTCTCAAAATGTTTGTAGCCCCCTGATTTCTTTCAGGGAAGCTGCTGTTGCTCTTCAGTGTCTCTGCAGAGATTTGGTTTATGGTGGGAAAGGGAAAATATTAATAACACTGTGTGCAGGGTCTGGGAATGCCTTGTACAAACCCCTTCTGAAGGGGCAGTCACCCTCACAAGCAGACAAATCCCAAATCCACTCTAGAGAAGGCTGGATTCAGGAATGGAAGGCTCCTCCCTGCCTTTGGTTTGGGCTGGAGCATCCCAGGACCAGCAGGGCTCTGTGTGGATGTCCCTTCCCTGGGCACCTGGGGCAGACCCTCACGCTGGTGTCCTTGGCAAGGGGAACACTTTGTTGGTCAGGCTTTTGCCACTAAATCCATTAAATGGGTGCAAATGGGATGGGATGGGATGGGATGGGATGGGATGGGATGGGATGGGATGCGAGGAAGGCAAGGTGGGATGAGTGAAAAGTGGTTATGGAGCTCGTGAGGGTTCAGAGAGGGGGGCAAGATGTGCTCCTGCATTGCTCATGCATTTCATTCAGGGTCACGAGAAGAGAATTTGGCCCTCTTATTTATTTATTATTTTAGCTTAAGCCTCTGAAGAGAGTACTGCAGAGATTCCCAGGGGGTATTTGTTGGCAGAGGTCCCATGATACCCTCAAAAATATCCCCCCAAACAGAAATAACTCAGTAAAACAAAGCAATGGATTGTTCAGCCAACTAAAATTACCAGCATGTCAAATAAAATATGTACAGCATTAAAATAAAATTTGCATTGCAATAATGCTTTATTAAGCACATTAGGAGATTAAAAGAATCAACCCATTTGTTCCCATTCATGTTGCGTCAGGATTTGCATTTCTTTTTTCCCCACCTCCAGCTCGCCCCTCTCCCCGCGCTTGTTTGGCGAGTGATTTTCTCAACGAACCTCGCAAGGCTCTGCCCCGAAAGAAGGTGTGTGTGGATATGCCGAGGGTTTTTTAAATCAAAGCACTTGACTTGGTGGTGTTTGTCTGCATGAGTGTGCAGCAGAGGAGGGGTGGGATGGAGAAGAAAAGGTTTGTCTGCTTCCATTGCAGCTAAAATGGTTAATTAAGACAATAGAGGCTCTGTAACAATCGGGGCCGGGGCTGTGAATGCTTGTCTAGACTCTATAGTTCAGCTGCAACTTCTCTGTCGGAATTTTAACTTGGCCCGGCTCATTTCCCCTCCCCTCTTTCCCCGCCTCTCAGCTCATGTCCATAAGTTCTCTTTTCTCTTTTGTTTGTTTTTTTTTCTTTTTTTTCTTTTTTTTTTCTTTTTTTTTTTTTTTTGGTCCTTAATCAATCTTTTGAGAGATCGGGGCCGGATTGACAGCTCTGCCTGTCTGAGGGCTTGTGTTTGCCACGGCGCTGCCTTCCCAGCGCCAGCACGGGAGGAGTCATTGTTAGCTGAGGCTCTCTGAGGAGAGATGCTGGAGGAGCATCTTGGCCTAAATGGGGCAGATTTTATCTTTATCGCTGGAAGCCTTGGAAAGGGCTGGGAAAGGAGTGGAGAGACACCGGTGCTCAGTGTTCCAGGGTCCTGGCACCGAGGGTGCTCCAGGGGTTGCATTTCTCTGGCTCTTGCAGCCCAGGTTGCTCTGAGCTGGGGCTGATCCTTCTCTGGGGGAGGTGGGGGAGGCTGGGGAAGGCCAAGAGCTGCCACTGATTCTGCTGGACAAGGTGTCTGTCCCCTGCCAATGAGGTCACCTGGCTGCCCTTCACCTTGAGTGGACATTGGATTTGTGAACATTGCAAGGAGCTGCTTTGGCCCCAGTAAACATCAGCTGCCCCAACCAGGGTGACAGCTTCCCCTTGGGCTATTAAACCAGCTCTGAGAGGCCCCAGGCTTTGAGGAGGATCAACGGGAGGAGGGAGAGGTGAGAGATCTCAAGTGACACCCAGATCTTCCACTTCCAACATTTTTAACCTGGCCTTTGGGAATTTCATCAAAACCACCCTCAAAGCACCAAATAAAGGGCATACCAGGACTGCAGCTTGCAGCAGAGAGATCTGGTAAAATGTTTGGAGTTCATAAACCTGACATCATCCTAAAGCCTTGCTCCCCAGAGGAGGAGAGGGGTGGCTGTTAATTGGAGCAGCTCCCACAAAGGCCAGGGATGCTCCCAGGGGTGAGGTGTGGGCGCTGCTGTCGGGGTCTCGCAGCTTGGGGTGTCCCCCAGACACACCACATCAGGGCATCTCTGTTTTGCCACGTATGGGGCCTCAAACCTCCCTTTCTCTTCCACAGGGAGAGGCTCCTGTGGGGCTGGAGAAGGCTGCCTGGTGTCTAGGTGGCTTTAAAGGCAGCCTGAAGTGGCTGCACTCAGATAATGGCATGCACAGCGGGAGGGAACCTCTCTGGAGGAGGACGCGGGGATGCAGCCACACGCTTGAAATATGGACGAGATTATTCCAACTGCATACATGCAAATGAAGCCTGTCTGCAGACAGGAGAGACAAAAGGTCATTAGCTTCCCATGTAGAACCCTTCGTGCAGGGCCTAATTTACTGTCTTCCTCACCCTTTTCTACAGATCTTGCATTTTTAGGCTTAAAATGGTGATTTTTTGGCAGGTTTGATGGGTGTTGAGCAACTCGGGGTTTATTAGATATTGTAGTGCGTGCAGCGAGTGGGAGGGACATGCAGGAGTTCAGCTTTTCCTCAAAAGCAGATGTTTGAGACTCGTTACATACTGCAGGTTGGCTTATGAATTGAGGTGCACTTCAGGGCCTCCTGGAAGATGAGATCCCACAGGTTTTCCCCTAGAAGCACAAATGTCTGCCTGCCCAAAAGCTTGCTATCAGCTCTTGTGGAATTTTTGATCCCCCAGGTGATGCTTGGTTGTTTTTAGGTGAAGCTGGTGGAGGGAGGATTGTGTGGCCATTCCTGTGGAGCTGGTCATGGCTGCTAGATCTGGAGGAGCTGAAAGCATCCTTAGGGCACCCAGCTGTCCCCACAGCACCCATCCCTCCTCTAGGTGAGTGGCACTGGCTGCCTGTTGTCACAGAAACGTGGCTGAGCCTCACCCAGACCCAGAGCATCTGTGTGCTCAGAAGCTCCTTCCCTGGGCTCGGCAGAGGTGGATGCCCTTGCTGCCCTTTCCCTGTGCAATTTGGGAAGAATCCGATGTTTCAGGCTCCTTTGCAAACCCCTCCTGGTGCTGATGGGACATTTGGGTGGATGCAGCCCAGTCTGTTCCAACAGTGCTTGCACAGGAAGTTTCCCTCCATGCTTTTGGAGTTGCTGCCTGAGTTTTGAGCACCGAGGTAACGAGGAAGTCTGTCAGTATTTCCCTGTGCATCCTTAAACATTTAATTTTGCCCCCTCTGCTCGGTGTGAAGGCCCCGTGGGCAGGTGACGGTGGTGGGAGAGGTCGGGATGGGTGAAGGCAGGGCAGGGTGGGGGGTCCGCGGTGTGATTTAGCTGTCAGAGGGACGAGGGTGCTGCGGTGTGGGATCCCTGGGGCCACCCCGGGGTGCGGGACTGCGGGTGCCCATCCCGCGGCCCCGAGCGGAGCGGCTGCCGCCAGCCCTGCCTCCCCCAGCCCGGGATTGAGAGTTTATTCACGCACTAATCAAAGTGACATGATGGTCGTGGCAGACTAAAGCCATTCACTCCCCGAGCTGGCGAGGTCGGGAGGTCGCCCAAGTTCACAAGAATGGGGCTTTTGTGATGCAGATGGGCAGAGAGCGTCCAGACGAGCGTGGCAGGGTCCCCGCACGGTGACGTCGAGCGGGGCCGATGTGCCGGCATGGGCTCGAGTGGGGCTCCTGTGCCCCCCGGGGCAGCTGGAGCACCGGGGGGACCCCTGGGCTCTGCCCTGCGCCCATTCCTGGCGTGGGTGTTGTGGGTGTACGTGCACAAGGGGAGCGAGGTTAACAAACCGTTTGGGGCACAAGTGGCTTGGCAGCGAGTCTGGCCGTGGGATGGGCCCTTGGGCAGCCACCCAGCACCCCCTGCCCACGTCTGGGTCTGAAGTCTTTGAGTTTTTCCTTCCCAGCACTGCTGCACCCGTGTCAGCTCTGTCCAGGCAATTCCTGCGGTCCTGGTGCTGCTGCTGGGATCTGCAGGGCTGCGTGGGGTGACGTGGAACCTCTCTCCAGCTTGAGACCCCCAGGGTGTCCGTGGGGATCAGCTGAGCTGTTGGAGGCAAGAAACCCCGTGCTGTGCTCCTGAGGACCCAACCCTGGAGCTGCTGCATATGGCAGGGGAAGGGGAGATGCTGCTGTGCAGGAGGGATGAGGACAGAGGGGCTCATTCCTGAGGTGAGAAACTGCCTTCCTGCAACGGCCTTTTAGCATCCCCTCCATCCACACCCTCCCCTTCCTCTGCCTCGTGCACCGCCTGTGCAGGGCCATTTGGTAGCTTTACAGATGTGATGACAATTTTGCACCTCTAAAGCTAAGCAAACCCCCAACCCAATTTTTATAATTGGCTCTTGACCAAAATGAGAGTTTCTTTGAGGGTGTTTCGAACAAAGCGCGCTGATGGAAGGGGCACCCCGAGCCACAAAAGGGCTTGGCTTTGATCCTTTCTGCTTTTATTGTCAGTGGAGGTAAAATAAATGGTTTAAAAATTAAATTGGTGCTAGGGTTTTTTTAAATTTAAGCAATGCTTTCACGGCAGATTTGAGGCAGCGACTGTGCTCAGGCACCTCTGTGGGCACTGGCGTAAGCAATGAGGAGTGAGGTCAGTTTAGGGTTGAGGACTGCTCTGGCTAAAAACAAAGGCTAATCAATTTGAGCAAAACTGATTCCTTTTTGCTGGAATGGAAAGCCTTGGGAGGAATTATCCAACAAAATTAAATCCTTGGTGTGGGGGGTGGGGGTGGAATGGGACATCACAACACTGGAGGAGAATTTGTTAAAAAACATGAGCAAACTCTGAGACAAACAGGGAGGTTTTCCCTTTCTGGAAGCAAAAGCTCAGGTTATAACCCCAAAGTGCTGGGTTTGGACTAACACAGTTGAACTTCCAACTTGTTGGTGTGAATGTGGAATGTGCTGGGGGTCCCTGGGTCTTTGCTGTGGTGGAACAAGGGCTCGGTTGTGCAGGGCAGGCTGAAGGTCTAGCATGGATGCTGCTGCAGGATCTCTGCTGGCCTCCCTGATAGAGAGATATGGGCAGTGGCAGGGCATGAAATCTGCTTGAATTGGTGACTCCCAGCTCGCGCCAGCCGATGTGCCTGAAATGACTAAATTACCTCTGTGCTGCCCCAAGGTTCCCCTGGGCTGGGGAGGGTGGGCAAAACTGCTCTGCACAGCTCAGAGAGGCTTTGGAGGGCCTTGCCTGTGTTGAGGGGGTGAGCTTGCTCAGCAGTTGGGGAAAATCGAGTTTATTCCTCTTCAAATCGTGCCTCACATATAATTTCATCTATATTTGAGGTGTGCTCCGTGGCATTTTTGCTGCTGCTCGAGCTGGAAACTCCCTGTTCAGCCTGGTTCTGTAAGGACAGAGATGCGTGTGCCCAAATATGTCTCTGCCTCTCAAAAACCCCTGTTGGGACCCATTGGCTGCAACTCCCTCTCTATCCTAAGGCTGTCTGCAGCACTGGGGAGGAACGACAGAGAAGAGCAGGCTGGAGGAGTAGGGAGGGATTTACTCCCACATTTTCTCATACCTGCTTTAAAAGAATTATTCTGAGGAGCCTTTTGGTGCTTCCTTGGTGGTGTTTGGGGAGCTGGAGTGCGAGGAGGCCTGATGGTGAGAACTGGTGGGGTGAAGTGATCCTTCCCAGGGCTGTGCCATGCCTGGGGACGAGGGATGCAACTGCAAATACAAAAAATGAACCAGAGAGGGACCATCTCCCTCGGACAGAGAAAGCCAAGGCAGAGGCACAAAGGGGTGGGCTTTCTTCTCTTTTTTTTTTTCCCCCTGGTGGAATACAATGTGATGAATTCAGCGCGAGGGCCAGCGCCACCCTTTAATATACTTTCAGCTGAACAGGGGTTTCTATGGCAGCCGGGAGAACCAGGCGAGCCCTGAAAAGCTGTTTGTGCAGAGCCGTGCCAATGGCATTTGTGGTGAGGGGCACCGGTGCCAGACGGGTAACGCTGTGCAGCCACTCATCACTCCCTGACAGCCCCCGGTCCCCCACCGCCACCCCAACGTTTCTGGGGTTTTAATGCCCTCAGACAAAAGGGGTGGCAGCTCCAGCCTGGGATGTGCCTGGCATTGGCACCGGTGCCTGTGCCATTGTGGCGGCGAAAAATCTGTCGGGGGAGCAGGAGGCAGTGCTACCCCCAGGCAGGTGCTGGAGAGAGGGACAGAGAGAAGGAGCAGGGCACAGTGTCTGCCAGGGCTTGGCCATCCCCACAGTTCTGTCCTGTTTTGTTCTCCATGGTTGGAAGTGATGTCCCAAAACAGGACCAGCTGAAAGAGTTGATGTGGGGATTGTTTCTCCAGTTGCACGGCTTCTCCTGGGTCTGCCTGGTACTGAGTGCATGCAAGAGGGGTCTGTAGGAAGCACCAAGCATCTCCTTGTCCCCACTGCTTTCTCCTGGCAGGATCTGAGAAGGTGGAAGGAACTCTGTCCTCAGGGATGCAGCAGCCTGAGCATGGCTCCTGATCACCCATCTTGGCATGATTTTGCCATTGATCTCCAACATCTCGTGGCATCCTCATTGAAGGCAGTAGCTGGAGCAGGCCCTACTCAGCTGCTGCCTCTCCAGCAGCTGCAGGTTGAATTGCTGCTCCACCTCATCCAGGAGCACTTTGCTTTTCTCCAAAGCTTCCTATTTCATCAGTGGCTCCCTGGGCTGAAGGTTTGGAGCTTGTGCTCCTCGATGCAGCCAGAGACAGAAGTGCCACTCTTGGGGTGAGCCCTGGGTTGGTTTTGGTGGGGTGATCCAGGGCTGCTCCCACTGAGAGGAGAGGGTTTGGTGCAGCCCCTGCACATTTCATCTGCTGCTGCTCTCTGTGATGTAGCATCGACTACAAGTGGTTCCAGATGGACCCTTCCCCCCTCCCAGGGGACCTTCTCATGCTCATCCTCGCCAAAAGCTCCCTCTCCCTCACAAAAAAAAAAAATGTTCTCCAACTTCCTCCTTTCCTGTGGGCATTTCCATCCCTAATCTTTTGTTGTTGTTGAGAAAACATTTTGAATGAGATTTTTCCTGAGCGGGGTTCCTATAGATTCTGGGTTGATCTCATTAAGACAGCCGGAAGGGGAAGAGGATGTTTGAAATTCATTGGCAATACTTGAAGTTTTTCTTCCCTTCTCCTTCCCCCTTTCTTGCACTTCTGAGGAAGAACAAGAGATGAAACTTCAATGTTTTTTCTCAGAATGAAATTGCAAAATAAATTACTTTAGACTCTATAATGTGAAATATTAAAATGAAAAGTGATTTTTTTTTCAACAAGCTCAGTGTTCCTTCTTGAAAAGCCCAAAGCAAAATGTGTTGATCTCGTTTCAGTGCTTCTCCCCTCACAATTTCTCTTTCAAAACAAGCTCTTTGTAGGAATGGACTGTGTTTAGGCATGACATCTTGCTTTTGATGAATTGTCATTTTCCATCAGAAAAATGTCCAGCCAGCTCCACCCACTAAGCTGTTCCTTGGTGATATCCCCAACAGCTTCAGTTTGTGCACAACTGCAGAGGGGTGCCCATCAGTCCCCTGGGAAGGGTTAAAAGATTGTTGCCATTCCTGCACCAGTCTGGAGCTGGGTCCCCCAGTGGACCCCAGGAAAAGCCAAGATCACGCTGGGGCCATTTCTGGGTGCTGAGGTTTGTGGTGTTTGTATGCAAACCCAGATGTTTTCACCTGTGAACTCCAGGCTGTCTCTGACCATTTCCCCGTCCCACTGGAGCAGCCTGGAATGCTCAGCTCACCCCAGGGGTGCAGGGTATGATGATTCCTCCATGCCTCTGTCAGGGTTTGGGGTAGAACTGAGCAGCTCCAGGCTCAGGAAAGGTGATTCCTGAAGGTTTCTGTGCTCATTCTTTAATGGTCAACTGAAGTTACCTAGGTCACCAAAAGAGCCACTCCCTGGTGTCCCCAGTGTGGCCTGAGAGCCCAGCAGTGCTCCAGGGTTAGGGGTGAAAGGGATGGGATGAGGCTGCACCCATTTCCTGCCTGTCTGGGCACCTTTGAACACCTAAAGAGTGCAGAGAAGGCTCATTTTCTGCCCCAGCAGGAGGTGGCCTGGTGAAGAGTGTCCTCTCCCAGCCCTCTGAAAAGTCCCAAACCAAAACTGGGCATGGAGAAGGTGAAAGCTGTAAATAAATCACCTCCAGAAAGGAAGGAGCAGCTCTCAGGAGGAAGGCCCAGCACTCTTTCAGTTCTTCTTGCCAAACACTGGACTCAGTGCAGAGACAGGATGCTTTTTAAAAAGGCATAATTTCCTGGTTTTTCCCCTTAAAAAATCAGGTGGTAAAAAAATGGGGCTGTGCCTTCCTAAGCCTCAATATTTGAGCCCTTTGGTTGACAACAAAAGATTTTTTTTTAAAAAGTGGGGAGCAGAGCAGCAGTGGTGGTTTTGTCCCATCGAGGAGGGTGGTGCCTGCTTGTCCTGTGCTGCACAATTCCCCCACCCTGCCTGATACTGTTGGGTTCCCACTTTGGGGGCCAGGAAGGGGGCACAGCTGCCCTGAGCATCAGCCAGGGATGAAGGCAGCTCCGGGAGCCTCTACTGGCACCAGTCCTGGAACTGCAGCCCCACATCCTCACAGAGCAGAGCAGTGGGAAATGAGGGAAAACCCCAAGTGCCAGGAGAAAAGAACCCCCAAGTTCCAGACTGGCAGTGATGAGCAGACACAGTGCCACGGGGCAGGATGGGCAGAGATCTACCTGGCAGAGTGATGGGACCAGATCCTGCCCGTGCTAGCTCAACTCTGCTCTCACATCTTGGACTGCAGAAGGGTGCTATGAGATAATTTAAAGATTAAAATGATTACTATTTTATGCTTAAAGTCTTGGTGAAGTTTAAAGTAGGATTTGCTTGCAGGCCTCAGTGTCTGGGTGGACAGAGGGGACATTTCAGCTCTGTGACACAGATCCTGTCCCTCCCTGGCCCTGTGCTCCATCAGCTGCTTTTGGGAGAGCAGCAAACCCCCCTGAGCTGCTCCTTCCCCTCATCCCTGGCCAGGGACACCCCAGAGGTTCAGAGGGTGGGCAACGTCACAGGGCTCTGACCTGGCTGAGGGATTGTCAATAAAGACTCAAATACTTATTAATTTTTAATGGTTGGATTGATTTTAAAGGTCTTTTCCAACCTAAATGATTCAATAAAATACATTTATTTCCCTTGTTCTGGCTACATTGGTGAGGGGGGAGGACTCTGCTGCACAGAGAGCAGCTACAGCTGTGGGAGGGCTGGTTTGGGGATATTGTTGGAATTGCTGAAAAAACTTATTCCAAGTGAGGCAGTAGATCCCTGTCTTCACTTGCAAAAAAAAAAAAAAAAAAAAAAAAAAAAAAAAAAAAAAAAAAAAAAAAAGCATGGAGAAGAAAGGGGGATGATGTCAGTTAAATTTTTTTTAATGGAACACAGGAATTCTCTTAAACTTTTGTCAAGGGAAAAAAAATCAATAGTTTCTTGTATTTAAACTAGAAAAAAACCTCCTTGAGTAAAGCAGATTTTTTTTTTGTCGTGTAATAGCCACATAGTCCTAATTAGCATTTGGCACAAATATAGAAAAAACACCACCAGACAAAAAAAAAATTGAAAATATTTTGACCAGATCTAAATATAGCGAGTTGCTGTGCAATTCCCTGTGCTCCCTAGGTAAGATAATAATAAAAAAAAATAGATATGATGAAGTATTAATAAATCTTTGAGTTAAGCATCAGAGAGTTCAGCTGGTGCTGAAGCTTAAAATTGTGGCACAGAGCAGCGATGCCGTGTCATGATAGCCCTGCCAGTGTGTGCTGCTGCTGCCACAGCTCTGATATCGAGTGACCCTTCATAAATATCCTATTCCAGTGTAAATGAGGAAAAACATTTATTAAGGCAAAAATTACCCATCTCCCCTAAATGAAAACAAATCCCTTTCCAACTGTGCTGGCATTTTTAAAGGGAATATTTGACAGCAGCTCCACATTGTATTAATGTGGG
>WEIU01004137.1:181858-198951 GCA_013389925.1 Aegithalos caudatus
TAATAATAGTGGTAGTACACCTCAGATTTAATCCCTATGATTAAAAATATAGGACCTGTGTTTAGGTATGTTAAAAAAATCAGTCCAAAATGAAAATCAATTAAATTTATATTAGAGGAACAAATGGAAAACTTAAGCTCTACAAATCATGTACCATTTCCAGGATTTCCAGCTGTAACTTGACAAACCGATGGTTGACAAGATGAATGTATTTTTTTTTATCCTTTTATTTTTATACTCCGAGTTTTTGGGGGGGCTGCAGTTCGGACACAGCCCGGTGTGTGATGGATGGAGCCGGGGCAGCAGGGACCTGCCGGGACCAAAATCCTCGTGTTTCTGGGATTTATTTAAAAAAAAAAAAAAAAAAAAAAAAAAAAAAAAAAAAAAAAAGGAAAACGGGATTCTCCACGCAGGGATTTCTGGAAGAGTTGCTGAAAACCAGCCACGTCCCCGGGTTTGCTCAGTCCGAACCAAACAAAAAAAATCCCAGCCTCCATTCTCGCTGTGGATATTTGCAATTTATTTACGATTAGCCCCAAATTTACCAGAGACGACAGACTGAAGGGGGTGGCGGGTGGGGGGGGGAGAAGCAATTCAATTAATTTGTAATCTTACATTTCATTAGAAAATGCAAGAATAATCATCGCGTCCAGCAGGCAGGGGGGAAAAAAATCATAAATGGAGATTTCCCCCTCCCAAATCAGATTATAAAATAAGCTTTTTTTAATTAAATTAGTTGAAACGCAGTTGATCGGAGTAACCCCAGACTATGAGCGAGGCAAACACAACAAATAAAAATAACAAAGGATACAAAAGTTGTCTGCTCTTCCCTCTTTCGGTGCAACCTCCGGGGATGCTGGGGGGGGGGGGCCCGAAGGGGGGCAGAACCGGGAATGGGGGGGAGGAGCCGGGAATGGGGGGAATGAGCCGGGAATGGGGGTGCGGACAGAACAAATAATTCATTTGCAAACGGGGTTCTGCCGGCAGCGAAAAGATCTGCATGGAACTGGCAGGAGCTGAGTTGTTTTATCCCGGGTTAAACCCAAAATCTGCAGAAAAAGGGGAATTTGAGGGAGGAGACAGCGCTGGACCTCGGGCTCAAAGCACGGAGTCCGATCGTCCCGACCCGCAGTCTCTGCTTTTAAAATATTCATTGGCATTTCTTTTCTCTCTCTGTCTCTCTCTTTTAATTTTATTTTTTTTTTTTAATTTATTTCCCACGGAGGAAACTCCCGGCACGGTCCCGGGTGGGATTCGCTGGGAAGGATCGAGCGCTGCCTCTCGTGAGTGGGGGCGTGGGAAAGTTCCCAAAATCCCCCAATTCTCACCAATCCTTCCCAGCCCAACTTCAGCTTCGTTTTCTGCCTTTTTCTCCTCTCAATTTTCCATCCCGTTAAATAGACAGGAAAAAAAAAAAAACAAACCTCTTAAAACTGATCCAATCCATATTTTAATTTTTTTTTTCCCTCTAAAAAATCGTTGAAGTGGAATTATCTCCCCTAAAACCTACGAGGGGAAGTTTGGGGGAATATCGTGTGTTTCTGGGTCTGCTCCTAGCTCTGTGCCGGGGGAAGTGTGAAATCTCTCCTGCCACACGCTCAGACAAAGCCGTCTTGTTACCCGGGATTTGTCGGGTCAAGCAGGATCCCGTTTTAAGCCAGTTACTAAATGTAATTCTCCCACTTTGCCTCTTAATTTAGCAAACGAAAAAAAAACAACCCAACTTTTCGCTGGGGGCATAAGTGGCAGTGATCACTTGCCCTCAGAAGTTAAAAAAAAAATAGGGATTTTAGCCACTTTATTATTCTTGCCATTAATGTTTGTTCATTTCTAGAATTAACAGTATTCAAGAAATGTTTGAATGCATTAAAATGTCTGTGTTTAATTAGAAATTAATTTGATAGAATACCGTATTTGAAATTACAATTTTAAATATCCACATTAAAAAAAAATTCTTAACAAGGCTTTTACAGGGTCCCGAGCTGGTGGGAACCAATTTAGCTCCTTTGTGTAGCATCATCCCAGGGTATTTCCTATTATTCTTAGGAATTTGGATTGATTCTTTATTGTGAACTAAACATTTTCTTAGAGTTCCCTTTTCTTCTCTTGGGAAAAAAAAAATAGTTTTAAAAATGGACTCCCTAAATGAAAAAGTATCAAAAAAGGAGTTTGTGTTTTGGAGCTTATTCAATGCATATACAGAAACAGGGGATCTCAGGTGTGTGATTGAACAAAAGTTTTTAAACGCGTGTCAGTCCTGCTCAAAATCAGTTTTAATTGCAAAACAATCCTGGAAACTATCTGTTGCAAAACATTAATCCATTCTGAGGCTGGTTGAAATTTTCATACTGTAATTAAAGCAAAAGAATAAAAAGCGTGGGGAGTTTTTACTTTTTAAAGACAAATAGGGTCTTTCACTGTCCCTATTCAGCATCCAGCAACTCATGCAGCAAAGCCACTCCAGCAGTGGAGCCGTAAGTCCCAAATAATTTTGTTTCTCATTAAGACAAAGGGGAAAAAATAAAAAAAAAAAATTAAAAAAAAAAACTTTAAAAAGTTTTGAGAAATTTTCTTAGAAAAATGCAAGTATTCCTAGGTGTTCAGCCAGGTCCTTGCTCCAGGTGCAAGCTGCCCAGGACAAGAAAAATCCTTGTTTTTCACCCAGCCAGTACCCTGGAGGCCTTTGGAAGGGACAGATGACTTTGGAGGGGACAGGTGCCCACGGCAGGGCATGGCACTGGCTGGAGGCTGCAGTCCCCTCCAGAGAGGAGCTTGGCTGCCTTCGGATCCAGAGGCATTTTAACCACATTTCAGTGCCACTCTCCTGATGCTTCACAGGATTTGTTGGATTTTACCCTGTCAAAGAGCTATAAAAGCTCCAGCACGCTTTGGGCAAAGGATGGTGCTCTGCAATTGTCTCTGGGTGTGTGTTTCACCTGGCACAGTGGGCTCCCTCTGCCCCTGGCACCGCTGAGGATGGTGTTACAAATCTCCCTGGCTAACTGTAAGCATCCCCACTCTGCACATCAGCGAAGCTGAAAGATTCTTAATGTATTTATTTATTTTCTTTTAAGGTTGAAGGAGGAGGTGTCCTTAAAAGCCACCCTGCTCCCCCCCCCGCCTGGATCCCCCACCCTTGCGCGTGGTACCGGCGCCCAGTATTGTGCAGGGCTCTCCAGCCCCGCTGGGCCTTTTGTCAGCCCCCTTTTCTGTGTCAATCAGATGCCTTTTGTCAGGTCCCAGACATGTTGTGTCCACACGCACACAAATATCCCCGCGCAGAGCGTGGGGAACGCGGAGCACATTCAGATCGTGCGCCGCGCCCTCCCGCGCCCGGGCACACGCGCAGGGGGCACTGGCACCGTAAACAGCCCTCCTGGAGGGCTTGGAATTCAGGTGAGGGGTGGCTGGAGTGGGAAAGGTGCAGGTACCCATTCCTCAGCGTGTCCTTGTGTCTTTGGGTGCTGCCTGTCCTGCAGAACGGAGCTGGAGGCTGCTGGTGTTTCTCTCATTCGCTATGAGCTTCCCTCCCCTGTTGCTTTTATCCATCCTTTGAGCTGGTTTTTTTTCAGTTTTACACCCATGTTTCTCATGAACGGGTGATGTTTGATTGGGTCCTGGAGTCGTCCCTAGAAAATGCCTATTTTACTGTTTTATGTGCTGTTTTGGTGAGATCTGGTGCAATTAGTGATGACTGTGCCACTTAACCACAATTCTGGTTTCAGAGTGGGGGACACCCTGACCACCCGTGCCTCTTCCCCCAACTCCTGGGCTCCTGCCCATCCTCAGCTGCCTGAGCCCTGATCCCCGGGGGTTGTTTGCTGCAGCTCAGAGGGCACTTTGGGCTAATCCCCACTGCTTTGGGCACTGGCACTACAAGGCTCAGGACCCACAGAAAGCAGTGACAGCTGCTCCACTGCTGGGATGGGCTCGATGTCCACCCATCCCTGACGGCTTTGAGGTGGACACGAGACCTCTGCCTGTCCCCACAGCACTGCCATAACCTCGGGCCGGAGCAGGCCCTGCCAGGTCGCTCCATATCCTCAACCACTGCTCCCTCGACGGCTCCTGCAGCTTCACGAGCCTGGCAGGAGCAGCGAGGGATGGAAGGAGACAGGAGCAGCCCCTTCCGTGGCCCCCAGGTGTGGAAAATCCACCACGGCGGCCGCCGTCCCTGGGCATCAACAAAATGGCGTCCGGGGCTCCCAAATGGCGGCGCCGGGGCTGGCGGGGAAGGGCCCGGCGCGGTGCCAGGGCCGCTCCGAGGGCACAATGACTGGCACATAACGGTCCTGGCCACGGCCGACCCTCGCCATGGCCGTGCCAGCTGTAGCCCCCCTCCCTCCGCCTTGGCACAGGCAGGCGGCCCCGCCATGGCCGCCTCTGAGGAGGATTAAGGCCGCAGTTGTGTCTCCCTCTTTCTTTCCCCCTCAGTGGCTGAGAACAGGAAACGTGAACCTATCTGAGACTAATTGACTTGCAAATTAATCGTTTGTCCCTGTGCCTGATAATTAGTGCTAACGATTTTTACACCCCCCCCACCCCCTTTACTCTCTCCTCCTCCTCTTTATTTTAAAGGGGGCTGTTTTCCCTTTCTTTTCCTTTCCCCGCTCCTCTTTTTATCCACCCTCGCTCCAGTTCTTCCCCGAGGATCCCCAGCTGCCCCCGCCGTGTGTTGGGGATGGCACCGGGGTTCGGGGTGCAGGGGCCTGGCACCCACAGCTGCCGCTTTGCTTCCCACGCCTCGGTGCCAAGCTCCACGCCAAGGACAATGAGCGGGGCTGGGAGAAGGGCTCAGGACTTTGGGGGGCTGCAGAGGGGCTGGGAAAAGGGGGAGCAGTGCTCAGGGACGTGGCATCGCTTTGGAGGCGGCTGCAGCTGAACCTGCCGTTCCAGATTTCCCAAAGAGCTGGGTAATGGGTGTAAAAAAAAAAAATTAAAGATCGCTTCAAAAAGAAGCAAAGGTCTGGGGTTTATTTCTTCAGCCTCCCCTCTTCCTCTGTTTTTCTTCTGTGGATATATCTTGTTTTCACAAGTCAAAAAAAGGCGTTTCTCCTGGAGGAAGGCAGCTCAAGGAAAATATTTGAGGCTGGGCATTGGAATCACTGGTGGTGTGGCTTTGTCCAAAAGTGTCACCTGAAGTAAGGATGCTGCAGGGGATGGACAGTGCTGCATCTGGAGCGTGGAGTTCATATGAGAGAAGAGGGGAAAAGTGGGTTTGTGGTCATTTTTGTGGTCTGAGGCCTCTCGGTGTAGCCCAATGGAACTCATTTGTGCCAGAGCCTAGGAGCAGCTTAGGGCTGATGGGAGAGGACGTGTTCATATCACTGGAGATACGTCAACAGGAAAACGCAGCTTTGCTGAAATTGATGTATTTTACAGGAATATTTCCCTGTCAGCAGCAGAATAACCCCACTAATATGATATTCCAATGTGTTTATTGAGGACTGGTAACATAATATACTGTAAACTACCTTAGTACTTTACTTTCAGTAAATTTCTGCTGTCTGTTGCATCTCCAGTAACAGTGTACTGCACAAATAATTGAAAATTCTGCACGTAATTGTCATGTTTCAGTGCAATTCAAACCCAAACACTTTGTTGCTCTTATGTGGGAGCTCTTAAGGAATTCCACTCAGCAATTTTAATTTTCTTTTCTTCCCTGTTTTTAGGAGGAAAAGATGTTATTTGAGGGAGATGATGGGGACGAGGGGGACCTTTTGTGATGTTGAGCTCCTCTTTTTTTCCCTGGCTGGATGGGATTTGCATTCCCCCAGTGCTGGGCAGGCCGAGAGGTAAAACAGCCCCTCTGTGCCATGCTCAGGACCCTGACTGGCCCCAGACTGTGGCAGAGCCAGGGTTTTTCCACCCTCCCATTCCTGACCCTGAGCCAGGCTGCAGGAGAGACACCTGTGCCCAGTGACCCACAGTGGCTCTCCAGCCTTCTCCAGAGTGGAGGGGAAGTTCCCACTGACCATCTCATCCCCTCCTGCCACGAGGCCCTTCCTACTCTGATGCTCAACTGTTGATAATTAAAGGGATCCTTTTCTTTGCAGCTCTTCCCCCCAAATGCTTCTGCTGCCTGACACTATTTGTCAGCCATACCCCTGATGTAATCCTATTTTTTGCTGCCTTCCCTACCCTGCTTTGTGTCCAGGGCTCTCTTTAGCTCTGGTTGTGCAGCTCCTGCTGCTCAGGAGCTGCTGGTCCCCATTCCCTCAGAGCCAGGAGTCCATAAACCCTGAGCCGCTCCCAGCCTCCGCGCTCATGAACTCGCTGTGTTTGGTTTGTCCAGAGTTAATTGCACACAAACTCCAGCCTGTTGGCACACAGGGGCTCTTTGTTCCTGCAAGAATCACTTGCCCTCCAAGGTCACTGCGGCCAAGACCTGCTGTCCCCAAGGGTCACCCTGCCAACGTGCACTGTCAGTCTGATCCCTGCGCCGTGGCCAGGGTGGGATGGGGCAGGTGGCTGCAGGGGGAAAGCTGCAACAGGGAGCTGAGGCATTGCTGGAGCCTTTTGGGTCAAGCTCATTGAAGTAATGGGATGATTAGCAAGGATTGCTGAGCTTTATGGCTGGGGAGGAGGAGAGAGAGGGTGAAAGAGACGTTAGGGGTGGATTAACCCCTGTCAGACCTGTACAAGAGGTTTCCCAGATTAAACACAAGTTCAGTGGTCTGTAAACGCTCCGCTTTCACTGGCTGCTTCCCCAGAGCAGCTCTGGAGTTAAAGCTCTGCAGTTGGTGTTAGGGACCCGGCTTCCACAGCATCCCAATTCCTGCTTGTGCTCTTGAGGCTCACATCCTTTAATTCCCCTGAATCAATACCCCTGTGTTCTTAGAGACTTGAGTGTCAGATTAACCTGGACACTTGGTTCTGATTAGCTTTCCAAAGTGCTCAGGAGCAACCAGTGGACTTTTATTGGGCTTATGGTCTCTTCAAGAGGTTTTGGGTGATGTTCCCATCTGTACAGCACTGGCACTGTTGAAGGAGACGCTGTACCAGACATGGCTGTGATGGGTCTGGCATTCCAGGGCAGCATAGACCCTGAAATCCTGTGTGGAAGCGGGTGCTGCTTAGAGCCATGGGCCAGAGGCACAGATCACTTTGGTCTCCTGCTGGCTCAGCTTTGCAGGGGGACAGGAGTGGCTGCTGGCAGGTACAGGCAAGAGCACCGAAGGCTGAGATGGCACTGAGTGCTCAGTGGCCCCTTCACGGGCCTGTGACCATCCTGAAAACCCTTTCTGACCTCCTTCCCAACCCAGGTGTAACCTCTGTGCTGCTGCTGGGGAAGTCAGTGCCTTCCCTCTTCAGCATCCTTTGGGCTCCATCTGGATGAGACCAAAGATGAGTTACTGGTTTCAGAGGGTAATGGGGCTGATAACTGGCAGCAGCAGTGGGATCCATGCCCTTCAATGCCCTCTGGAGTGGCAGAGGGAGCTGAGACCTCATCAGTTCTGGAAGGGAAATTCCCACTGACCATATCCTCGGGCAGGTGGGCACTGTCCCAGAGGTGGGCAGCCCTGTGCAGACCCTCAGTGCTTGGCTGGCGAGACGCTGCCTCGAGGCAGTTTCCCAATCCTGCACACCTGGTACTCTGTCAATGCAGCCACTTGGCTAAATGTGGGTCATTGTAGGAGGATGCAGCCACTCGAGCAAACAAGCCTCAATTGCCCACTGATTGGGGTGGCTGAGAGCACCATCACTGAAATTTCTGAGGGGGGAGGCATTAATAATCCCCATTCTGTCTCTGCAGCCCTTGCCCCCTTGTTATTTCCCTCTTTGTGTCTTAATTTGGCCCATTATTATTATTTTATAAAAGGGCCTTTTCTCCACCCCCTCCCTCTTGAAGACACTCCTTAGACCGATGGGAAAATGGCAAGGAATAATTATGAAAAACATCAGTGAAGAGAGGGCCATCTGAGAGGGATTAAAGGATTACAATTAAAACTCATTTTAGGGAGGTGATGTGACATTAGCGTTTTCATTCTTCCCCCCCACCCCCCTTCCCCAAACACCCTCCAGGATATCTGGGTCTAAGTTGATTAAATGACAAACTCCAGCTCAGAGGGAAACAACAACAAATTAAAAACTGAGTAAAATGAAAAACAACAACCCAAAAATGATTTACAAAATGAAGTGAAAATGAGGTCACTGAGAATTACTGGAAGTCTGGCGGCAGCTGGAAATGGGGTGGACAGAGCACCTGCCGCTAATAGCAGGTTTCTGATGGTGGGAGCATCTCCCTGCTCCTGCTCCAGTGGCAAGTGAAATTGTTTGAGGTCTCTCTTCCAGGATACAACTGGAGTATTGGGCTGTGGCAGTGGTTGTTTTGGCAGGGCTGGTGCTCTGATTTTGCCAGCTCTGTGCTCCACTGAGGCCATGCTGGGCTTTGCTTTGGGAGCCGGGTGAGGACGCGGTGCTGGCCCCGCTCTCCCTTCAGCAGTGGATCCCAGCCTGGGAGGTGCCCCAGTGCCAAGGCAGGGCTGGGTCCCCTGTGTCAGCCTCAGTGTGTCCCTTCCTGGCATGGCTCCATGGTCCATTTTCTCATCTCCTTTTGCAGCTCTTACTGGTGGCTGGAGCCAGGCAGCCCCCGCCCCATGCAGCTTTGAGCAGCTCCGGCACCATTCCCGGTGCTGGAGCATGCTCCCACCCTCCCTAAGCAAAGCAAAGCAGAGCCTGTGCTTCAAAAACCTTCCCTCTCTCCTCCTTGTCCATCGGGATGCACAAAGGGTCCTGCCCATTCCACCTCTGTTGTGGAGAATCCTGACAGGGCTCCTGAGGGTGGAAGCTGCTTACAGTGTCATTGAAATTCAGTGCTGTCGTAAATGAGGGGAGTTAGGAAAGGCAGCGTGCTTGGAGTGGGAGCTGACACTTCCAAATGGAAACATTCACTGAGCTGGGGTTTTATTTGTTATGGAAAGCAAATTCTAGGATGATTGCTGGCCACTTTGGTGGATGAATATGAAGCCTGAGATGGGGGATTTCCCTTTATAAACCAAAAATATCTGTAAATCAAACTATTCAGATGATGTGGACACCTAAACCCATGCTCTCAGCCCTATGGGAAGGGGGGAGTACACGAAGATGCGGAGGCAGATGAGTGACTCAGGCTCTGCAGTTCACAGTGCTTAGGAAGTTTTGGCTGCCAGAATCCGATCTGTAGGGCCTCAATAACCACAGTGGGACTGAGCCCACATTCTGCCCTGAAAGCACAGCTCTTACTGCATAAACAGAGCCACAAAACCCATAAGTGTGAACACTTTCCCTTCAGCTTCTAAGTGTGAACTCTTTCCCTCCAGCCTGTGCATTTAGAGCCGTGCAGCTTCAGGCTGCAGAGCGAGAGCAGAGAGGAGCTTCTCCTACATCCTCCTGTTCCTCCTGCCAAAGAGGCTGGGCTCAAACCCAGCCCTCTTGGCTTTCGCCTCCATTCAGCAGCCTGGCATCACTGGGCACCTCATCACGTGGCCACGCACGTGGGCGCGGGCGCTCGTCATGTGAGGTGCCACATCGTGTCTCATATTGGGAGGCAGGGAGAGCTGGAAAAGCTTAACGGAAGGGAAACTCCCCCTCCTCCCCCCCTAGATCCAGCCTATTTTCTTTCCTCTCCTTTTGTTTCTGATTTCCGGAACTATGCGGCAAAGCAAAGCGTGGGGAGAAGAAAGAGGCTGAAGAGAGCTGGCATCTGGCAGGGAAAAGAACAAAATAGCAGAGCAGGGCTTTCCTAGGCAGGAGCAGGGAAAAGCGAGCAGTGCCTGCTTGGGTGCTGGGCAAGCCACGGGAAAATTCAGGGTCTAAATATGGAGCTGGCCCCAGGCAGGTGTAAGTGGGCACAGAGCTTGCTGGCAAAGGCAGCAGAGGGGTCAGCCCAGCAGCTTGAGTTGTACTCTGCTCATGGGCATCCTCCTTGCTCCCTTCCTTAGCAGGATCTGTTCCCTGCTGTCCCTCCGGCTCCATCCCCCTGAGCCTGTCCCAGCAGGGAATTCCCCAAGGACATGCATTGCACCAGTGTCAAGATGCTGGTGTGATTTGGCCCCAAACAGAGGGGAGGTAGAGGTGGAGGCCATGCTCCTGCAGACGCTTTCTCTGAGGTTTAAATGATCAGTGTGGCACAGTTCATCCCGCGATGTCCCTTTTACAGTCGGGACCGAGAGTTGCCTGAATATATTTTTATTCCTGTTATTTCCTCTGTCCCGGCCAGTACAGAAAGAGGTCTTTGCATACAGACCCAATGTTAATTAGGTAAATTAATTAGGACCAAGATGCAGTGTTTTCCCCCTGAGGAGGAAATAGAGTAAACTCCATTTTTGTGAGTTGTTTATTCAGCCAGGGGGGTCGAAGGAGAATAGCCGTGTCAAAGAAGCTGCCATTTTCAAGGTCCTTGTGTCCCTTCTGCGCCGCCCTAGAAAGGGAACAAAACTCTGTTGACAGCAAAATCTCAGCAGGAGCCCCTGGGCTGAGGGGCACAGGGAAGCGAAGTGGAAAGGGTGCCAGGTTTCCGAGCGCCTGGAGGGAACAGGCTTTGGTCTCCGGCGTTTCAATGGACCGGGGAAAGCAAATCAGCCCTTTCAAGGCCAATCATGCTGTTCTCGAAGGCACACACTGGAGACAATGTGCCTCTGGCAGAGGGAAAGGGACTGGGTGGCCATGGCAAGGCCGAAGGCAGGAGAGCTACCGAGGGCCAAGAGCCAATGGCCACGCTCCTGCTCCATCCATCCCACTTCTCAGAGCCCTGGGAAAGGTGCTGGGATGCACTGGAGAATCAGGAACAGCCCAAGGAGGCTGTTGGGATGGAGCACCCATGTGTGTTTTTATTTTGTGTTGTCTCTTCCCTCTCCTCCAGCAGAGTTGTGGTTTGTGTGGTGAAGGAGCATGGAAGCACTGAGCAGCTCCCTGACCTTCTCCCCACCCCAGCCTTTTATTCACAGTTTTTAATTCATTCCTCCCTGAAAGCCTGTGACCTGAGTAAAGAGAGGAGAGCCTGATCCCAGCCTGTGAGCCTGCTCCAGAGTCTCTCCTGGACATGGCATGTTTATGAGTGGATGGATGGACTCCCCGAGATGTGCCGTGGGACGGGCAGGTTGGTGGCTGCTGTTGGGGTGTTTTCATGCCCCGGTGCTCCCGTGTCCCCCGGAGAGGAGCAAAGCTGGGTTTGCCTTGGTAGCCTCTCCCAGCCCAGCGCTCTGCCCACAGCACCATCTCCTGTCGGCATCGCTCAGGCTTGCAGGGGCAGTGCATCCTGGGAATTTCCTTCCCCGGCGCCAGAATACCTTCACCCCAAGTCCGAGAGTGCAGATGATCTTCCGTCATCATATTTAAAACCCCCTCCCATCCCTGACCAAAGCCAGGATGAAAGCGGCAGGGTTTTTTTCCTCTTTCTTTCTTTTTTTTTTTAATGGCGTTTCATTAGCCTCCAAATCAGACAGGCGAAACAATGGTGTTCTGTCAGCGATGGGCTTTCGTGCTGATTTCATCTCCTCTCTCATCCGTATGCAAACCAGCTTCCAGCAGGCTTTGGTCATGCCATGGAAACCGAGGTGCAGGCCCGGAATGGGGGTTCTCGGAGTGAGAAATCTCCTGTTCGCTTTTTCCCATTTGCATAATGCAACTTTTCTTCCCCCAGACACTGAGGCGCTTTGTTTATAGAGAGCCGAGAGAAAAGGGGGATGCTGGGGACAGAGAGGGACCGCGGGGAAGGGGGAAGTGCCTGGTGGGAGTGGGGAAGAGGAGGGCAGCGCTGGAAAAAGAAGAACACGCAGAGAAAAGTGCGGGGCGACTGGAAGGGAATATATATGAGGATGGGGACTGGGAAATGGGGCTGGGCAAGTTCCCCGTGATCCTGGGACCCGTGAGCTCCTTTGGCCTCTCCGAGCCAGCCGAAGGGTGTCAGGGGGACTTGGCGTGGCTGAGGATCCAGCTGGGAGCCTGGATCTGTGCTGAATTAAAGCCGGTTGTCATGATAATGCCCCCCAGAGGAAGCAGGAGCCTTTTCAAGCCTTGCAAGAAATACCTCAAAGGGTTTTGTGCAAGAAGCCTCTAAGATCTTCAACTGGTGGAAACCCAAGGTTGTTTGGGGGAATAGTGACCCGCGGGGCACACTGGAATGTGGCTAAGGGACAGCCAGCAGAGCGTGAGGACCCGGCTGTCCTGGGAGGTGGGGGCAGAAAGAGTGGGGGGATAAATTCATCCCAGATTTATTCCCAGTGGCGTGTGGGGCTGGGAGAGAAGGAGGTTAACAAAACAAAATTACAGCTCATTTCTCTCCCTTGAGACGTGGCAAACTGCAAAGTGGCACAGGGAGGTAGAAGGGTAAAGGGATGGAATTGTCCAGTCCCCACCAGTACCCCCAGTTTGTTGGAACCATTGGGGCCAATTTATCCCCCACCTTGTACGTGTTCTGCAAAAAGTGGTGATCTGCTGCCCTTTGCAAGCCAGTTTGAGGGCAAGGGGCTGCTCTTAAGAGTCTCATCACCTCCTAGAAACAAACCTGGTTCTTGTGGCTCGATCCCAGGCAACAGACTTTGATTTATGAATTGGATGGATGCACGATTAATAGTAATAATAACAATAATAGCAACGAAATGTATTAATCAGTGACGGATGACAGACATGAAACCTGCAATTAGAAGTATTTTAGGATATGTAAAAATCCCTGTAAATGATCTGCAAATGAGGCGCAGACAGTAAAGCAGGCGGCAGTGGAGATATTTTTGGGATTTGCCTTAATGTGGGACTGCTCTGTTTTTAAGGTGCCTCGATGTGAATTGGATGTACAGACACGCTCCAGAGGGAAAAGTCTTGTGTTGGTACTGCAAAATATGTGACTTTTGCTCCAAAGTGTGAGTTGTTCCTCCAGGACCAGTGAAATCCTACAGGGCAGGGCCGACAGAACTACAGACAGGAGCCTCAGTGATTCACAGGCTCTTGCCTGCACGTGGAAATTGCACGGATTTAGGTGGGAATTGTTCAAGCCTCACTTGTGCTATTTGCACTTCAGGGGTGTGGTTGCACATGGTACCAGATGTTACTCAACCCTGTTAAAGGGCAGCTGGGATTCATACTGGATGATCTACACAATGTGAAATATTAAATCTTTACCTGTGGGCAGGAGAATTCTGCAGTCTAATCCCAGAATCTGGTACTCTGGGACAGGAAGAAAAGTGAAGGGAAAATATTTGTGCTTTGGAGGATTCTGCTGTAACTCTGTGGAGTCTCTTTAGCCAGCAGGGATACCCACCTGGACATCCCTCTCAGGTGCACTGGTACCTCCATGTAGCACAGCTCTGCATCACTGATGTGCTGCGTGGAGCAGCTGGGATGCTGCAAATGCTCTGCAAAAGGGATAGGGATTGTGAGGAGTTGGGTATGGGGCTTTTTCTCATTGTTTTTAGTCTGGTTTCTGCAGAAAAT
Source organism: Aegithalos caudatus (assembly GCA_013389925.1). Lineage (NCBI taxonomy): Eukaryota > Metazoa > Chordata > Aves > Passeriformes > Aegithalidae > Aegithalos > Aegithalos caudatus. The sequence goes on from WEIU01004137.1 coordinate 195,269, forward strand.
GAGATTTCTGCCATCACAGGGAATTCTGTCATTTCTCACCTCTCTCCCAGGAACTTCTGAAATAGGATGACTTCAGCTCCATTTGGCTCAATGTCAGTTTTTTGATCCCCAGTCAGTGGGAACTGCTTTGGGACTTCAGTTACATTTGTTTTTTTTCAGAAGCTCATTTCTACTACTGGCTCCAAAAAGCTGTTTTTATTTCAAGACAAGACTGGAGAAGAGCTGTGACCTTTCCCTTTGGACGGGGAGGGAGAAGGGTCTCTGTGGTGGGGGTTTGCCAGAGTGCAAACTGCAAACGCCTCAGCCTAACGAGCTCCGTGATTAACAAAGCATCAGAGCATTCCAGTCCAAGGAGGCTTCAGTCCGGAGTGTTTCTGAAGGAGGCTCACACACAGGCAGTGCTTGTCTGCTCCTGCCTGTATTGAGACAGAGCTGCTGGTGGACCTGGGCAGTTGCCTGTCCCAAGCCCATTGTGGTGGCCTTTGGGCAGTGACATGGGATCAGACGAAGGGGCAGGGTGTGATCAAAACACAAAAACACATGGCTTGGGCTTTGCAGGTGCCCCATGCCAGGACAGGAGGGGCAGCAGGTCGGGGACTTTCCAGCGCCGCTTCCACGCTCACCCTCCCGGCCTCCAGCCTGCTGGTCATGCCAATTTGTCACCAAGCTGGGATTTCAATTAAAACCCAAAAGGAGGGGTCAGAGGTTATGCAAACACGTTGGTAAAGGCCACTCGCCTGGAGGGCTCTCCCGGGGCCACTGGAGCCGGCCCCTTGCTTTACACAGTCCCCACTGACCCGGGCTGAGGGTTCATTGTTCCCCGGGCTCCATTCAAGAAGTGGTTTGTCAATAAAATTGACCTTTTGGCTCCTGGGGTGCTGCCACCTCATATTCCTCCCTTTCCTGACAGTTTGGCTGGAGTAGAGCTAACTGTCCCTCTGTGGTCCCTGTGCCCCTGGACATGCCAAGGGTGAGGGCAGGGATGGGAGCAGGAAGGCCACATACTGCAGGAAGGCCCTTCAGCACTCACAGCACCTTCTTCTCCCCGTGGTGGTCTTTATTTTGGTTTTTGCCTTTTGGGCTTTTGCACCTGAGGGCAGTTTCCAGCTGGACCCCTCAGAAACACCATCACAAACAGCAGGTTCTGTTAATCCTCTCCAGACCTCATTCTCCTTTCAGAGCCATCATTCCTGCAGCTTCCTCCACAAGAATTCCACGATGATTTTCTGCCCCTCACCACGCAGGCTGGGTTGGGATGACCTCGAGGTCTCTCCTGCAGAGCTAAGCCCCGTTGTCCTTCCCTGTTACACAACTGACACCAAAGTCTCACACAAGGCAGCACCTCTCCCCATCAAGCCACGTGCCCACCAGCACACCCACCCACTGCGGGCATGATCCCACTTTTCAGGGAGGTGTGAGGCTTCCCGCTGGGCTTGGGTAGTGGGACTGCCCTGGCCCCTGCTCTGGTGCACTAATTGTGCTGGGCAGTGTTGCAAACAAGCACTGCTTGAACCCACAAGCCTGAGGAGGCCATTTCAGCTGCAAGATAAATGGATATCGTGGAGCAAGTGGCAATTAGCGTGGGTAAAGAGCCCCTTAGTGACTGTCCCTTACATAACACCTTTGTTCCAAGCCCTTCACTTCATACTCAGTTTGTAAATAAACTTGACTCCAAGCTTTACTGAGGCCTTTATTCTTTTTTTTTTTCTTTTTTTTTTTATTTTTAGTTTTATTATTCTTGCTACCCAGGGAAGAACGAGTCGATTGTTCACCCCCAGGGACACGCAGCAATCCAAGGCCCTGCCCAGCCTGGCGGTGCCCACTCGCCCCAAAACAGGCACTGGCAGTAGCCCACAACAGAGCCACCCACGCAGCTACCACGGCAGAAATTTTAATTGCTTTGTCCCCGCTGATGGTGCCTGGGGGCTCATTATGCTGCTGGCAATGGATGGGAGCCTGAAAATGTGGTTCTGTAATTGCAGTGGCAGTGGGGACTTTCACTGGGGGGGTGGGTTGGCAGAGGGGCTGAACTCTGCCCCCAAAGTTTCAGGTCAGGGGGGAAGCCTGGGGGCTCTGGATCAGTCCAAGTGCAGGGACCTGTCACTAATCACATCGTGTCCTCCCTAACGCCATCTCACCTGTGGAAGGCTATTTCTACACCTGCAGTGGCACTGTAAGGCTGGCAATGAGCAGAAGCTCCAAGGCACAGTGGGATGTGCTTTGGAGGATTTGGGCTGCCCGATCCCAAGGTCTGGGCATGCTGTGGTGAGCAGAGCTCGATGGCTCTCCTGCCTTTAACCTTCACTTGTCACTTTTGCCAGGTCCTTTTCCAAGGGGCAGGGCTGTTTGGGGAGTTATTGAGGTGTTTAGTGCCATGAGTGGTGGCTCTTCCTCCACTGTCCCCTCTGCCTGGGCTCTATCTTTGCTGCTGGTCTTTCAAACCAGTGCTGGTGGTACTGGCCCGTACTGGGAAGCCGTCGGGCACTGCTCTTTGTTCAGTGTGGGGATGATCGGGCCCCTGCTCCTCTCCCGAGCCTTCCCTCTCCCATATGGTGCCCATTATTAGATGTGTGCACCAGCCTTGTCTGACAAGGAGCTTTACAGGTGTCGCTGGGATAACGATTCACACTCCAAGAAAGGTGGGAAAGATGATTAGCTGGCTTTCTATCAAACAGCACACGGCATCAGCTGCTCCGGGGAGGGGAGGTGGTGGGGGCTGTGGATGTGTAAGGACATGTACGCCGGGAGCTCGGGGAGCCCAGGCTTTGTCCTGCTTCTAATTCCAATGGACTCTCGGGCGCCTCTTTGTGTGCCTTAGTTTCCCCAGCTGTAGCAGAGGGATGTTGTTATTGCTTTGACTTGTAAAACACCCTTCGAGCAGCTGATTGAGCTCCTGCATTAGCAAGAGGTGAATTAGGCGGGTCTCGGCAGCTGGGCTGCCACCGAGAGGGCAGGGGAGCTGTCGGAGCCGGGGCTCCCAGGGGACAGGCCTGGAGGGGGAGGATATGAATTAAACAAACCTGCTGGACACAGGCATGCGGTGCAGTGTGCCTGGAGTGTGTCCTGAAGGCTGTGAGAGCCCCGTGGCCTGGGGCCTCTGGTGCCAGTGCAGGGTGGGCATGCGGGCAGGGCTTGCTCCACGCAGATGTGCCTTGCCCTGCATGCCCCTGGTCTGTGGGGCCTCGGGCTCTTCCCGCTGATGTATTTTAAATAAAGACTCATTTGGCAGGCAGATCCTGGCATGGGAATACTGTGCACCCAACCCTTGCGAGCTGGTGGAATATCTTCAGCTCTTTGGACATCTTGAATATTGTTGAAGAGAGAGGCAAAATAGAAAAATAAGAGTAAAACGAGCTGTTCTCAGCTGTCCTTTGCTCCAGTGCCGGGAAAGCTGTTCTGTCTCACATTCCATCTCCCCAGGTCAGGCTGCGATCCGGAGCTGAGCCCTGCCTTTGAAAAGTGACGGAGCAGAGGGCTCCCTGCAGGGCTGGGGAAACTGAGGCACGAGCGGAGTCTGGCACCCAAACCGCCCCCGAGGCAGAAGAGGTGTGAAGGTGGGGTGCTCGCCCAAGCTCCTCGTGCTCGGTGGGGGTGCGATCGTCACCCCGACACCGCCGCGACCCTCCCGTCCCGGGACGGCCCCGGGCGCTGCGGGCAGAGCCGGCGCTGCCTCTCCCCGAGCC
>WEIU01004137.1:198964-221313 GCA_013389925.1 Aegithalos caudatus
TGGGGAGGGCGCAGGGCTCCCCTAATCCGATTACAAAACATAACAGCCTTTCAGAGGGGCCGGGGGCCGGGCGAGGGGAGGAGGAGCGAGGTCCATTTCACACCCGACCCCGACGTCTGGGGGTCTCGCAATGATCTCACTGGAGGGGCTTTTCTTCCCGTCGCAGTGGGTTGCTTTTGAAATGTGCTGCGAGGAAATAAAAAAACAACAAAAAAAAACCAAAACAAAACAAAACAAAACAAAACAAAACAAAACAAACAAAAAAAAAAAAAAACAAAAAAAAAAAAAAAAAAAAAAAAAAAAAAAAAAAAAAAAAAAAAAAAAAAANAAAAAAAAGGAGAAGGGGGCTGCCTGGGAAAGGAGAGGAGAGGAGAGGGCTGGGAAGGAGGTGAGGTGGGAGGGGGTGGCGCGGGGCTGGGGTGAGCCCTGTATCTCAGGCTAGGGGCGAAGACTGGAGCCCAGCACTCCCTTGCTGAAGCACCAGCCCTCGTTCCCCTTCTCCCTCTTGCATCCTTCTGCTCCTTTTTGCATCCCGCTTCACCCTCTAGCATGTCACATGGACGTGGGCAGAGGGACGTGTCCTCCCCTGCCACCTGAGCGAGGAGTGGGGCTGCGGTCCCTGCGGAAACCTTCCCCAGCGCCTGCACTGGCAGCAGAAACAGAGACGGGTGACCCACTTCCCTGTGTTTCGTCACGGAATTTCAGTGACACCAAAGCATTTAATGTGCTGATTTCACCAGTTTTCTGTAATGGACAACGAAAGTGGGAAAAGTTAAACCGATAGTTTGACTTATATAAAGGCAAGAAGTTTTGACTTACTGCAGTGTTTTAAAGTGACATTTTAAGATCACCTGCAAATAAATGTGTTTCATTAACTTTTTTTGCTTCTTGTTGTTGTTGTTGTTGTTGTTGTTGTTGAGTCAGTTAAAGGAAAGCTGTGTGCTTCAACAGCAGCACATATCAGAACAAGAGGGTCCTGCCTGTGGCTACTTTGCTTGGGTAGCAAAGCATTTGCCCCAAACTTCGCTATGCTGGCCCTGCAGCCCCTGTCCCCTCTGCGTGGGGTGGGTCTGTGGTCCCCTCCTCAGGGATGGAGCTGGCAGCTGGGGACACCCGTGCCTGCGGGAATCCCACATGGTGAGTGCTGGAGTCTGGCACAGGAAGTGTGAAAGTGCCTGGCAGCCACCCCAGGCTCCTGGGAGATGGGACCTCAAGGTGTCCCCCCCATTGGGGACCCCCAGCAAATCCACCGTTGCCCCTCTTGGAGCCCTCTGGGGCTGTGCCCCTGCTCCAGTTGCTGCAGGGCCCTCTGTGGGTTCACGCGAGCTACCACATTTCCAGGGTGTTCCAATCTGCTCCCAGGTGGGGTGACAGCCCCTTTTTGGGGGGATGTGGGGCCAGGGTTGGTGCTGGTGGGCTGCAATGGCCAGAGGAGCATCTCTCTCACAGCGGGGCTGAGTGCTGGGGGCATTTATTTGTTGAGAGGAGCCCCTGGTTCAAGGTGAGGAGTGGTCAGTGGAAGGCAGGGGTCACCCCTGTCTGTGCTGGGGACTCTGGTGGCACCCTGCTCCTGCCCCTGGGTGCTGCCTGCTCGGGCTGTCCCACACTCCAGCCACTGCACCATCCTTGGGTGTGGGTCAACCAGTTAAACCCAACAAATGGACATCAGAGTTGGGGATGCAGGGGAAACTGGGGGGCTTTTCCTTCCTCCCTGGATGACACCTGAAGGAAACAGCCAGCAGAGCTGGGTGGGTGCCGTGAGAATTCAGGGGCAAATCCTGAAGTTACAAAAAAATTCATATATTTTAATTGTTGTGTGCAAAAATTGTCTGTACAAAGTCTTTGCTGCTTTCTGTTCAGCCTCCTGTGCCCATTCCCCAACACAGTCATCCCTCCTCCCCCCACTGCCTTCCTTCAGAGAGCAGCTGATGGAGAAACTGAGGCAAGGAGCAGAGAGGGGAAGTGGCTGAGCCAAGCCTGGACACCCCAAGGTGACCTTGGGATCAAGAGCCTTGTTGCTCCCACAGCAAGCACTGGGATCCTGCAGCATTTCTTCACTCTGCAAAGGCCTGTGGACAGCCAGCTGTTCCCAAAACGTTTGTGACCAGGAGCTGGCTCCCACATGAGAACAGGCAGGCTGCTGGGAAGTTCAGGCTGCCAGAAGGCAGCTGGCACTGGCAGTGACAGACCATTGGTGGGGCAGGACCTCACCGGGGTCATTACACCAAGGTGCTGATGCCCAGCTCCTTTCCACTTGCCCTGGGGTCACGTCCTTCCTCAGCCACCTGCACCAGAGACATAAAAGGGGGCAGAAATGAGCCCCTCTCAGGGCTGGCTGGGGGCAGGAAAAAATGGCCTCGAGGTGCACCAGGAAGGCTTGGATAGAATACTGGGGGAAATTCTTTCACTGAAAGAGTTGTCCAGCTCTGGCATGGGCTGCCCAGGGGAGTGGTAAAGCCACTATCCCTGGAGGGATTTAACAGACTTGTGGATGTGGCCCTTGGGGACATGGTTTAGTGGTGGCTTTGGCAGTAGTAGAACGGTTGGACGTGGTGCTTTTAGGGGGCTTTTCCAACCTAAAATGAGTCAGGGATTCTATGAGTCCATGACCAGGGACATTTACTGCAGTTCTCCTGCCCTAAATGCTGCTGCAAGAGGAAGGAGGATACCAGCAGCTCGGGGGAAATATCCAACCCCATAAACTCCTTCTTACCAACAATTCCCCAGCTTTACCTCCCAGAAAACGGTGTTTTCCATATACTGCGCGTCCGTGGAACACCTCAGCGCCTTGGTTTTCAGGACGGCACCTGAGGACGCCGAAAGCCGGGCGAGGGCGTCTGAGAGCGGGGCGGCCGCTGCCCGGGCTTCCCCTGACATCTAGCGGCAGCGAGGCGAGGAGCCGGGCCCCGGGGGGAGCCCAGACCCCGGCAGGAGGGAGCTCCCCCTGCCCCGAGGGGAGCCCCGGACACGGCGGGGAGCACGGACCGGGGGGCAGCACAGACCGGAGGGAGCACGGACCGGGGGGAGCCCCGGCCCTGCGCTGAAAATCCGGCCCCAAGGGGTAGTCCCGACCTCCAGTGAGTTTGCACAGTGGTGAGCATCACTGTGCTCTGCCCGGCCTGCCTGATGGGGATCCTTTGCTTTGGGGCTGCTCCTGCCCTTTCCTCCCAAATCCATCCCTCATATTCTCCATCCCGTTGCACTGGAGGCAAAACTCACCTGTGAGGCAGCCCCCGAGAGTTGCAAACAGCAGGGTGACGGGCAGGGCACCGAGCTGGATGAGAGCTTGGTCTGTGACTGTCCGGGTGCCCTGGGCCACCAGTGGGAATACAAGCTCCAGCCTGCAAGCCAGAGAGGGGACAGGCTTTTGGGAGCTTGTTGTCACAGGCTCCTGGCTCTGTAATGTCTTCCAAAGGGGTGCTGTGACAAGGTGAGTGGAGCAGCCCTGATCTCAGGGGTTGTGGTGGCCCCAGCTTAGTGCATCAAGTCACTGGCATCCCTGATTCTGGCTCCTCTCACCTGTCACCATAAGTGTCTGCAGTGGCCAACAGTGTCAGCAGTGTCCCCAGCAAGGCCCCCAGAATCCCAGGCAGGCCGTGGATGTTGTGAACTCCACATGTGTCCTGGATTTTCAGCCTGGAGTGTAGAACAGGCTGGGGAGAGCATAGGGAAGAGCTGGTGTTGGGATGGGGGTCAGTTGCCCAGGGAGGCTGTGCTGCAGGTTTGGGAGCAGATGGTCCCCTGACCTGGGATCAGTGTCCTTGGCTGTCCCAAGGTGACTCACCGTGAAGAATTTGAAGCCAAGTTGGGAGATGAGGCCAACCAGAAACCCTGCGAGGAGGGCCCCAAAGGGGGTGACCAGCATCTCCCCAGCCATACCCATCACAGCCATTCCAGCCAGGGTGGCATCCTGGATCTGAACCTGATGGAGAAGGACATGGTCAGGGGAACTGGCTCCATGGAGTGCATCAGCATGGGACTGGGAGGGATCTAACTGGTTCTTAATGAACCTAAAAAAGCCTAACAGGCCTCTCCTTTTGCACTGGGTATGTTCAGGGTTACTATTCCTGTAGGACAGGATGTGGGCAGGGCATGAAGCTTGGGTTTCTCTCAGGAGAGGACCTACCATCCGTGGGGTGCTCTCCTCATAGAGGACAGGAGAGAGGATGAAGGTGGCAGCTGTACTTGCCACCAGTGAGAAGTAGGTGTTGAGCACTGCCCAGTTCCTGGCATTGTCATGAACAGTGGCTGCGGAGGTGAAGCTGGGCCAGAAGATCCACAGGTAGATGGTTCCTGCAGGGAATAGAACAGGCAGGTCTTGATGCTGGAGTTGATCCCTTGTGGGACAGAAACTTCTTGCAAGTGCCAAGAGATGCAAGTGGCCGCAGCTTGCAGCAAGGGAGGTTCAGGTAGAAGACAAGGAAAAACTATTTCTAGGAGAGGGTGGTGCAGCCCCACCACAGGACCCTGGGTAGGTGGAGGACATCTGCCCTTGATGGTTTGCAGGAATCTCCTGCTCAAAGCCACAGCCTCACTATCCTCATGTTGGTGACAACCCTTCCACCGCCAGCTCTGTGACCAAGGTGTTGTAGATTCAAACTCCATACCAACCACAGCAAAGACATCCGCCTGCTGCCCCTTGTCCTGCTGCTCTTCCCTCTTCCTCTTGTCCTTGTGGGGCTGGTACAAGACCCGTGAAGCCATCAAGCCGAAATAAGCACCAAAGGTGTGGACGGTCAAGGAGCGTCCACTGTCGCTCACCTGGTGAGTACGGAAAAGCGCCGTGCAGGAGGGGGGGTAAGGGATTTGTCCCTCCAGGACTTGACATGAGGAGCCTAAAGTTAGGGCCACTCCCTTTCTGGTGGCTCCTCAGTCGGTGACTCACCCCCATGAGACTGAGCAGGATGTATTCATTGAGGGTGCACAGGGTGACTTCCAGCAGGGCCAGCAGCAGCATCTGGACAGGGTTTACCCTACCTAGAACAGCTCCGGTGGAGATCAGAACAGCTGCGGTGCAGAAGTCAGCACTGACCATGCTGGGAAGGAGAGGAAAGGTGTGGGACTGAACCTGGAACTGCCAGGGATGAGCACAGGGGCTGGGGAGAGCTGGGCAGGGACAGGAGCTGAGCCTGCAGCCCAGGCCCTGCATCCCACTGCTCCTGCCAGCTGAACAGCAGAGCCTTGTGATGCCGGTGACAAAGGGATGGCTGGGTGGGGGGCAGAGTGCTCCCCCAAATACCTGGCTGCAGCCTTGGCAGTGTTTACATAGCCCTTGCTATACCCTTGCAAAATCCTCCTCCAAAGCAGAGCTGTGAGTTTTACAGAGGGGGGAGCCAGTGTGCCAGGGCTGGGCTGGGATGAGCTGCCCGGGCAGCAGCAACTCCCTCCTGCCTTACCTCTGAGATTCCACATAAATTTTGCCATTGAGGAAGAAGTTAAAAAAACCCTGGATCAGAACAGCCCACTGGATGGCAAAGGCTATGATGAGGATGCTGATGGCCACACTTCCTGGCCCATAGCGGCTGAGGAATGCCACCAGGAGCCCGAAGCTGAGGAGCACTTGGATGTGGACATCCTGGAAACCTGGTGGAGGAGAGGCACAAGGATGGTCCGGAGGTACTGAGGGCAGGCAGCCACCCTCCTGCCTGCTGGCCCCCGAGGGGACTAAGGACTAAGACAGCCCCAGCTCTAACAGGCTTTGGGGAGCTGAAGGCTTGCTCCACTTAATGTGTGTCTGGAATCATGGTGGATCATCTTCCTTGGAGATATGTAGTGGGGAGCACCAGGGACAGGTAAAGCCATCCCTGCCTGATGTGAGCCTTTGCAGCAGCTCCTGGCCACCCCATCTGCAACTGGCCTGTCCAGATACCTCTGGACACTCACACGGTCACCCCACAGCCCAGAAAGCTCCTGGGGTGGCCAAGAGCTGTCTGCACCCACCAGACCAGCATGAAGGCAGGTCTGAGATGTCAGCACCCCTGGGACCTCACTGCTGCCCCTGAAAGCATCACGTCCCAATTCACAGGATGAGGCGAGAGGAAGGATGAGCAGAGAGTTGGGATTGGTCTGGTACCATTTGATGGCAAAGCAGAGGATGGGGAGTTTGGTTCTTGCTTGGGCTAAATGCCCTTTGCACCCCTTCAACTGACAGCTGAGGCCCGGCCTTCTCCATGAGTCACTGCCTGGGTGGGGTTATGTGGGCAGGTGAAACCGGGAGAACCTGCTGGCTGCCAGCTGCCAGCTCCCTGCTCCCCTCTCTCCCAGCTTCTCTGAAGCTCCTCTCCCATTGACCGCCTTGTCTTTGCCTCAGAAAAGCGAGGGGCAGCCCCTTATCCCAGCAGGAGTTCTGCAGTGATGCCCAGCATGCAGTAGGATGCTCCCAGAGGGCAGCCCCCCAGCCCCCCGTGGTAGCACCCAGGGAGCCAAATCCTCTGTGGAAGGGGCTTGGGGTAAATTCCCCTGCACTGCAAAACCCAGCCTGTCCGTGGGAAGCTTTGCAGACCCTAAAGTGCCAGAGCAGCCGCTGTGCTCTCTCCCATGGCATGGGACAATGATGTCTAATTTTTCACTGCACTCAGTGCTCACCTCTGAGCTCCACTGCTGTGTCCTAGACCCAAATATCCCTCTTTTGGGGCTGGCTCTGTCCAAGCATTTCAGAAATCCTTGCAGCATGTCTGCTTTACTCCCTCCGGGATGCACCAGTACCCCAACCCTGCAGCTTGATGTTCCCTCTCTAACTCTGGAGCCTGTGACAGGTCTGCAGTCTGAACCGAGCATGGTGACATGCTATTACCTCGGCAGAACGGCTCTCCTGCACCCACGGGGCTGCTGGAAAGCCGAGTGTACTCACGGGGCTGCTGGAAAGCCGAGTCCTGGTTCCTCCGGCTGCAGTTCAGCTGCGGGGGGCACCGGCCAGGGCTGCTCTCGGGGCTGTACCGGACAAACACGGCAAAGAGGAGGATGTTGAGGATTTGGAGGAGGAAGCACAACCCGCAGAGCCGGAGCCTTGAGGCGCCTGTGTGCTCAGGCATGTCGGGGTGCAGCCAGGGCAGGTGAATCCCTGCAAACGGGGTGCATGAGGAGAACCACGCTGGGATTGCAAACTCCGCCTTGCCAGAGTGGCTGCCAGGTGCTGGCCTCGCCTCCTGCACCTCGAAGGGATTGCCGGGAGTGGGAGAACGCTGCCAACACGGAAATTCGGGATGGATGCCCTGGCACGCCTCCACACCTGGCGCTGCCACTTCAGGTGGCTCCAGCCGCTGTGCTGGGAAGTGTGTGGCATCAGTGTCCTGTTGTTGTTGGACATGAAATGAAGAGCTTGGCTCCAAGGTAGAAGAAGGATCAGAAGGCTTTATTCACAATTCATCAACCACAATATTAGTCCATAGAATTGACACTTCTCTCCGTTGGTTAAGTAATAGAAACAACACCTGGCAGAGGGATTGTTATGAGGGCTTAGAAATGTTATGGTTAAGAGAAGGGTTATTTACATGAATTGTCCTTGAGTAAAAATTCTCTCAAGAAATCTTCTCAAGAGAAGAAAAATCAGCCACTGACAGGCTGAAAACCTTATAGAGTCAGAAATATCAAACCCACAGTGTCCTGCTCTGCTGGGTGCAAGAGGGGTGGAGGGAGGATTTGGGGTGGGGCAGAAGCTGTGGTGGTGAGGGGGGATGCATGAGGTTTCAGCCTCTGCATTGTAGAAACACGGTGTTTTTGGGATCTGGGTCAGGCAGAGGGGGTGGAGGGTGATGCACAAGCGTGATGGGACTGACATGCTGTGGAGGTGCTGGCTCAGCAAAGTCCCACAAAGCTAGGCTCAAATTCCCTGGTCAGAAGGAAAAATCAGTGTTCAGGGGACTTTGGGGATGAGGTTTCTTGTGGGCCCATGAGGAGAGAAGGAGATTCTGAGCCTTGAAAAACAAGAGCAAAGAGCAGAGTCAGAGGCTCCTGGTAGAGCTGGGGGAGCTGAGCACGAGGGGTTCCTTGGCTTTTCTTTGACTGCCTCTGCTTCTGCAGAGCTGTTTGTACTGCACCAAGAGTGGGTGCAGATCCCAAAACAGGAAAAGAAGAGACAAGCAGCAGAGAAGTAACACAGTGTGTGCTTGGGAAGTGACTTGGGTGACTCTATTCCATAGTACTGGGCCAAACTCTGAACTCAGATAAGCAGTGGTGGGCTGGGGTCATGCCCTGATCCCAACAGTACGGGGGAGGGGGGTGAGTCACTTATGGGAGCCCCTGCAAGGGTTCTGCTTTGGGCTGTGGTTTTCTGAGGGCCAGGGACTGTAGCTGGTGCCTTCACTTGGGAAAAAATGTGAGAAACACTCAGCTCATCTGCGATACAGCGGGGCTGGGAATCAGCATCCTCCAGCCAAGAAACCCGGACCTGGTGCTGGGGGAGAACAGGATCTGCTTCTGCAGCCGTGGGCACAGGAAGTGTGAGGGAGGGAGATGACAGACTCTGAGGAGCCGTGGACCCACCCGATAACCGTGGGGAGCTGCAAGGGAGGAGCTTGCAGTGCTGCTGCTCCAGTTTAGCCTCCCTCAGCCCAAGGAGAGCAAAGCCACAGGCACCTTTTGCTCATTACAGGGAGCCAAAGCTCTGACCCTTCTGAGCTGGAAGAAGGCTTCCAGTTCAGCCTGCTGGCATCAAAATTGATGCCCCTCCTTGAAAAGAGGCTGGAAGTAGTGGGGAGCAGGTGGGGGACGAGGGCCTGGGGACTTAACCTCCACCCTGATGCCTTTCTCCCCAGGGGGGGCTGTTTGCTGTGCTGTACGTGCCACGGTGAGGCCAGGATGGTGTTGGGGACAGTTGCTGCTTGTCTTGTGCTTCCTTTGAGAAGAGCTTCCTCCACCCTTGGAGATGCACCCTGGGGGAGGGAGAAGTTGTGGGAGCCCAGAACACAGCCCCATTGTGTGCCTGTGTTTTGCTCCCAGCATCGTCCTGGCCCGAGGTGCTGATGGGGAAGCCTCTCTGATGCCTTTTTGGAGGGCAGGATGAGTCCAGTGGGACTCAAGTGGTGGGGTAGCCCCCTTGTACAACCCTCCAGAGCCTCAAGGGGCGGGAACATCATCCCTTCATCGGGAACAGGGAGAGGGCAATAAAATTAACCATTGCCCTGCTGTCTGTGAGATCAGAGAGCATCATCCCAGCACTGGGGGCCAATGTTGAGGGGGGGCTTTGCCAGCCCAGGAGGCTGCTGGAGCCCGATGCAGAACTGTCGTTTTCCCTGAATTCCCAAAGCTGTGGCCCGCAGATAAAGGGATGTTTGTTAGCCGGGCACACTGTGTTTTGCCGAGCAGAACAATAAAGAGAAAGACACTCACAATGGGAAATTGTGCTTCCTCCTCCCTGTGCGCTCCTCGGGGAGGTGTTGGAGGGGAAAAAAAAAAGAGAAGAAAGAGGGAAGAGACGGTGACAGGGCAGGGAGCGAGGGCACGGCCGACACCATGGGAGCGGGCATCAAGGGCCCGCGGAGCCACAGGGCTGCCAGGACTCTGCCCGCCCCGGGACGGTGACAGGGAAGGGGCTGGCTGGGAGCACCTGCTTGCCACCTCCCGTGTCCCTGTGTCCCCGTGTCACCTCTTCCCAGGAGCCTCGTGGTGCGGGTCTGGCCTCCCCAGAAGCCTTGGCCCCGGCATGGGGTGTTTATGACGGAGACGGGAAGCAGCAGGAGCTGGGGCAGCACGTGGGCAGGGGGCGTTGGATGGGCACGGCGGCTCCCCGAAGGACATGGCTGGGGACGGTAAGAGGCTGGGGGGTGGCAGGAGGGAGGGTTGGCACGGTCTGGGGGGTCGGTGTCCTGCAAGCAATGTCCCCTCTGCACGGTAAATGTCAGAGAGCCCCTGCAGAGCAGGGACACATCCTACAGGCTCCACCAAAGCTGGGGTGTGTCCCACTGCATGTGTCTGACCCCTGTGCTCCCCCCCAGGCACCGTCCTGTCCCTGGCTCTAAGGATGCACAGGCTGCTCCTGCTTGGCTGCCTCTGGCTCCTGGCAGCACCCCCAGCATCCAGCATCTTCCAGAGGCCCACAGGAACCCCAGGTAGGGAGCAGGGCCTGGCAGGAAGACAGGGAGCCTGGGTAAGGGTAAAGGCCTGGGAGGCAGGATGTGGAGCCCGTGTAGGGAGCAGGGCCTGCAGGGATGACTGGGCACTGCTGTTTGCAGTCGGTGCTGGTGAGGGGAGGTGATGCTGGGCAGGTCCAGCCAGGGGAGGGGCTGAGCTGTGCCTCCTGAAGGTGCAGGAGAGAGTAAGAGGAGCCAGGATGGATGGTAGAAACCATCACGTGCTGGTGAGGGTTGAAGGGTGCTTGGGAAGGTGTCAGAGGGATGGTGCTGAGACTGCCTGGGGGGCTGCAGCCCCACTGCACCTGCAGTACCTGCTGGAGCCCCTGCACCCCACGGTGCACACGCAGCGCGGCGCCACGGCCACCCTGCCCTGCGTCCTGCGCGCCCTGCCCCACAACTACCGCGTGAAGTGGAGCAAGGTGGAGCCGGCCAACTACCGGGAGAACATCATCATCATCACCAACGGGCTGTACCACAAGAACTACGGGCCGCTGAGCCCACGGGTGCGCCTGCGGCACAGCCACCGCTACGACGCCTCGCTCACCATCACCGACGTGGCGCTGGAGGACGAGGGGCGCTACCGCTGCCAGCTCGTCAACGGGCTGGAGGACGAGAGCATCTCGCTCACACTGCACCTTGAGGGTGAGGTTGGGATACGTCCCTGGGGGATGTGGCAGGAGGGGGTCCCTCGGTTGGAATGGAGGTGTGTGGCTCTCTGCTTTCACCTACATCCTGCATTGCATAACCCTGTTCCCCAGCTTTAAAATCAGCGCTGATTTCCCAGGGATGTTAAGTCAAAGCCTCCTTGGGGAAAGCATTGCCCTCACCCTGTCCCTCCAGGTGTTGTCTTCCCTTACCAGCCCAGCAATGGGCGCTACAAATTCAACTACCATGAAGCCAAGCAAGCCTGCGAACAGCAGGACTCCCGCCTCGCCACCTACCAGCAGCTGTACAAAGGTGAAGCATTCAAAAAAAAAATTCCTCTTCAGCCTAAAACAACACCTGTCTGGGTATGGGGAGGAGGGGAGTGCCGGTGCTGATCCACCTCTCGCCCCACAGCCTGGACAGAGGGTCTGGACTGGTGCAACGCTGGCTGGATCCTTGACGGGACCGTCCACTACCCCATCATCAACTCACGGGAGCCCTGTGGTGGCCGCCTCCTCCTGCCTGGTGTCCGCACCTATGGCGCCAGGGACAAGCAGAAGGACAGATTTGATGCTTTTTGCTTTACCTCTGCTCTTCAAGGTAGAGCTGTGATCCCCTGTCCTTCTCACTGTGTCACCAAGACCAGCTGCCCACCCATCTGGGGTTCTTCGCAGGAAAGGTGCTCACCTGCATTGTCCCCCCTCCATCCCCAGGCCAGGTCTACTTCATCCGGGGCCACCTGAACTTCAAGGAGGCCGGGCAAGCGTGTCGCAACCATGGGGCTGCCATTGCCAAAGTGGGACAGCTCTACTCCGCCTGGAAGTTCTCCCAGCTGGATCGCTGTGACGGGGGGTGGCTGGCAGACGGCAGCGTCCGGTACCCCATCACCACCCCCCGCCAGCGCTGCGGGGGCCTGCCCGACCCTGGCGTCCGCAGCTTCGGCTTCCCCAGCAAGGAGATGAGGACCTATGGCACCTACTGCTTCGTGGGGAAGTAAGGACACTGGGAGGAGAGGTGGGCTGAGCAGAGGGGACAGTGGTGGGACACCAGTCCTCGTCACCTGGGCAGAGAGCTTGAGGCGGGGTAGGAGGGGTGGTGTCCCTGGAGATTTTGGGTGGTTCAGGCATCCTCTGGTAAAGTGACAGAGCTGGGTGTGGGTTCTTGGTGCATCCCTTGATGCAGCGGGTGCCCGTGTCCCAGCCTGCTGTGAGGCTTGTGGGGTGTTTGGGACGTACTGGAGAAGCCAGACCCACTGCTGGACCAGGGTCTAATCCAGCCCCCCAGCAGACAGGCTGCCCATTCCCCAACCCTGGTGAATCCCTCGCCCCATCCTCCCTCCCCACAGCCATGAGGACTCTGGCTGATGACTCTGGATGGTGCAAGTGCAGAGGACTCGGGCTGGGCATTAACGAGTGTGACTAATGGCGTGTTGCCTTCTCAATTAATAAAGCAACAGCAAAACTGTATGGCAAAGGCACACGCTTGCCTGGATCCCTCCCCTGGGACCATCTGGCCTCTCCATTGGGGGAATTTGATGGGGACTTTCCATCCCCAGCGCCGTGTCCGGGGGTTATCTGTGTTCCGGCCACTTCACTTCAGGGTTTTATGGGTGTTGCTGTTCAACACAGCCCAGGAGAGTTATAAAAAGCCGTGGAACTGGCACAGTGCAGGGGAAATAACATGGGGAGATGCCCTGGCACTGGTGATGTGCTCTCCCAGTCTCATGTATGTGCTGGGAGCAGCGTCTCATCCCAAGCCCTGACAGGTTCCCAGTGCTGCTGGGATGTGGGGGCACTTTGGGTTGTGTCTTCCTGTTTTTGTTGCTCCTGGGGACATCTCTGTGCCCAGGCTCTCCACTGCTGCCACTCTCCATGTTTTGGGACTGTGCAGCCCTTCCAGGTGCCAGGTGCCCCCCGAATAACCAGGTCACCACTCTGTGCCATCTGTTTACTGGTTTTAATATCCACAGAAGCACAGAGAGAGGGGTTGGACAACATGCACCCACTCCAAGCCTGTGGCAGCAGCTTCTGCCTTTCCAGGGAAGTGCAGAAGCCCCGCCACACCTCAGGATGGGTGCTGAGCTGCACCAGACCCCATGTCAATCCCAGGGTGTCACAGGATGAGGGCCCTTGGGGTAGAGGAGGGAGAAAATGGCTGGAGGTGATGCTGGCATGTCACTGCCACGCCCTGCCCTTGGTGTCCCCCTTGATTTCAACTCTGTTGTGACTCTGGGAACAAAACTCCTGTTGTGCTGCATTTTGGGTCACTGTCGGTTCCTTTCAAGGGGGTCTTTAATTATTAGGATTTTTTGTACAGATATAAAACAAGCGAGGGGGCAGACACCCAACACTGAGGTTTCACACCGAGTCGAGGTCTGCGCCGGGGTCCCGGTGCCGTCCCCATCCACACTGGCTCCAGGGCTCGGGATTGCGGTGGCTGCTGCCTCAGAGATTCTCTCAGTCGTTGAGGGGCTGAGCCAGGCCTGGGTGGGACACAAGAAGTCCCATGTGAAGGGAAAGCTCCATGGGCAGGCTCTGGGGGGGTCGGGGGGAGCCTGTCCCTCACCGGGGCGACAGGCCAGCTGGGGCAGCTCCCAGGTGCCGTCCTCCCGGCAGCGGATGACGGGCGAGCGGCGCGGGGCGAAGCCGTGCCGGCACTGGTACCGAGTGATGGAGCCGACCTCGTAGCGCTGCTTTGGTTTGCCAAAGGCTCGGGCGTTGATGAGGGCGGGGGGGGGCCCGCACTGCACTGCAAGGGGGAGGTCAGCTCATTGCAATCAGCCCTGGAGGGCCCCCCCAGCAAAAATAAAAAGCCCAAACAGGCTGAGGGTCCCTCTCACAGGACTTGTTTCCATGCTGTGGAGGAGGTGGGGAAGCCCCTCTTTGGGGTGGGGAGTGGCACAGCTTACCCAGCCCCATTTTGCAGGTGTAGGAGAGGTGGTAGTTGCAGGGCACGTCGCTCCACTGGCCCCCATCGTGCCACACGATGACCACGCAGTTCTCCCCGGAGAGAAAGTAGCTGTCGGGCTGCCCGGGGTGCCAGTTCTCGTAGAGCTGGGGGGACAGGCGGGACGGGGTGCACGGGGCATCCTAGCACACCCCTTAGGTGCGGGGGTGGCCCTGCACCAGCACGCACCCATCTGCATTCTCCTGTCGGGAATGAGGTCCCACCTCCATGCCCCTTGGCATGGCCTCGGGACCCCAAATCCCAAGATTTGGCTCCCCTGAAGATGCTCAGCCCAGGTGAGGCAAGTGGCTCTTGTTTGGGAGCTCCAAAGCCCGGCCCCGGGGCTGGGGAAGGACAATGAGGTGCCAGGCAGGGTGGTCTCCCCCCGTGAGGGCACACAAGGGTTGGCAGCCCCACTTACCAAGGGGCTCCCGTCAGACCACTGGAAATCCCCCTCGATGGTCCGGTCGTTCAAGCCGATCCATTGGTACTCCCTGTACTGGTCTGGGGGACACGGGGGGTGTTGGAGACAGGGACACATCCAGGTGTCACCTGTCAGGAGGGGGCTGAACCCGTGCTGGAGGCTGAGTTCAGGGAGATTTGGGACCTGGGGGTGAGTGGGAGGTGGGGGCGTCCCTCACTCTGCAGCGGGAAGGTGTTGGGAGGTTTGGGGACAAGGGGACCCCGGAATGGACATCGGGGGATCCCTTTACCCCTCACCCCCGGGGAGACGGCACAGGGCCGGCCGGGAGAGGGCGGCAGAGCCCCGGGACCCGCCTGTCCCCGCCTGTCCCCNGCAGGTGTAGGAGAGGTGGTAGTTGCAGGGCACGTCGCTCCACTGGCCCCCATCGTGCCACACGATGACCACGCAGTTCTCCCCGGAGAGAAAGTAGCTGTCGGGCTGCCCGGGGTGCCAGTTCTCGTAGAGCTGGGGGGACAGGCGGGACGGGGTGCACGGGGCATCCTAGCACACCCCTTAGGTGCGGGGGTGGCCCTGCACCAGCACGCACCCATCTGCATTCTCCTGTCGGGAATGAGGTCCCACCTCCATGCCCCTTGGCATGGCCTCGGGACCCCAAATCCCAAGATTTGGCTCCCCTGAAGATGCTCAGCCCAGGTGAGGCAAGTGGCTCTTGTTTGGGAGCTCCAAAGCCCGGCCCCGGGGCTGGGGAAGGACAATGAGGTGCCAGGCAGGGTGGTCTCCCCCCGTGAGGGCACACAAGGGTTGGCAGCCCCACTTACCAAGGGGCTCCCGTCAGACCACTGGAAATCCCCCTCGATGGTCCGGTCGTTCAAGCCGATCCATTGGTACTCCCTGTACTGGTCTGGGGGACACGGGGGGTGTTGGAGACAGGGACACATCCAGGTGTCACCTGTCAGGAGGGGGCTGAACCCGTGCTGGAGGCTGAGTTCAGGGAGATTTGGGACCTGGGGGTGAGTGGGAGGTGGGGGCGTCCCTCACTCTGCAGCGGGAAGGTGTTGGGAGGTTTGGGGACAAGGGGACCCCGGAATGGGACATCGGGGGATCCCTTTACCCCTCACCCCCGGGGAGACGGCACAGGGCCGGCCGGGAGAGGGCGGCAGAGCCCCGGGACNCAGGTCCCCGCCTGTCCCTGAAGGTCCTTACCTGTCCCCGCCTGTAGCCTCTGTCCCCGCAGGTCCTCCCCTGTCCCTGCAGGTCCCCGCCTGTCCCTGCAGGTCCCCGCCTGTCCCCCCCTGTCCCTGCAGGTCCCCACCTGTCCCCCTGATCCCCACCTGGCCCTGCCAGCCCCTGCCTGGCCCTACCGGTTCTCACCTGTCTCTGCAGGTCCCCACCTGGTTCTGCCGGTCCCCAAGTGTCCCTGCCAGTCCCTGCCGGTCCCCACCTGTCTCTGCATGTCCCCACCTGTCTGCATCAGTCCCCATCTGGCTCTACCAGTCCCTTTTCTGGTCCAACCAGTCCCTGTCACACCCTGTAGCTCCCTGCCTGTCCCTTCATGTCTCTGCAGCTTCCTGTGAGGTTTCTCCCTGCCCCTTCCTCCTTTAGGCCTCTCTGCTCTCTGTCCCATTCCCACAGCTCTTGGCCCCTGCTCTGCCTCCCTCTGCCTTCCCCCCATCCCTCCAAGGCTGATTTCAGGCTTTGCCTTCAAATCTGCTTGCACACATCCAAACCTCAACTGGTCTGTCCACCCATCACTGGATCAGGGAATTTTGTTGGAAAAGGCCTGCAAGGTCATCAAGTCCAACCATTCCCCCACAGCCAAGGGCACCATTGTCCCCAAGTGCCACGTCCACAAATCTCTTAAATCCCTTCAGCAATGGGGTCTCCCTTTGGGCAGCCTGTGCCAGTGCCTGGCCACCATCTCCATGAAGGAATTTCTCAATATCCAACCTAAACCTCCCCTAGTGCAACTTGAGGCCATTCCTTCTGGTCCTGTCCCTTTTTCCCTGGGAGCACAGCCCAACTCCCAAGTGACTCCACCGTCCTGTTAGGGAATTGTAGAGTGAGGAGATCCTCCCTGAGCCTTCCTTTCTTCAGGCTGAGCCCCTCCCCCAGCTCTCTCAGGTGCTTCTGGTGCTCCAGCCCCTTTCTCCAGCTCTTTCTGGACACATTGCAGCCCCTCAGTGTCCTGTTGTGAGCAGACCAGGACTGAACCTGCCTGCTCCTGTGTCTCTCCATGTCCCCATCCATGTTCTCACGTGTCTGTCCATGTGCCCGTTCACCCATCCACCTGCTGCAGGGCTGGGCTCCACCTCAGCTCTTTGCTGCTCATTTAAAACTTGCAGCCCAGCACTGAGGGTCCCTGGGCAGAGGCAGAGGGATGCAGCATTGTCACATACCATTGATGAAGTCCTGCTCTTCGGGGGTCAGGATGGTGGCCAGGTGCCCCCCGTAGTGCCTGCACTGGGTCTCTGCATCCTCCCAGCTCCTCCGAGTGGAGAAGTGCTTGTAGCAGGCTCCCTGGAAGCTGTCCCAGCCGGGGCTGCACCTCCGCAGTGCTGAGCCACGTCGGGGAGCAAGGGGGGAGAGAGGAGAGGAGAGGGTCAGGGTGATGGAGCCCAACTCACCCCAAACTCCTGATTTCCCCTCATTTCTGTCTCGCTGGTTCAGCGGCCGAGACAGCAGCAGGAGCTGGGTGGGGACGATGCAGGGTGGCCATGCTGGCACCCAGGGGACTCACGTCGTTCACAGCTGCTGCCTCCGTAGCCAGGCAGGCACAAGCAGGTGAGGTGGATGCCGTCCTCCACGCAGGTCCCTCCGTTCAGGCAGGGGTTGGGGACACAGCCACCTGCAAGGCACATGCAGCCGTCCTCAGCGCAGAGCTCGGGGACCTCCTCAGTGCCCAGCAGGGCCAGAGCCTCATCCCTGCAGTGTCTCACAGCAACCAGGTCTCTGAGCTGGCTCCTGAGGCCACCAGCTCTAGGGCAAGTGAAGATCTCAGGTGCACTGTGATGTGCCTGGAGCCATCCCAGGCTCCCCTGTGAACAGCTCAGGGACTCCAGCCCAGAGCTGACCAGACCTGGGGGTTTGGCCTCTCCTTAGAGCACAGAGATGAGAGCTGGATGCTCTTATCTCCCCATCGCTGGGCTCATTGCCAAACCAGCCCCTGGCCCACTCCCTTGGCCCAGGGCCAGCTCCTGCTTTCTCCTGGAGTGATTGTGTTTTGGGAGGGCAGCATGCAGACCATAAACCTTTTGGCACATCCCAGCCACGTGTCCTCGGCCTGGCAGCAAGGTGACTGCAGGCCTGTCCCTCTTGTGTCACCTCCAGCCTGGCCAAGGTTGATAACTCAGCCAGCACCATCCCCAAGAGCCCGTTACGGTCATTAACACACCCAGAGCACATCGTGTGCTCCCAGCCCAGCTCAAGAGCGTGATGAAGAGCTGCTGCCAGCGCTGGCTGAGCAGAGACTCAGAGCCCTTGACCCACTCCAGCCTAATGATGCCCCCATTTTATGGTCCTCAGCTCGGTGGAGACATGACAAGGGTGATGCTGCCACCCTCACCCACCCACAGGGAGTGTCACCTCCCCACGAGGTGCTGACAGCTCACTCAGGATGTACAGCTCATCCCCAGCACACCCAGGAAGGGAACAGGATGAGAGATTGAGGCCCTAATGTCACATGGCTGGCTCTTCCTGAGCATCATTCCTGCCAAGGCAAAGGCAGCCACCCCGCGGGGTCTGGCCACCCTCCACAAAGCTTCCTGCATGCCATGGGACTGGGCAGGGCACAGCCACACTGCGGGGGGCAGGGACCCTACATGGTCCCCTCTGCTGCAGATTCCCTTGCAGGGAGTGGGATGGGGCAGAGGTGGCAGGGGATTGGCTGCAGCACAGGCTTGAGAGCTGGGATCATCCCGGGGGGGCAGAGTGGGGCTGGTGGGTGACACCCACCCACAGCAGGTTGTGTTCTCTCCTCACCCATCTCAGCCCCCACGTGGGGGGACTGGGGCTCAGGGGGCTGGGGGACTGCAGTGATTTCAGGGTGCTCAGCCTGCACAAGCAGGGTGGTCTTGGTGGGGTTCTGCCCACCCCGTGACCCATCAGAGTCTCCCATGTCTCCCCCTGCTCATGCCATGCAGCGTCCAGCCCTCATCCCGGGGTAGTGCAGGGCCAGTCCCAGGAGGGGCCACATGGAAGGTGCAAAGCAGCCACAGCCCTCCCGGTCCTCGCAGGTGTCCCATCCACCCCATTCCTGGGGACTCGCAGGGCCGGGATCAGGGGATTAGTTCGTCAGTGGGGGAGGCGCACGGGCAGCAGGCGCAAGGACGAAGGGAAGAGCTCGCCGAGATGCTTGTTCTACAAAGCTTTTAATTCCCTTTATTAGTACCACGGTTAGTCAGAGCAGGGACTGGGGCCGCCTTTTGCTTATCGGGC
Organism: Aegithalos caudatus; assembly: GCA_013389925.1. NCBI lineage: Eukaryota > Metazoa > Chordata > Aves > Passeriformes > Aegithalidae > Aegithalos > Aegithalos caudatus. The sequence continues at coordinate 217,484 of WEIU01004137.1, forward strand.
TTTTTCATGGAAACAGTCATTAAAACACTTCACAGAAGTAGAAGAGATTTAAGTGCATGCAGAGATCAGACCAATTTGTTTGACAAATATGTGCTTCTCCAGACCTGTAACCTTCCCTTACCCAGCTGAGGAGGAGAGAGAGAGAGAGAGGAGACATGGNGCACGGCCGTGCTGGGGGCTGGGTCCCCCAACGGGGTCCCCGCCACGACCACCCCAGAGGTGTCAGTACGGGGAGAGGTGAGGCCATCCCTGCGGGTCCCACCTGCTTCTCCAGGAACGGCTGCAAGGAAACCCTCCACGGTTGCAATGGAGGGAGCAGGCTGCTCTTCCTCCTCCTCCTCTTCCTCGGAAGCCGCAGCAGGCATCCCGCGGTCAGCGCCCGGCGCCGCCTCTTCTCCTCCCAGGGCCGGTGCGCTGCTGCTGCCGGGCAGCTCTGAGTNAGGCGCACGGGCAGCAGGCGCAAGGACGAAGGGAAGAGCTCGCCGAGATGCTTGTTCTACAAAGCTTTTAATTCCCTTTATTAGTACCACGGTTAGTCAGAGCAGGGACTGGGGCCGCCTTTTGCTTATCGGGCTTTTTCATGGAAACAGTCATTAAAACACTTCACAGAAGTAGAAGAGATTTAAGTGCATGCAGAGATCAGACCAATTTGTTTGACAAATATGTGCTTCTCCAGACCTGTAACCTTCCCTTACCCAGCTGAGGAGGAGAGAGAGAGAGAGAGGAGACATGGACAGAGACAGACAGAGGGAAGCACAGCGTGAAGGAAAGGTATTGGCTATCTCTAGTGCCAGAGAGCAGCCAGAAGGNGGTCCCCGCCACGACCACCCCAGAGGTGTCAGTACGGGGAGAGGTGAGGCCATCCCTGCGGGTCCCACCTGCTTCTCCAGGAACGGCTGCAAGGAAACCCTCCACGGTTGCAATGGAGGGAGCAGGCTGCTCTTCCTCCTCCTCCTCTTCCTCGGAAGCCGCAGCAGGCATCCCGCGGTCAGCGCCCGGCGCAGCCTCTTCTCCTCCCAGGGCCGGTGCGCTGCTGCTGCCGGGCAGCTCTGAGTGCCACGGTGTCACTGCGGGGACAGTGCTGCCGTCCCCCGGGATCGCAGGCGAGGGGAGCCACACGGCTCCCGACTGCTCCTCTCCCTCCTCCTGCGTCTGCGAGGGCGCAGAAGGCAGCGGGGACGCCCGAGGGCTTTCGACCACGTCTCCGGAGAGCTCGGCATCTTCGGGGGCAGAAAGCGGGGTGCTCGCCCCGCCGGCCTTGTGCCCGCGGCGGGGGCTCCCACCGGGTTCTCGGCTCTCTGTCGAGGTGGCAGAAGCGGCACTGGTTGGCGATGTCTTACGGTGCCCAGGTGCCCCAGGGCTGGCAGGGTGGGCCGGCCGCCCCAAGGCGTCCCGCGGGCGGTCGGGGCTCTGTGTGGGGACGACGGGGCTGGGTGGCCGAGGAAAGCCCTCAGGAGGCTCCGTGTCACCTGCTGGGGCAGCGGTAGGTCCCTCTGGCTCCTCGGGCCGGCTGGGGTCTTGCCCTCTGCCCGGGCTCTCCGCCGATGTGCTGCCAGGGCCTCTGCCCTGCGCTGCTCCCTGCTCCTCCTCTGCAAAGGGCAAGGCAGAAATGCAGTGAGAGGCCGGCGCCAGGAGCCAGCCCGGCCACGGGGCTGCAGGCACCGGCATTGCCTGCCAGTACTGCCGGTCTTGCTCGCACAAAGGTGTGCGGGGAGATGGAGGTGGCCCCGAGCCCGTGTGGCATTGTCCCCCCCTGAACAGGCACGGCTGACTGAGCTCTGGCCTGGCTACTGCCAAGCCCAGCCCCAGCTTTCCTGTGGTGGGGGCCATGCTCAGCCCCTCACCGCTGCACCTCACGTCCCTCCAGCTGCCAGCTCCCTTCTCCAGTTCCTTGTGCTGCTAAGCCCTGGTCCAGCACAGACCCTGCGTGCTGGACTCCAGCCGAGGGACACGTGGATGTCCCCATGCCACTGCACAGCCCTACACCAAGACACTGGTGCCCCGGCTATGGGTGCTGCCTCCAGGGGAAGGATGGGGACAGCTGGGGTGACCCAGGCACCCTCACATGCCTGTGACTTCTACTTGCGACCCTGGCACCTCCATTCTGTGGCTGCTTTCTGTGTCCCAGCCCTGGCACCACCACAGCAGCTGCTCAAGCTACCAGCGTGGGACAGTCCATGCCCCACTGTCTCTGTCCCCCCATTCTCCTCCACAGGGGATGGGCTCCCAGCTCAGCACCACGGCTAAGTGGGACACCTGCCTTGGGGATGGCCAGGGCTGTGGGAAAAGGGGAGGCAGAGGTGGGGTGACCTGAGGACACGGAGGTAGCTAGTGGGGGGTGCCGGGCCCCTGGCCCCAGTGCGTCTTCAGGGGACTGGCTCGGCTTTCCCAGATCAGTGTCCTCAAAGAAAGGGACGGCGTAAATCGCCCCTCGCGACTCAATCTCCACTTGCGCTCTGGGCAGCTGCAGCTCCTCCAGCTTTTCTGCCACTGTGACAATCTCCTGGAGGAGATTCTCCTCGGGCTCTTGGGCTTGGTATTTTCCTGCAGCCTCAGGGAAAGAGTTTGTCCCTTCTGTGGGCAGAAAGAAAGTGGGATATTACTGCCCTGTCCTGGCTTCGCAGCAGTCAGAGATGACCTCACCCCAGAGCAAGCCTGGAGCCTTGGCACCCCAGAAGGGACCCAGCTCTCCCCTTCCCATTCTAGACAGAGTCAGCATGGGGGAGGATCAGGCCCTCCCAGGTGCTGGCAGAGCTGGCAGAGCCAACAGCCTCAGTAGGAGCTGCGGGACTCAGCAGCACATGGTGGGGCCAGATCCTAAACCCTGTGTTCCCCTCCCTGTGGGGATCCTTCTCTACACCCCCATCCCCACCCCGGGGAGGGCAGACATGCATGGGGAGTTAGTGGGTTACAGGGGTTGTGGAATCACGGGACGGGTCCATCCTGCCTAACCCATAGCTTTCCCTGCTGAGATGCTGAAACTGAGGCACAGAGATGCACAGCATCCCCACACTGTGAGCCCCCACGGCCCTGAGCAGATACATGGAGATGTGGGATCAGGCAGGAGGAGTGGAGGGACAGCTCTTCTTCCTGCTGTGCCTGTCATCCCTGCCAGCCTCTGTCCTGCCCCATCGCTCACAGGCAGTGCCTTGCCACTGCCCACAGATCTCCCTCCTTCCCCCCTCCTGCCCCACACCAGCCTGGCAGGCTGTGCCCCACAGCCCCTGGCACCCAGGAGTGCTCCCCAGGCCAGCAGCCCTCCTGGAGCCGCGCCCACGGAGCTCACGCAGACGACGGTGCCATGCAGGACATCCCTGTTCTGTCACAATAAAGTGGCAAGAAGTACTGAGGACATGCAGGGCGTCCCTACTCTGCCACAGCGTGTCAGCACGCGCTGTCGGGACCAGGCAGAGCATCCCTGCTCTATCGAGAGGTGTCAGCATGCAGTGTCAGGACCATGCAGGTTATGCCTCCCCTACCACGGTCTATCGGCATGCAAGGCATTCCTATCCCAGCACAGCGGGCTCGGACGGTGCCAAAAATCCCCGCTCTGCCCCGACAGCTCAGCAGCAGCACAGAGAACACGCAGGGATCCCAACACAAACGCGGCCCCGCAGCACACCCCGCCTCTGCTGCACCCAGCGCAGCCGCTGGGAACGTGCACCTCTGCCCGGAGGCTTCCCAATGCCTCCCACGGGTCCCTGCTTGGGAGCATCTGCGGGCCAGGGCTGCCTCTCTTTACCTCGGAAGCAGTACGCATCGTATCTGCTCTGGGCATCGGGGAATCCCGTCTGGTTTCGGAAGAGGAAGATGGTTTTGACGCCCGGCAG
>WEIU01004137.1:228521-246021 GCA_013389925.1 Aegithalos caudatus
GGGGGTCCCCGGGGTCCCGGCGCGGGGCTGAGCTGCGGCTCCTCCGGGGCAACGCGGGCAGCGGGCGGCAGCAGGTTGGCAGGACGGCTGGGAAGGAGCTGCACCAGGCATAAGTGCAGGCACCGAGAAAAGAGGCTTCTGTGTGTGTGTCCGTGTCCTCCACTCTTCTTTTTTTTTTTTTTTTTTTTTTTTTTTTTTTTTCTTTTTCCTTTCCCCTTCTCCTCCTNCCCTTTCCCTCCTCCTTTTATATTTATTCCTTCCCCTAATTAAGAAGGAAAAAAAAAAAAAAGATATTACCGTGTTGGCAGGCTCCTCGTCCCTCCCCGTCCCTCCCTCCTGGCAGCTGGCAAACCCCGCACGAGAGGAGGATGCTCAGCCCGGGCACGGTGTTAACCCAATGCAGCAGAAGTGGGGGAGCAGCTGAGGCCGGACCCCGCCAAAGAACAGGGGGGGTCTCCCCACCGCAGACCCCTCCATGGCATGGGAATGCCCTTGGAATGGTTATTCCTCGTATTTGGCAGCTTCAGCTGGACGGGGAGTGGGGCACGGGTGGGGGTGCCGGTAGCCTGAAGAGGTTTTGTCATGCAAAAGCGCTTTTGCTGCGAGACCGAAGTGGGTGCAGGCACCGTCCCAGGGCTGAAGGAACCCAGGGGCTTTGCCAGCCCCCAAAAGGTGCTGGGAGCAGCCGGACCCGACCTCAACACAGCGCTCATAGCCAAGTTTGGTCGGGCAGAAAGATGCCGTGCCTCAGTTTACCCACCTGCATCTGCGTCAGGGCCAGGATAATTTATGCATCTTTAGGCTGGAATACTTGTGTGGGGACCTGGGCACTCAGCGAGGTCCGGGGAGCAGCTGGGATGCCTCCTTTGGAGACTCAAGCCCCTTGGCAGAACGGCAGCACCCAGGAGCTGGCATCAGGGATTTTTTTTATTTTTTTTTAACCAGATCTCGCTCAAACTTTCCCTGGCACGGAGCATTCCCTGCCCGGGGGGGGGGCGGCGCGGAGCCTGCCAGGGAATTGCTCGGGTGAGTTTGCAGAAAGCCGCAGCTCCTGAGTAGAATTAATCATTTGTGGCCCTGGGAATTAATTGCAGGCGGCAGAGCCGGTCTCGGTAGCGGAGCTGCTCTGGGGGAGGGGTGAGCGTCCAGCGGGGGATGCTCGGTCCTTGGGACACTCACCCGGGACAGGCACCGGGACGTGCAGGGGTGAAACCCCTGGGCTGCCCCAGCCTCTGCCCCCTAAACTCAACCCATGAGGTCACATCCTGCACCCGGATGGGAAATCCATGCAAAAAAAAAAAAAATGCACTTTGTGGGAAAGGGCTCGCGGCTGGGGGAAGCGTGAAGTGCCTGCTCAGCACGGAGCGTCCCCCATCCTAATTGGGAACAAATGTTCCTGCAAGCCTGGGGTTTCCTTGCTGGCTCGGAGGGAATTTTCCAGGGCTGCTGCTCTGCCAGCTCCTTCCCAGGGCAGCTCCTGGTCCTTCCTGGCTGTTGGCATGGATGGGGCAAAGTCCTTGGGACATGCAGCCCCTGGAAGGGGCAGGAGAGAAGGGAGAAGCAAGGCAGGAGCAGGGCACAACCCTTGTTAGACAGCAGAGAACCCCCAGCCCTGCCTGCAGCTCCAGAGATGCTGAGGCTCAGCCCTTCCCTTTAGCCCAGCCCCAGCAGCCAAGGGTCTGATCCCACAGGGACCCCCAACAACCACAGCCCCCCAGTCCCAGCTGTGTTCAGGCTGGAAGAGCCCCAGCGCCCAGCTGTGCTTCCTCCTCCTCCTCCCCCTCCTCACCCAGCCCTGCTCAGAGTCACGTACCAGCCCGTGCCATGCACCCCGTGCCAGGCACGTGCCAGTTCCCACCCTGGGGCTGGGGGCCTGGGACACCCTCAAACTGCCACAAAGCTCTGCCACTGCTGAGGCCACCCCAAGCACCCTGCAGGGACAGGGGGCACAGACATTCCCAGGGGGTGCTGACCATGAGAGCCCCTCAGAGGTGCCATCCCAGGGAGTTCTGACCCCAAGTACCTCCCAGGGGCACAGACATCCCATTCCCAGGGAGTCCTGACCCCAAGTACCTCCCAAAGGCACAGACATCCCATTTCCAGGGAGTCCTGACCCCAAGTACCTCCCAAAGGCACAGACATCCCATTTCCAGGGGGTTCTGACCCCAAGTACCTCCCAGGGTCACAGACATCCCATTTCCAGGGAATCCTGACCCCAAGTACCTCCCAGGGTCACAGACATCCCATTTCCAGGGAATCCTGACCCCAAGCATTCTCCAGAGGTCCAGACATCTCCCTCCTGAGAGGCTTCTGACCCAGTGACACAGACATCGCCATCCTAGGGCATCCTGAGCTCAAGCATCCCCCAGGGACATGGACATCCCCCTCCCGAGAGACTCCTGACCCCAGTCACCCCCCAGGAACAAGATGTCCCCATCCTAAGGCACTCCCAACCCTGAGCACACTACAGAAGGAAGGGACACACAGTCAGGCACACTCCAGGGTCCCCTCAAGCTCTGCCCCCAGGATCCCCCAGGCAGGGAAGCACTGGCATTCCTCAACACCCCTGAGTCCTCCCTGGGCTGCAGGATTTGGAGCATCCTGCTGAGCCTTGCTGTTGGCTGAGACAGAGGGGACCAAGCACAATGGGGAACCCCAAAAGGCAGGAGGAGGAAGAGAGGGACAAGGCCAGGGAGGAAGGAAATGCTCATTCCCAGGGCCCCTCCCAGTGTAGCCATGAGCACTGGGGGTCTTTTTGAAGCAGCCACCAGTTTTGGGGGCACCTGGACATCCAAGGGGCACCCAAGAGGAGGTGGAAAGGAGGAAAGTGGGAGCAGCCAGGCAGCAAGGAAGGACAGTTTGGAGCAGATGTGCTATGGAAATAAGGAGGAGGAGGATAAAGACATGCAGAAGGGCTTCATCACCCCACTGTCCAGGGCTCTGGGGACCCCAGATCAATTATTCAACCTCAGCACTCCCTATGCTCCTTAATGGCGTTTCAGTCTTGGCTGTGAGAGGCAAACCAGAGCCTGGCCAAGGAGCCAGACAGGATGTCTGGCCGGAGATGAGCCGGAAAGATGATGCCTTTGGGGACCCCCGAGCCGGGTTATCCTCCCCACCATCCCACCCTCCAGGCACCAGGGGAAAACCCCATCCCTCCGAGGGGCTGCTGGGACCCCCACAGTTGCTGGTCCCCCCATATGAGGGCCGTGAGACCCCCAGCAGCTCCCGAATGGTGCGAAGCTGGCAGGAGCTCGGGGACGGCTCTGGGTGGCCTTTGCCAGCAGAGGGGACTGTTGCTTGTCTTTCCAGAAGCCTAGAGCCTGTGGGACAGCTCGGGAGGAGACATTCTTGTCCTCCTTGCCCTGGTGAGGACATAGCAGGGACCCTCCCGTGGGAAAAAAAAACACTGTCTCCCGGGAGAAAACGCTGGCAAGGAGCCTCTCCCCGAGTGACATTTTCCTGCTCCTTTTGTTCACAGAAACCTCCCGAGTTTGAATTTTTCAATCTCTGCCCCTTGCCAGCGCACTGCCCTTCCCCCAGATAAGTCATCTGGGGTAAATAAAAAGAGAAAAATCAAAAATCCCAATCCCCAAATGCTCCCCGTGAAGCGATTCCTATCTCGACCGTGACTGATGACTGAGCGGGTGAAAACTGACGGGAACCAAAGGCGGAGCCGACGCTTGCCAAGTTTCGGAGGCTGCCGGAGGAGCAGCTCCCGTTGGGCTCCCAGCCCCGCTCGGCACATCCCGCCACGGACATCTGGAAAGAGGGAAGATTGCAGCTGGACACAGCTGGATGCAGCGCCCCAAGGAGGCATTGGCTGGGACCAGGCGCTGTGCGCTTCTCGCTCTGCAGATGGATTTCCCTACGGATGGATCCGGGGCTCCGGACATGCCGTGGCTTGTGCTGAGCCCTAAACAGCCTCAGGCACCAAGAGGCACCGATGTCCTGGGTGCAGCCATCCCCTCCCCGGGGTTGTGAGACCCTCGGTGGGCTCCTTTGGAGCTCCCTAGTCCCGAGGTTCTGGAGCAGCAAGGGGATGACAAGCTGCCACCGAGGGATGCTGCAGCCAAGCCCTCGGGATGGGCATCTGCCAAGCGCCCTTGGACATCTCCCAAGCTCCACGCTGAGCCCCACGGCAGCCCTCCAGCTCCCTGGCATGGCCCTCAGGCTTTAGGGAGGGCATTTCCAGCCGAACCACACCGGGAGAGGATCCAAGCCCTCAAGTCACCCCTCCAAAAGGGGAAGGAACACCTTGCTCCTCCGGAGGACTGGGAAATCAGAGCTCAGCGTCGAGCCCACGTGGGCTGGAGTCGGCTCGGCTGTGCAAGGGTTAAACCCGGCTGCTCGTCCTGGTCTCGGGGGCCTCCCACTCGCCATCGCAGAGTATGAATAGCTGAGCTCCCCTCTGCTCCCAGCCACTCGCTTCCCTCCCCGCCTTCCCACCCTGCCTCGGCGTTCTCCCCGGCATCCTCCTCCCCCGGCGTCTTCCTCTGGCGGTGCCGGCTCCAGAGCCCCGGCATCCTCCGGCAGCGCCCATGCTGAGCACGGAAAGTTTCACAGGGGCGAGAGCCCTGGGAGAGGAATCGCTGCAGATGTGGGACCTCAACAAGCGGCTGGAGGCGTACCTGGCCCGCGTGAAGTTCCTGGAGGAGGAGAACGAGGTGCTGAGAGCTGAAATCCAGAGCACCAAGAACAGCCCGGCCGGGGACTCGTGGCGGGTGAAGTATGAGGAGGAGCTGCGAGCCCTGCGGGATGCACTGGATCACGCCTTCAGGGAGAAGTGCACGGCCGAGCTGGCCAGGGACAATCTCTACGAGGAGGTCCAGCAGGTGAAGAGCAGGTGCCAGAAGGAGCAGGCAGCCCGAGAAGAAGCTAAGAAGCAGCTGTCCTTGAGCAGGAAAGAGCTGGAGGAGGAGAGGAGAGCGCAGATCTGGCTGAAGGAGAGAGCTGTGCAGCTGGAGAAGGAGGTGGAAGCCTTGCTGGAGGTGCACGAGGAGGAGAAAGCGGGGCTGGACCAGGAGATCGCAAGTTTCTCCCACAGCCTGGAGAGCTTCCGCTGTGCCCCGGTGGCTTTCCAGCCTGTGGAAGTGGAGGACTACTCCAAGAGGCTCTCAGAGATCTGGAAAGGGGCGGTGGAGACCTACAAGACAGAGGTGTCTCAGCTGGAGGGTTCCCTCTGCCAGGCCAAGGAGAACCTGTGGAAGGCGGTGGAGGACAACCAGCAGAGCCAGCTGCAGCTGCAGCACCTGGAGAAGGACCTGGCAGGGCTCAAAGCACGGAAGGAGGTGCTGGAGGAGAGCCTGGCCCAGCAGTGGCAGGAGCAGCGTGGGGAGGCAGAAAAGTTCCAGGCGAGTGAAGGCAGCAGGAAGGAGCCGGGTCCCTGGGGAGGGGAGAGCAGGGGGGTGTGGGTGCCTGGGTGGGTACTCAGGGCACGTCCCCGAGCACAGGGATGGGAGAAGTGCATGGCAGGAGGCAGGACAGAGGGAACAAACCCCAGGGAAGGGATGGACAGTTGCCCTGGATGAGCTGCAGATGAAGCTGGGGAGGGCAGGGGGAAGAGCAAAGCAGCTTGGGGACATCTCTGTCCCCAGCACAACAGAGACCCGGGGCCACCCCACTGCACGGGAGCAGCACCCAGACACCGGGTCCTGCTCCAGCACCCTGCCCGGCAGCGCTGCTCCATGTCCTGCTGGGCTCCAGGGTCAGGATCCCGGGATGACGACAGCCCCGGTATCCCTGCGGGGTGCAGGCACCGGCGGGGATGTGGGAAGGATAAACTCCGACCGACTTTGCTGCAGCTGCGATTCAACAGCTGCGAAAGTGATTCAGCAGAGGGAGGTGGAGGCGGGGTGGGCTGGAAATACCGGGAACACTGCCCGGGGAAGGGTCTCCCTTTGTTCCGCTCCCGGGACCAGTCGTGTCCCGGGGCAGAGGATGCCGTGGCCTCGGCTGCGCGCCTGGAAGTTGTTTCTCCCCCACGCTGGCATCACTCAGCCGTGAATCACCCCAGCCTTTCCTCCCTCTTCCAGCAGCCGTTTCCCCATCGCCTTTCAGCCCCGCTCATCTCCTTGCCCCATCCTCAGCCCCCAGGCTCCTGTCCCTCAGCATCCTGAGGGGATGAACCGAGCCACCTGCCCGGTCCCGGGTCTGCAGGGACCGGCAGGGCTCGGGCAGGGCTGGGATGCCCCTGACCCCCCCCTGTGCTGCCCGCAGCTGGCGATGGAAGCCCTGGAGCAGGAGCAGCAGAGCCTGCGGGTGCAGATCGCCCGGGTGCTGGAGGACAGGCAGCAGCTCATGCACCTCAAGATGTCCCTCAGCCTGGAAGTGGCGACCTACAGGTGAGGTTCCCGGTGGCACACGGTGTGCAGGGATCTGGGGCCGAGCCTGGCACCGCGGGCACAGGTGGGTCTTGGCACAAGGGGTCTCGGAGGTCTCGGTAGGGGTAGCCCTGTGCCCCTTCCAGATGGCCCCACACAAAGGCCGCCTGCCAGGGACTGGGGGGACAATTAGCATGAGAATAGGGGCTGTCCCAGCCCAGGCGAGGGGCCTCCCCGGCAGAGCATGATGTCACCCTGCACGGACACTAATCCCGGGCACGGGGGGATGGGATGGGGAGACAGGAGCAAGGGGGGCTTCTTCGGTCCACCCGTTCCCTCACCGAGCCGTGACAGAGCAGCGCAACCATCTGTAGCCTCTCCGTGCCTCAGTTTACCTGCCCCGACGCTGCCGCAGCCCAGTGGGGTGAGCTGGGGTGCACGGGGAGCACCCAGAACCCTGTAGCACCCACCGTGCTCCTCTCCTCCTCCAGGACGCTGCTGGAAGCAGAGAGCACCCGCCTGCAGATGCCAGCTGGGGAATTCAGGTTGGCCAACGGTGTGCGAGGTAAGGGACCCCGGACACCAGCCTGGCACTGCCACCGTGTCACCCTGGGAGGGCTCGGGGAAGGAGTCTGGATTTAGACACATTTTCCTGCATTTTCCTGGCAGCCGTTGCCTGGTTGCGATAGGAAGGTGCAAACAGCAGCCGGGGGCTCTTGGCATGGGGCTCAGAGCCCAGATAAGGCTTATCTGCTCCTTCCTTTTTAATTCCCTGCCTTTCATGGGAAGGGCAGGAACGGATCTGCCCAGCAGGACGGCGGGCTGTGGTCACCAGCTGAGCATTTCCTTTTTCCTAAAAAAAAAAAAAAAGACAAGGAAAGCTTGTCACCTGCACACTTTCCCCAGCAGCAGGACCTGACTGTGGCTGCAGCTGGGCAGAGCATTGTCTGAGCCTGATGCTGAATCCCCTGGGACCATCAGCATCCGCTGCACTCAAGAGGGAGGAATTTCCCACTTTCCAAGAAGGAGCTATTTAAAAATAGGAGAGGGAGCAGCGAGAGGCAGCCAGGAGGCAGGGAGGGCTGGGAGAGCCGTGGAGCGGCTTCTTGCCCGCTCACGGCTCCACCTCGCTCTTTGCAGATCTCAAACTGGAGGTGAGCAGCAGCAGCAGCAGCAGCAAACTGGTACCAGCGAGCCCTGAGACCAGGAGGCTGCTGCCCCGAGACCTCTGCACCAGCCCCTCCATCTTCCCCAGGGCAGAGGGGAGGGGGCAGCTAGCAAAACCCCAAAGTGACACCCTGACACCCAAAAGCCTGAGCCCCAGCGCCAGGGAGCTCCAGAAAATCAGCTCAGTCCTCCATGGCACGGCACTGCCGGTTATGGGCAGGGCTGGGGGACCGGGAGCCCCTGTCTGCCCCACACCCAGCCCCTCACAGGCAGGAAAAGCCGCCCCTCCTCTTTCCCCGGAGCCCCCCAGCCCCTCACCACCAGAGCAGGAGATCTCTGGGGGAGAAGGTCCCGCCTGGCCCGGGGGAAACGGGGCAGTGACGAGCCAAGGGACGGAGTGTCCTCTGTCCAGAGCCACGGGGGACACTCCCAGTGTGCAGCCCCTGGGAGCAGCACCCGCCCTCAGGCTGCAGTACCCAGCCCAGCTGGTCAGCGAGGCGCTGGAGGATGCGCTCAAGGCGATGGAAGATGATGCTCAGCCCAAAGAAGAGCTCAGTGCCACGTGGGCCCCCCGGGATGCCTGCATCCCCAGCCCCGTGTTCCCCACAGAGGCTTCTGGAGAGGTTGTGCCAGAGGGGCCTGGGGAAAAGCAAGACCCCTCTGAGGGCTCTGAGAGTGGTGAGAGCCCTGAGGCAGAGGAGAGGGTTGGGGAGGTGATACTCCAAGGGCTGGGTGTGGAGAGCAGCATCCTGCAGGACAGAGCCGTGTTCCCACCGGGTACAGCCGCCTCCTTGAGTGCCTCAGGGAGCCGGGAAGATTTGGGAGCATGGGAGGAGCAGGAGGAGGAGGAGGAGGAGGTACCTGCTGTGCTGAGCCCAAGGGATCCAGAAGTGGAGGCCCAGGAAGAGGACTGGGGTCTCCTTGGACAGACAGTGACCAGCTGGGAAAAGCCAGAGCAAGAGGAGGACAGGGAAGAGACCCCAGGCACAGAACTATCACACACCTCAGAGGACGAGGAGGAGGAGAGGGGACCCTGCAGCCCCTGCAAGGAGAATGGAGATTTCCAGGAAGAAGGAACAGATGTGCAAGGGGAGGAGTGTCTACACAGAGAAGTGGAAGCTGCTCATGCTGTCCTTGCAGAAAGCCACCTGGTTTTGCACACAAAAGGTCACCTGGGAGAGGACTTTGTTGATGCAGATCAGGAAAGGTCTGAGCAGCAGAAAATGCCCGTGTGTGAGATGGATCTGGCTGCAGAGAAGGAAAGGGGACAGGAGCTGTGCCCAGAGCAGAAGTCCTCGTGTGTCCATGAGGCCATCCCTGCAGAGGAGCCTTCCTTAGCAGCGGAAGAAGATCCTGTGGGAGGGGAGGACACAGGCAGAGTGAAAGATGGTGAGGGAGAAAAGGGAGAGGCCAGCAGGGAGGTGCTGGGAGTAGATCATGGGGTAGGACGGGATCCTGAGGCAGGAGAGGACCCCACAGCAGGAGAGGACTCTGAGTCAGGAGAAGACCATGGGGCAGGAGAAGGCTCTGAGGCAGGAGAGGATCCCAGAGCAGGGGAAGGCTCTGAGGCAGGGGAGGATCTTGGGGAAGGAGAGGATCCTGGGGTAGGAGAGGTTCTTGGGGCAGGAGAAGGCTCTGAGGCAGGAGAGGATCCCGGCGTAGGAGAAGATCCTGGTGCAGGAGAGGATCCCAGGATAGAAGAAGGCTCTGAGGCAGAAGAGGATCCCAGGGTAGGAGAAGTCTCTGAGGCAGGAGAGGACCCTGGGGCAGGAGAGGCTGCAGGAGATGATGCCCTGGAGTGGGAGAGCAGAGCCCCAGAGGAGCCTGAGGACCTGCAGGAAAATGGCTCTGTGGAAGAAGGGGGAGAACAGGAGGAGCTGGAGCCAGGAGAGGAGCCCTGGGGCAGGGAGGATGATAGCAATGGCCAAGAGCCCTGTCCAGAGGACTGGGAGGTGACAACAGAGGACACTGAGGGAGTTTTGGGGCCAGAAGAGCCAGCCTGGGCAGATGACACCCTGAAAAGGCTGAGAAGTGAGGAGAGGGATGGCACAGCGCCAGCAGAGCTGGAGGGAGCCCAGGAAGATGATGAAGAAGATGCCAAGAGCCAGGAGATGAGCCAGCAGCAGCCACTGCCAGAGGCTGAGCCAGCAGCAGAGCTGGCAAGGCAGGCACAGCAGGGCACCGTGGCAGAGCCTGAGCCAGCCCCTCCAGGTGCCCCTGAGCAAGGGGACAGACAGGAGCTGGCCGAGGCTCCGGAGGAGCCATGGGAGGTGCAGGATGAGGATGCTGATGATGGGCTCAGCTCAGAGCTGGGGGAGCAGGAGAGCTCAGAGCATGTGGCGCTGAAGCAGGTGCCAGGTGACAGCGAGGACACTGGTGAGTGGGCATTGGAGGAGGTCCCTGGAGACCCAGAGCCCACAGCAGGCACTGGCAGGAGGGTGGAGCTGGAGGACACCCTGCCAGACAGCACGCCCCTGCACCTCTATGAAGGGGAGATGCTGGCTGTGGGTGCACCCAGCCCAAAGCCTCCAGAAACCGAGGAGACCACGGAGACAGCGCCTGTGTCTGACACAGCTCAGGAGAGTGAAGGGTGGCTGGAAGGGAGCCACAAGCCACCAACTCCCACCTTGCCAGAGAGCCCTGAAGAGGAGGCAGAGGTGGCTGCTGTGGCAGAGGGTGCTGAGGAAGAGGAAGGTTATTTCATGGTCTCCGCTCCCAACCAAGAGGTGTCCAGCTTGGAGGAAGCTGAGATCTCTGAGGACTTTGAAGAAATTAAAGTTGAAGCAACTGAAGGCAGCCAAGGTGATCTGGGGGCTCCTGGAGAAGCATCTCCAGTACCAGAGGGCAAAGTGCACCTCGAGGCGCTCGGTGCAGAAGCAGACGGAGATATGGAGATGCCCCTTGAAGAACCTGAGATGCCAAAGGAGGAGGACAACACTGCTGAGCTGGAGCAAGGCCCAGCTGTGCCTGAAGCAGATCCCAGCTGTTTCAGGGCCGTGGGACCATTAGCAGGAGGTACTGATGAGCCAGCCCAGGGCGCCACAGGCACTGGAGCATGGGAGGGACCAGAGCATTTGGAAGGTTTGGCTGCTGAATCAGATGAGGAGCTCCACAACACAACTGAGCTGGAGAGGGATGCCAGCAGAGCAACAACCCTCCCAAGCTGCAGCCTGGGGTTGACAGGGCAGGAGGAGGAGGGGGCAGATGAGGATGAGCCCAGCATGACTCTCCATGACACGGCCAAGGCCACCCCTCCAGCAGGGCTCCAGGCCCAGGCAGTGCCTGATGAAGCAGAGCAACCACTGGAAGAGCAGCCATCCATGGAGGAGGAAGCACTCGACAGTGACAATCCTCCTTCACCCAGGAACGAGCAGCCCCCCGAGGCCAGCCCACCTCAGCTGGGCTCTGCACTGGAGCAGGGAGCTTTTCCAGAGGTCATTCCAGATATCCCTGACACAGATGTTCTCCCTGCAGAGGTGCCAGCAGATATCATCAAAGACTCAGATATTTTGGAAATAGTTGAGCAGGCCCTGGAATTCAACCAGGAGCTGATGGGGGTGAGGGTGGCAGAGGGTGGGCAGCAGGGTCCTGGAAGGACCGAGCTCCCCCGGGATGCAGAGGAAGACTCCTCACCTGCCTCATCCAGTGAGGAAGAGCCGACGGTGCAGGAGGCACCAGAAGCGCTCCCGGAGGTGGAGGGTCTGGTCCGGGCTGAGAACGGGCTGCACCGGGAGGCCAGCCTGGAAGACCTGGCTGAATTCACTGAGGAGGTGCTGAACGGCATCACCAGCACAGCACCAGCACAGGAGCTCCCCACAGACACCGCAGACACTGCGGTGGTGATGCCAACACAGGCCCCCACCCTCACAGATGGCGCTGCCACCAAGCTGGGGGATGCCACCCTGAGGGGGAAGCGTGGTGGAGCTGACCCCAGCCCTGTGCCCCCTGCTCTGGGGGAGGATGTCCTGTGCTTCACACCCGAGCAGCCAGCAGCGTGTCAGCTGAGGGTTGAGCAGGAGCCCTGGTCCTCGGGGGATGAGTGACAACAGGCAGGGGGAACATTCTGGTAGCCCCCTTCCTGCCAAAACCCAGTACCCCAGCTTGTCCCACACCTCTCCTAATGCTTCCCCATCTCCTTATGATTTTTAACGTTTGTGTGGATTTTTGCACCCCTTTTCAGAGTGAAGAACCACCGAGTTCCGTTCCACCCCACAGCCCACCCAAATCTGCATGCTTGCTCTGGGAGCCCTGCTTCATTTTGAGCGTCCTCTGGGTGGGTTGCCATGGCTGTATTTAATTTAAAGTCTGTGTTTTCCCATTCCCTACAATCTTCTTCCTCCAATTCCCCCAGTATTTGCCCCAGGATGCCCAGCTGGAGGCTAGGGACCCCCCCAAAGTGCACCCTTGGACTCAGCATTTTGGGGCTACATCACCTCAGAGGTCCCCAGCCCCAACCTGCCAACACTGGGGGCTGAGCCGTGCTGGATGTATCCACTGTCTCAACATTAATTTAATAAAGCCTCATCCTCCCACTCAGGGCCCCGTGTCTCCTCACTCTGGGGGCAGGGGAGGGCACTGTTTGGGGGGAGGGGTTGCTCTTCCAGGCTGCTTTTGGCTGGGAAAGTGCCCTTGTGGCCATCCATCAGCATGGGCTGGGGACAGGATCTGTGGAATGGTGCTCCCCCATCTCCAGCACATCCCTGGAGCTCCGTGGCCCCAATCCCTGGGGTGGTGCAGCCCCCCAAGACAACGTCCCCAGAAGGATGCTCCCTCATTCCCAGGGCAGCCCCAGGGTTATGGGATCCCTGATGCGATGCCCCCAGACCGATTCCACCCCCCGAGGTGACGCTCCCGCATCCCCGGGGCCCCGCAGATGCCACTCAGGGCTCGCTGCTGGCCAGGAGCTTCCCCGGCTTCCGCCTGGACTGCCGGCAGGAGCGGGACGGGATGCCAGCCCAGCCCACCCAAAACCCGTGCCAGCGCCCCGAGCCAGGAGCCAACAGCACCAGCCGCTGTTCCTGCCCGATCTGGGCAAGATGCCCGCGGAACAACCCGCAGGTCCCGGCCCTGGGAGCTGCCAGAACCCCGGCACCGCCCTGGGGACCCCCTCACCCCAAGGGCCAGGGGCTTCACGGGGGCTGTGAGGAGCCGGCGGGGCTCAAGCGCCGCGTTGTGCAGCCGGGCGTGGGGCAGAGCTGCATAAATCAGCCTCCAGCTGAAGAATGAGCTCCTTTATGCCGGGCAAAGGGCTGAGTCACCCCGGGCGAGGGTGACTCGGGTGGCCACGGCATCCCTGGGCCCCCCCAGCCAGCCTCGCACCCACGGCTGCGTTCAGCATCGCTGCTCAAGTGCCCCTGCCCGCCTGGCTGGCCCCGGCGCTTGTCCACACGCCCGATTTAGCTCGGTCATTCCTGCGCCAGCACCGGGGATGCTCAGAGCCAGGGACCGATAAGAACCCAACATTTAGCTCCTTCCTCCCTGCGAAGCCCCCGGCCCCCTCCCCTGCCCGAAGGCGACAGATTCCTTTTAAGGTGAAACTCCAACGGATCCAAACACCGTATTAAAAAAAAAAAAAAGTCCCCCTCTGATGAGTTTAATCAGGCGCCGAGTCTGCGTTCAATCAGCCCAACACACTTTGGGGTGCCTGGGCAGCATCAGCACGGCAGCAGCTCCAGCAGCGCCCCCTGAGCCCCCAGTGCCCCCCGAGGGGTCCTCAAAGCTGGGGGTCCCCGGGCCAGGAGAGGGGTGGAGGGTGTTGAGGAGGAGATGGAGACGGCTCGGGCGAGGCTTGGCCATGCGGGGGGTGACATTCCTCCCGAAATTAATCCACATTCCAGCCGGTGCTGACAGAGTGATGAGGGGGGACAGATGGCGGGGGGAGGGGGAGCCCCTTCCTCCCCGCGAGGAGGAGGAGATGGAGGAGGAGGAGGATGGGATGAAGTGCCAAAATCTGGGAGTCAGCCAGGGGCCTTGGGAATCCGCGGGGGCTGCAGCCAGGAGAGTGAGCCCTGGTGAAGCTGCTCCGGGTCTGCCAAGTACCCGAAGGACTGTGCAGAGATGGGACAAGAGTGCTCCCACCAGCACCAAGTGTGTCCCCAATGGGACAGTGTGTCCCTAACGGGACAGAGAATGTCCCCAACAGGACAGAGTGTGTCCCCAACAAGAGCAAGGGAGTCACTGGTGGGACCAAGTGTGTCCCCAACAGGACTGTGTCCCCAACAGAACAGAGTGTGTCCCTAACAGGACTGAGTGTGTCCCCAACAGGACTGAGGGTGTCCCCCATGGGGCAGAGAATATCCCCAACAAGACAGAGTGTGTCCCCAACAGGACTGAGGGTGTCCCTGACGGGACCAAGTGTATCCGCAATGGGACTGAGTGTGTCCCCAGTGGGATCAAGAGTGCTCCCAGTGGGACCTGGACTGTCCCTCAGCACTGTGTGACTACAACAGGACCAAACAGGACCCTGAGGGGACCAAACATGACCTGGGGGAGACACACGTGTCTGGGTTACCCCATGACCACCCTGGCTGGGGTTGCAGCTTGGACACCCACCTGGCACATCTCCCCTGACCCTAAATTCCACCAGACCCAACCAGAGTGTTCCAGGCCCCACAGGCAGCACCCACTGTCCCACCCTCAGCCAAGTGCACACAGAACGATTTTGGGGACCATGCTGCTCTGGGGGGCTGCAAAGAGTAAAGGAGGTGCCCTACACTCAACCCCTGCTCACACCCTGGGAGCACCACGGGGGCACAGGAGTGTGCAAGGGGGCAGGGGGTCCTGGGGGGATGCAGCTCTGGGAGAGCTGCCAATTATTTCCTGGGCTGGAGCTTTTAGAGCCCCTGGAGTCCCCCCGCAGCCCCTGCACCCCCCGCAGCCTGGCCCCCCGCCAGCCAGGGAAGGGTTTTGTTTCCTTCCAGCCTGGGCTCGGGGACTTTCAATGGAGCCCACACAAAAACTCCCTGTGGGGTGAGCCCGCGCCGGGACAGGGAGGGGGGATGAGGCGGGATGACCTCAGCGATGACTTCATTCCGCTCTCAGCTCCCAAAATTCATGGGAACCTTATAAGGAAAGGACTAAAAGTACAGCGGGGAGGGGGTGCGGGCAGCCCCCGCTCCCCCTCCCCAAAATGAGCCCTTGGGGATGCTCTATGCAGGCGACCAGGAGCCACGCTGGGGCCACCAGAGCTCCCAAGGGGCATCCACTGTGGGACAAGTGACAGGGACCCCAAAATCCCCACGGGAGAAGCGGGCTGGTCTCCCATGGGAGGGCAGAGCAGGGCTGTGGGCATCCCCCCAGGGAGGCATCAGCAGCCCCCGGCAAGCACCGTGACACCTCCAGGGACACGCCGGGAGCGGCTGGGGGCTCGGTCACCTCCTGGTCCGCCCTTCACCCGGGTCAGACCCCTAGAATAGCTCCCGCCGGCTAAAATCAGCTCAGCCCCGGCTCGGGGGGCTCGCCCAGCTGCCGGGTCGTGACCCCGCAGCAGCGGCCGTGCCCCGGCTCGGTGACAGCTGCTGCCAGCCCGGGGCGGTGCGGATGCCTGGGGCCGAGCCCGGGGGGAATCCCGCCGGGAATGCGCGCCTGGGGCCGTCCGTCAGCAGCGGGGAGGGTGGGGGGGGTCCCGGAGGGATGGATCCCCCTGGGACAATGCTCCCCCCATCCCTGGGGTGATGCAGCCCCCAGAGTGATGCACCCCGATTCCTGGGGTGATACCCAATTCCTAGGGTGATTAATCTCATTTCTTATTCCTGGGGGTATAAATTCCCCCTGGGGCAATGTTCCTCCATTCCCAGACTGATGATTCTCCCAGGAACAATGTTCCTCATCCCTGGGGAGATGCTTCCCCATTCCTGGGGTGATCACCCCTCATCCCTAATGTGATCTCCTGCTGGTCCCAGTGTCCTAGCCCACCCCTGACCCCCATCCCTGCACCACTGCCTGCCCCAAATAGCTGGGGATGACAGGGAACACCTGAGAGCCTCAGCCCTTCCCTGGCCCCGGCAATCCCAGCCACGGATGTGGCACATGGACACGGGGTGTGGGACAGGAGCAGATGGGAAAGGGCTGTGGTTGCGAAAAAACCCTGCCAGCTCCCACACACACAACTGCCAGCATCATGCCTCAGTTTCCCTTCTCATCCAGCCTGCCAAGGGCGAGCCACAGGGATGAGGCATTGATGGGGAGAGGAGAAGCCCCATAGAACACGCCCCAATTTTGGGACATCTCTCTGCACCCCCCCCCGCCCCCATGCTGTGGGACATCAGGGATGGGCACAGTGAGTGCTGGAGGTGGCTCAGGTGTGGGAATGGCTCTGACACAGCTGGACCCCGATGCAGGTGGCACTGGGACCATGGGGCTGTGTCCCCTGCCTGAGGCCAGACCTGACCCTGTGATCAAAGCTGCCGTGGGGCTGAGCCCCCGGGGTGCAGTGCCAGTGCCCATGGGAGGTTTGGGGCACAGTGCCAGGCCAGGGACACGTGGTGGGGACAGGATGTGACTGTGGCCAGTCCTGAGTCACCAGCCTGGGAAGGGACAGGAAGGGCCCTTGGCTCCAGCACTCCTTGTCCCAAACAACTTCCACAGCGTGGCCAGGGACTCTGTCCTAAGCCTGGGGACTGTGTGCCCACTACGGGGACTCCATTCCCAGTTTGAGGACCCCATTCCCAGTTTGGGAACCATGTGGCCAGTTTGTGGACTCCATTCCCAGTTCCAGTACCATTTTCCCAGTTTGAGGACCTCTTTCCCAGTCTGGAGATCCCATTTCCACTTTGGGTACCCTTTTCCCAGTTACAGTTTGGGGACTGTAACTGGGAAACTTGTAACAGTTTGGGACCTCATTCCAAGTTTGGGAACTATATGGCACCCCTTTTCCCATCTGAAGCCTCTGCTCCCAGTCTGTGAACCCTGTGCCCAGTTTGGGATCATGTGCCCAATTTAGAAACCCCTTCCCAGCTTAGGAACCCTACTCCCAGTTTAGAAACCCTATTCCCAGTTCAGAAACCCCATTCCCAGTTTAGAAACCCTATTCCCAGTTTAGAAACCCCATTCCCAGTTTAGAAACTCCATTCCCAGTTTAGAGACCCCATTCCCAGTTTAGAAACTCCATTCCCAGTTTAGAAACTCCATTCCCAGTTTAGAGACCCCATTTCCAGTTCGGGGACCCTGCTCCCTGCCTGTTGCCATCAGTCACCCAACAGCAGCAGCTTCTCCCTGGAATTCTGACCAGATTCCCGGGGCAGGTGGACCAGGGGACCCTGGCCCTGGTGGAGCAGCAGCTGCCAGCCAGGGTTGGGTTTCGGGGGGGGATTTTTCACCTCCAGGCCTGCAGGACCCCTTGACCCTGCCCTGGGAGCTGCAGAGGGGCCCGGCCTGGCCAAACATGGCCAGGGGGGACAGCAGGGCTGGGCCAGAGCACAGGGAGGGGGAGGTCATGACAGGGGGTCCCAGCATCTCCCAAACCCCATCACAATCTCTGGCATCCTCCTCCTCCTCCTCCTCCTCTTCCTCCCCCAACTCCCCTAGGGGTTCAGTGGACAGTGACCCTGGCCAGACCCCCAGGCAGGACTGACCTGAGCCCATTGTGGGGGACACAGGTGGAATCCGGAGGGGCCACAGAAATGCCTGAGCAGCCCTGGATGGGGCCTGGGAGGAGAGGCCGTGACCCCCCTCAAACTCCCCATAGGGGGGACAAAGGGAACTGGTGGATCCCAGCCCCCTGGTTCAGACCCCAGACCCCCAATTCTGACCCCTGGGCAGAACCCAGACCCCCAGGTCAGACCCCCAGTTCAGGCCCATGGCCCTCAAGACAGACTCTAGTTCCCAAGTTCAGACCCCCCAGTTCAGCCCCCAGACCCCCTCCCTGCCCCATCCCTACTGCAAAAAAAGCCGATTTGGGGAGGGAGAACACAACCAGGAAGCCCCAGAAAGGCTCTGCTGGGATCTCTGTGGGCACCCCCAGTTCACAGGGGAGGGGAGAGCAGAGACCCCCCCCAGGATCCCTTGGCCTT
>WEIU01004137.1:246930-259024 GCA_013389925.1 Aegithalos caudatus
GGCGGGGACAGAGCGGGGGGCGTGTTCGCGGCTTCCAGAGAGTTCGGAGACGGCGGCGGAGCGGCGGCAGCGGTGAGTGGGGGGGGGCGGCCCCTGGGACCCCGCTGCGAACCCCGGACCCCCTCGGCACCTCCCAAACCTCCCCGGAACCCCCCGGCAGGAGCCGGCCAGCCCCGCTCCGGCGGTGTCAGGGGCGGTCCCGGCCCGGACACCCCTGAGGTGGCTCGTCAGGATGACCTGCGGGCCTGGAGGGTTCCGGGGGCGCTCTGGGGTGACCCCCCATCCGTGAGCACCGGGCTCGGGGTCCGCTCCTCCACACCCGGTGTGGGGTCTGAGTACCCCCCGCGGCTGTAAACGGGATGTCACCGTGTCATCTCCGCCCCGGTACGCTCCGACATCGCCTGGTGCGTCCCGACACCCCCGCCCCACGACCCTCGGCGGGCGGAGCCGCCCTTCCCGGGGGTCCTGGCTTGGGCCGGCCGGGACGGACCTAGGGGGACAGACCCAACCCGTAGGGTCCCGGCCCCAGACTCGGCCCGGAGGGTCCCGGGGAACAGATCCAGATCTGGATCCCGCGTTGGACCCGACGAGATGGACCCGCCCCGGGGGTCCCCCGGGGACGGACCCAGCTCCAGTCCCGGGGAAGCCGGTCCGGTGTCGGGACCGGTTATTTCCTCGTGCGTGGGTCACAGGAGCTTCCCCGCGTCCCCCCGTGTCACAAGATAAACACGTCCCCACCCCACGCGGGGCTTATCGGCTGCGGCACCTGGGCTCGGGGGGGACAGGGGCACCCCCCGACACCGCCCCTCCTTCCCGGACCCCCATGCGGTGCCTGGCTGTCCCCGCACCCCCGGAGCAGGATGTCACCCCGTTCAGACATCCCCTGACACCCCGCGACCCACGGGATGCTGCTGCCGAGGGGGGACACTTTAGGCAGGGCTGTGCAGGAAGGAGAACAAGGATCAAAGCCATTTGGGGAGTCCCGCGGTGGGATGGGACTTTGGGGTGTTCCCCCCATGCCATGTGCGCCGGCCTTGGGGTCCAGCCCCACACACACACACACACTTGCAGGACCCCTGTGTGGGGATGACACCCCCTGACCACCACTCCCTGCCCCCTTGGGATGCTGCTGAGGGGAAACTGAGGTAGGGTTCTTCAGGGGAGAACAGGGATCAGTGGCGATTTTGGGGGGGCCGTCCTGTGCCAGGTCAGGGAATCATGGGCCACAAGAGGTCCCAGGCTGGCTCACAGTCCCAGGCTCACAGCTCTGTCCTGTCCTAGCACGTCACAGCAAGGAAGATGGTGAAGGAGACCGGCTACTACGACCTGCTGGGCGTGCGGCCGGGCGCCAGCCTGGATGAGATCAAGCGGGCGTACCGGCGCCTGGCGCTGCGCTACCACCCCGACAAGAACCCCAGCGAGGGCGAGCGGGTACGTGCAGCCCCCCAGCCCCCCCTGGCTGGCCCTCTCCCACCTCACCCACCTCTCCCCCTCCCCAGTTCAAGCAGATCTCCCAGGCCTACGAGGTGCTGTCGGACGCCCACAAACGGGCGCTGTACGACCGCGGTGGCGAGCGGGCCATGAAGGAAGGTGGCCTGGGTGGCCGCGGGGGAGGCAGCGGCTTCGGTTCCCCCATGGACATCTTCGACCTCTTCTTTGGAGGGGGAGTGCGGATGCGTGGCCGGGCAGACAGGAGAGGTAGGGGAATAAGGGACTCACCAGGACCCTGGGGTGGGAGAGGGCTGGTGCCCAGCATGGTGCTCACTCGGGAGGTGACAAACCTGCTGGGGACTCTTGGTGGGAGGGGGCTGGTGCCCAGCACACCACTGGCTTGGGGGACAAGGGACTGCTGGGAACCGTGATGTGGGAGAGGGCTGGTGCCCAAATGCAGTGTGACATTGGTTTGGGGGCTCACAGACTTGCTGAGACCCCTGTGTGTCAGTGGGCTGGTGCCCAGCACAGCACTGTCTCAGGGGGTGACAGACCTGCTGGGACATTGGGGTGAGAGGAGGCTGCTGCCCAGCACGGCAGTGGCTCTGGGGACACTGGGATCCAGCTGGGTTCCCCAGGCTGTCTCTGCCCCTGCGGCACGGCCCGGTGCAGCTCCTCACCACCCTCATTACTTTCTCCACCTCCCGCTCTTCAAAGGACCTGTCCCTGTCCCTGTCCCGGCTTTCCCCCGCCGTCCCCGGGGCTAGAGCTGAGTCACCGGTGCAGCCCCGGGGGTGGCAGCAGGACGCGGGGCGTGCGGGGCCGGCCCGGTGACTGTTCAGATGCCTTCAGCCTGGGTCACAGGGACAGGGTGACTCGGTGACTCGCCAGGGCGCTTCTTGCTGAGATGGCAGGAGTTAATAGCAGGGCAATTAGGGAGGCCAAGGGAATCGTCCCAGCTGGAGCAGCTGAAGGGTGGCTGAGAGCCCTGGGGTGGGAGCCATGCCCTGCCCGTGCTGAGGACGCAGCACTGCCCCGGGATAGCCAGCAGGATCTGGGCTCGGAGATGCCCAGCCTGGAGTGAAACTGTCAGTGTCCCTGCCTCCATCCTTGAGGAAGGGGCAGGCCTGGCTCTGGGGGGACCTGGTGACCCTGAGCGGTGTCCAGTGCTTGTCTAGCTGTGGCATGGGAGGTGGCACAAGGCTGGTGCTGAGCCGAGTTCTCCCCTGTGCCCAGGGAAGACAGTGGTGCACCAGCTCTCGGTGTCGCTGGAGGATCTGTACAACGGCTCCACGCGGAAGCTGTCCCTGCAGAAAAACATCATCTGCCGCAAGTGTGGAGGTGAGTGAGGGGCTGCAGGGTCCAGGGGGCCACCCCAGCACCCCCTACCCCACTGTCTGACCCCCTGCCACCCTCGGCACAGGCTGCGGGGTGCGGGAGGGTGCCCAGAGAAGATGCCCCAAGTGCCACGGCTCGGGCATGGAGGTTCGCATCCACCAGCTGGGGCCCAGCATGATCCAGCAGATCCAGACCGTCTGTTCCCAGTGCCAGGGCCAGGGAGAGTGGATCCGGCCCCGGGACTGCTGCCTCACCTGCAACGGCCGCAAGGTCGTCAGGGAGAAGAAGATCCTCAGCGTCCACCTGGATAAAGGTGAGACAGGGCTGAACGCGGAGCGGGGTCACCCCAATGTGGCGCCCGCATCCTGAGCGTTCCCCGCGCTCCTGGCAGGCATGAAGGATGGGCAGAAAATCACCTTCCATGAGGAAGGGGACCAGGTGCCAGGTCTGGAGCCTGGGGACATCATCATCGTCCTGGATCAGAAGGAACATCCCGTTTTCCGGCGCAGCGGCGACGACCTCATTGTCAGGAGGGAGATCAGCCTGGCAGATGCCCTGTGCGGGTGCCGGCAGGTGATCCGCACCCTGGACAACCGCACCCTGCTCGTGTCCTCCCCGCCAGGTGAGGGGCACACACCTGTGAGAGAGCCAGGGAGCTGCCAGCACAGCAGGGTGACCCTCATCTCTCTCTCTTAGGTGATGTGATCCGGCCTGGGGACCTGAAGTGTATCCCCAACGAGGGGATGCCTGTCTACAGGAGTCCTTTTCAGAAAGGAAAGCTCATCCTGCAGTTCGAGGTGAGCTAGGGCAGGGCGGGAGTTGACATCTCCCACCTCTTGGCCTTCGTGAGTTGCCACCCCACACCTCACATCCACTCTCTGCTCTCAGGTAAAGTTCCCCGAACCGGGCTGGCTCCCCACTGACCGCCTGCGGCAGCTCCAGGCCTTCTTCCCGCCGCAGGAGGAGGTGATGGCCACGGAGGACACGGAGGAGGTGGAGCTCAGTGATTACACGGCGCACAGCGGGCCCGGCCGGCGGCCCTACAATGGAGAAGCCTACCACGAGGACGACTTCGAGGACGGGATGCGCCAGCACGTCCAGTGCCAGACCTCATAGCGGGAGGGGGGGCCGGAGCCCCCCGGGCGAAGGCGGGGCAGGGGCAGGGCCAGGGCCGCGGGGAGGAGCCGCCACGTTCAGGGATGTACATAGGTCGCCTTTGACAGCACTTCACCTCCTCTGCCCCCCCAGGAGCCAGCAGAGCCCCCCAGCCCTGCCGGGTGAGGCCCCCCTGCCCTGCCCTGCCCTGTCCTGCCTCCAGCCCCGGGGCAGTGGGGCCGGGTCCAGCCACTGATGGGCACATCCCACACGGGGAAGGCTCTGCTCTGGCCGGAGAGGAGGAGAGGGAACCTGGTGCCCCTGCCTCAGTTTCCCCATCTGCTGTGGTGAGGCCAAGCTTGTGCTGGAGCCAGTGTGGGGAGGACGGGAACTGCCCACCCCCCCTTAGGGATTGCCCCACTCCCAGCCCCACACTGCGGGGGCCTGCTGCTGGGCCCCCAGCCCCTTGCTTTGCCCATTTCTTTCCTTACTGGAGCCTTGCTCAGGCCTGGGATGCAGAGGGGGTGGCTCTTTTCTCTTTGCACAGGACAGGAGGGGTTGGGGGGGGACCCGTCCCTTCCCTTTANTGGGGCAGGGTGTGGGGTTGAGCGTGGGGCAGGGTGTGGGGTTGAGCGTGGGGCAGCGGGAGCCCGGGGGAGGTGACTCTGTACCGCTTTGATCTCAGGTGTGCCTCAGTTTCCCCATCCTTACACAACCAGGAGGTGCCAGATCCTGCCTTCCCTGCCCGTGGCTGATCCCAGCTCCTCCTGCAGGGGAGGACACGGAGCCCAAGCCCAGGCAGGGTCTGTCCCACTTCCTTTTCCCCCTCTGCCAGCCCTACAACCCCCTCTTGTTCTGCTGCCCTTCTACCCTGTCTTGAAGTAGTCTTGACCCCGTGCATACCCCCCAGTCCCTCACCCTGCCCTTGTCACCCCTAGAGCCCCCTCTTTCACTTCTAGAACACACCCCTTGTTATCTCCTGGAACATCTCAGCATCTCCTGGAGACCCCACAATGGAGGCAGACTCCAAAGAGCTTCAGCTTCAGTCCCCTTTCTTCAGCCCTGCACTCACCCCATGGGAGGTTCCAGCCATGGGGCAGAGCTGCACTACTTGAGCATTTAAGGGGGACATCCCAAAAACCCTACTGGGGGCCAAGCTGCATCCCATAACCCCCACGTGCCCCCTCCACGTGCAGCTGCTGGACAAGACTCCCTCCACAATGGAATGGGGGATGAAGCCGCCACTCTGAGGCTGGAGGCTCCCCCTCCACTGGAGCCCAGGAAAGCTCCGGCGCCAGATGCAGCTGGAGGGGGAGAGGAGGAGAAAGAGAAGGAGGAGGAGGAGGAGGAGGCGCGGGGAGAACAATGCTGGCCGGCCGCCAGCCGAGGGGAGTGGGGGGGGAAGGGGGGAACTCCTGCACAGCCCCCAGCCCTCCGGGCACAGGGAGCGGGGGAACCAGCGCAGGAGGTGACAGTCTCCCTCCCTCGGGGATGACAACGCCTTGCTGAGCCACCCAGGCGTCAGCGTCCCTGGCTGCCCTGAGCCGTGGGGACGCCCCCGGGGACAAGAGTGTCACCCCAGTTAGATGGGGGCACCCCCGAGACCAGGGTCCCTTCCCGCCACACTGGGTGGAAGGAGCTGTCCCCCTCAGGGGCAGCGACGCTGTGCCATGTGCCAGAGCCCACCTGGATGCAGCTGCTGCAGCCCTGCCGGGCACTGGGCCCACCCAATCCCCCCGAGCCGAGGCCGCGTGGCCACCAAGTTTGTCACACATCCAGAGATGCTCCCTCCGGGGAGCAGGGCAGCTGAGGGGCCGAGACCCCCGCCCTGGGGCTGGCACCTCCCTGTCCCCAGCTCCTCAGTCCAGCCAGTCCGTCTGGAGGGGGGAGGATGTCCAGGAGCCAGCCGGCACCCTCTGGACCGTCCAGGGTGGGCTCCGACCCGGGCAGCGGCCAGCCCGGAGGATGTGGGGGTGGTTGGGGGGTGACACCAGCCCTTGGAGGGCACAGTTTGGCTGGGGTCATGCCGGGTCCCTTCCCGGTGCCGTGGGGCTGAGGATGTGTGTGTGGCGGTGTTGTTCCTCCAGCTCAGCCTCCTTTCTCTATCCCCATCCCCAGCGTCACGGCCCAGCGGAGGGGGATGGCCCCCCAGCCTGCCCGAGCAGTTTTGTCCCCTGCCCGCTCAGGGACACCCCCGGCAGGGCAGGATGGAGGATCCCCCTCGCTTCAGGCAGATTGGAGCGCCCCGCTCCCTCCCGATAGCTCCGGCACGGGGGGGGTGCGATGCAGCCACGTCCCCCCGCAGTTCCCCCTCACTCAGCCCAGCCTCTGCTTCCAGAAAATGCATGGAAAAATTCCGGGGTGAGGGGCCAGGGCCCCCCAGGGTCCGGCATTCATTCTCCGCGCACAGAACGGGGAGGGGGCCGGGCCCCGCTTTGTCTCCGGAGATGAAAGGCGAGGGGCCAGCCCGACCCTTCCCCAGCCCGGGGGGGCAGCGGGGCCGCCCGGGGGCCACCGGGGTCACCGGCGAGGATTAGTGCTGGGTTAGAGGCGCCGGGGACCTGGACACCACCCACGCGGAGCCATGGGAGCGGGGCACAGCCTCCGGAGCAGTTTTGGGGTTACTCACGGCCCCTCCATCCCAGCCCCCCTACCCAGCTCCGCAGAGGAATTTGCTTTTGTTTCGAGAGCAGCCGCCATCCAACGCCCCGAACCGCGGCCGTGCTCCGGGGCGGGGGGGCGGGGGGGGGCACCTCCAGCCGCTGCCCTCCCTGGAGCCCCCCAGCACCCACAGCAGCAGAATGGGACCCCCGGGCCGCTGTGGGGGGAGCGCAGGCCACAAACCCCTCCCCATCCAAATGTGCCGCCCCAGCTCTCGGGGTCTCAGAGCCCCCCCAATGAACCTCCCGACCGGAGGCAAACCGGAGCCGTCCCCAGGGCTTGCGGGGGGGAAAGCGGATATTCCTCCGAGGAGGGGAAGCCGTCGGAGCCGGGGGGCACGGCTGGATTCCATTACCGCGCCCGGCCGTGGCTTTCCCGGGGTCTCCGGGGGCAGCAGTGGCCGGTTGGGTGAAATGGGGAGGGGGCCGGGTCCTGAGCCCACCCTCGGCGACGTCGGGAGAGCCAGGACACGGCCCTGGCAGCGCTTTGGGAATGGCGACAGGGGTGATGAGCGCCTGCCAAGTGTCCACCTGGAGATACCGGAGCCTTTCTCCCCCTTCTCCTTCTCCTCCTCCTCCCCAGGGAAGGTGTAATTCCACCCTTCCTGCTTCTGGACGCGCTCCCGGGGTGCAGGATCACACCCCGGGTGTGGGGGTGAAGCCAACTCTGAGCCCTGGCTCCCTTCTCCACACCCCCCTAAAGGGTCCCCCATCACCGAACGGCTCAGCTCTGTGGGGCAGTGCCCCCCACCTGCCCCACAGCGGTTCGGGGACTGCGCTGCCCGGGGGGTCCCGGCCCATTCCGGGAGAGCTGAGCTGGGCAGGGTACGGGGGCCAGTAGCATCCCAAACCTCGAGGCAGGGCAGTCCTGCACCCCGACCCTCCCTGCACCTCCCCAGCTCAGCCCGGTAGGGACACGGGTTGAGCCCCCTTATCCTGGGTTAATTAATACCATCCCATGCAGGGCAATTAGCGGCCAGCCCCCAAAGAGCATCCCTGGGAAACCCCCGGAGCCGGGTCCCAGTCGGCAGCACCCACAGCTGCCCCCGGCTCCCCCCACCCCAGCTGGATGAGGTCTCATGCACCCCGCGCTGGAGCTGAAGCAGAGCCCAACGCCCCACGCCGCCCTCCCTGCCCCACAGTCACCCCACGGTCACCTCAGAGCCACCACCCGCTTCCCACGCAGGGATGTGCCAACCCAGCTGCCGCCTTCGCCCCCGGCCCCTTGCGCAACAGTCGGGGAGCGGACGCGGGGTGCGGGATCCAGGCTGAAAGGATCCTGGGTGTGGAATCCGGGCTGTGGGATATAGGGTGCAGAATCCCGGGTGTGGAATCCAGGGTGTGGGATATGGGGTGCAGAATCGCGGGTGTGGGATCTGGACTGGGAGATGGGGTGCAGAATCTGGGATGTGGGATCCAGACTGTAGGATCTGGGGTGCAGGTGTGGGATCTGGGGTACAGGACCTAGAGTGCGGAATCTGGGATGTGGGATCCAGACTATGAGACCCCAGGGTGTGGGATCTGTGTGCCAATGGGGCCAGGAGAGACAGGGATACCACGGGGGTGTCATAAGACATTTATTGAAAAAGGAGGGAGGCGACAGAGGGAAGTTGAACCCTGGGGGGGCTGGAACCTGGCACTGCCCCAGGCTGGGGGGGTTTGCTGTTACCGTCTGGTACAATATTCACAAATAAATACTGGGGAGGGGTCGCGGGGCAGGGCTGGGGGCTGCAGGAACCAACAGCAGCCCGAATCCGAACTAGCTCAAACCAGCCCAAAGGGCAGGGCGGGGCCGCGTTACCCCCCGCCGCACCCCGGCACCTCGCCAGGCCCCGAGCGCTTCGTCCGCAGCGGAGCGGGGCCAGAACGGGAGATTCTGCTGGCCCCGGAGGGACCCCGCCCTGCCGAGGGAGGGAGAGCCGTGTGTGTGTGTGTCCCCCCAAAAAAGGGGGGTCGCTGATGTACCCCCGTGGGGAGATGCAACACCCTCCCCGTGGCCGGGGGGTGACTGCAGGGGACTGAGGGGACACGGGGCAGGGAAGGGGACAATGTGGGGCCGCCGGCGCGGGGAGGGGGGGTCAGCTGAGCAGGGGGGTCACTCCCGGATGTACACCCTGGTGCAGACAACGTCGTCGGCTGTCATGGTCTGCAAGGAGAAGCAGGGTCACAGACACGGCCGTGGCCCCCTCCCCTCCCCATCCCACCGCACACCACAGGAGTTTCCCAGCCCACACCGTGGGCAGCGCTGCCCTTAGGCCCCCGAATTCCCCTCACCAGGATGAGCTCCCCGTCGTTGGTCATCTCCCGGGACCAGCCCGTCTTGGGCCCGTCGCCCTTGAGCAGCCGCTGCTCACACACCATCTTGTTCTCGCTCTCCCACCTGGCCAAGCTCTGCAGGGGGGTAGAGGGCAGCGCTGGATGGGGCTGTGGGAACTCCCGGGACACCTCCCGCCCACACCAGAGCATCTGTCACCACCCCTGGGAGCGGAACGGGGCCGTTTGTCCCTGCGCCAGACGGGTGTGCGGGCTCATCTGTCACCTGGGGGGTGCAGGGAGGGGGTGAGGGGCACAGCGAGGGGTTGATGGCACAGGGAGGGGTTGAGGTTTACAAAGAGGGGTTGGGGGCATGGGAGGGGTTGGGGACACAGGGACGGGTTGGGGACACAGGGACGGGTTGGGGTTTTGTAGTTCACAGGGAAGG
Organism: Aegithalos caudatus; assembly: GCA_013389925.1. Taxonomy (NCBI): domain Eukaryota; kingdom Metazoa; phylum Chordata; class Aves; order Passeriformes; family Aegithalidae; genus Aegithalos; species Aegithalos caudatus. The sequence goes on from WEIU01004137.1 coordinate 256,156, forward strand.
TATGGGGGTGTGCAAGGGAGGGATTAGGGGCGCAGGGAAGGGTTTGGGGCATGGAAAGGGATTGGGGGGCCCAAGGCAAGGATGGGTGATGCAGAGAGGGGATGGGGAGCTCAGAAAAGGCTTGGGGGGCACAAGGAGAGGTTGGGGTGCAGGAAGAGGGAAGCAGCCTACATGCTCTGGGGAGAATTTGGCTGTGGGCAGACACACACAAGTGAGAGCTCCTGCCCTCATGCCAAACGTGATTGTGCAAACTCATGTGTGTGCACAGACACGTGTACACACACACACACACACCTTTGTGTGCACACCTGTATGCACAACAGTGCTGATGCTCCTGTGTAATGTGTGTGCAGGAATGAGTATGCACAGGTGAGTGTGACACAGGTGAGGGAGAGCTCCTGCCCTAGAGCAAAGTGCATACACGCACAGTCACACACAGAGAGTCACACACACAAATTCACACTCACAGAGTCACACACACACACACAGAGTCACACACATGCACACAGAGTCACACTCACACACTCACAGTCACACACACGCAGAGTCATACTCAGACTCACACTCACACACAGTCACACTCATAACACAGTCACACACACATGGAGTCACACTCACATGCACACACACACATGTACACACATGCTCACACACACATACAGAGTCACACTCACGCATGCTCACACATGCACACATGCACAGTCACACACACATGCTCACACACACACATGCACACACAGACACACATGCACAGTCACACACACACAGAGTCACACACACAGACACATGCACGCATGTGCTCACACATGCATACAGTCACACACATGCACACACACACACACACATGTGCAGGTGCCCGTGCGTGCCCATGTGCTCACCTTGCAGGGCCGCCCGTCCACCGTCTGCTCCTCGAACTCCTCGCCCACCTTGAAGCGGATCTCGGTGGTGCGCACGGGGGTCGAGGTGCGGATGTAGAAACTCTCCCCGTCCTGCCGGATCTCCACCGCCGGCTTCGCTGCCGCCGCCACCGCGATCTTCCGCAGCATCATGTTCACGCCTGGAGAAGGGGACGGTGGCACCGAGCTCCCTCTCGGCACCCGCGGCGTCCCCCGGCGAACCGGGCGAGTTCGGTGCCCTCGGGGCGATGTGGAGCCCACTGACCCCACCCCGAGCTCGGGGGAGCATGGGGGACCGCGGCCGCAGCTCCCGCACTTGGCAGTGACACGTCCCAGGGAACACCGAGTGCTGCAGGTGGCTCAAGGCAACCCATGGGAGGAGGGACGCGCCCCCCCGGCCACATCTGGACCACATCTGGCTCTCATTACCTGGTGGAGAGGGCGGGAGGAGGGGGGTGGGGGGTGCCGGTGTTGGCGCCGGATGCGCCCGAGGGAAAGGACGGGGGTGATGGGGGCAAGGGCTCACCCAGAGCGGGGTGACAGCGGGGACAAGGGCCCCACTCCAAGCTCTGTGTTCGGTGACCTGCGTGACCCCCCTCGAGGGGTCCCACGTCTGCCCCGCAGCCCCCTCGCCAACCGCGGGGCAGCTGGGGCTTTGTCCCCGCTCCAGAGGCGGCTCATCCATCATGTCCTGGAGCCCCCGGCTGTCACAGGGGGAGCTGCTCTTTGGGGACATTGTTCCCATGTCACCCTCAGGGTGGGTACTGGCCACCCCACCCCCCCGAGAGGGTCCCAGCACAAAGGAGATGCCCCCGGCAAAGGGTCGGGGGAGACATGGGGGGCCCGCGGGTGCTCGGGGAGTCTCCAGGAGCCGAAATCTCCCACAGTGGGAAGGGACACGTCCCTGAGGCGTCCCCTCAATGGCCTCGCCGAGCCCCCACGAACACCCCCAGGTCCCTTCCCTCCCCCCGAGGCCTGATTCACAGCGGGGGGATGCCCGAAACCTCACACGGGCAGACACAGCCTCCCACACGCCCCACATGATGCTGACGGGGGTGGGGGAGAAGAAAGAGCCTCCAAAGGGAGCAGAAACACGGCTAGGGCGGTATGGAGCAGTCAATCTGGGGTGCTGAAGCTGAGAAAGCCCCCAGCCCCTCCACCCGGGGGGGGGCGGGGGCACCAGCCAGCAAGAGCCCCCACTTTCCCAGCGCCGTGGGAAAGGAAGAGTGTTCCGGGGGGGCTGGCAGATTTATTTTCCTGCTGAGGTTTCCCCGAGCCGGTTCCAGCAGCGGGGCCAGGGCGGGGAGAAGGGGCGACGGGGGATCGGGAGTGAAACCCAAGAAAGTGATAATTATCCTGAAATATTCGTTACGTATCCCCTAACCTGGAAAATATTCTGCTCCGGCAGCTCCCCGGCTGGCGAGGAGCGGGTCAGGCGGAGGGGAGCAGTGGGGAAGCTGGGTTTGATCCTGCCCAAAGTCCCGAGGACCCCCCCGGGCCTGTGCCCCCCCAGTTCCAGCCCCCGCTATGAGCCCTGGCCCTCCCCACCCCCGCTCGCCATGGACGCAGCTCCGCGGTGGGGGGCAAGGGGGCCCGAGATGAGGCCTGTGAGGATGGGACCCCAACACAGCGGGTCCTGCCTGGGCTGGTTTTGGGGACACCGGCTGTACCCAGGGTCCGAGGGGCAGGTGAGCCTGCGGGTACTTTGGGGTGGAGGGACTGAAGGGGACCGAGGTGGTGGCAGAGTCCATGTTTGGGAGACCACCAGAGTGGGGAAACTGAGGCACGAAAGAGGGGAACCCGCAGGGGCCGCGTGGGATCCCTCGGGAGCGGGACATGCTGCCCGGCCCCCTCGTGCCTCTGATTCCTCAGCGGGGCACCAACCACGAGAGCTTTGTAAAAAGGGGGAGCAGAGGGATCCCCTCGGCACACGGCGGCTCCGGGCACCGTGACTCCCGGGCTGGAAAGGATTT
>WEIU01004137.1:266775-277840 GCA_013389925.1 Aegithalos caudatus
CTGGTCTGTGCCCCCTGGGCTGTGCCCCCTGGGCTGTGCCCCCCTGGGCTGTGTTCCCCACGCTGACCCCGCTCCCCGCAGGATTTCTTCACCGATGGTCTGTGGGCACAGCTGCCCCCAGCCTGGCAGCCCGCCCTGGCCAGTGCCACCCCCGTGCAGCTGGCCGGGCTCCTGGGGGGCCACGGGGGCCCGGGAGCTGCCTGGCCCCTGTCCCTCCTGGCCTTTGCCGCTGCTGCTCGGGCCCTTGCCTTCCCTCGGGGGTGCCCGGGAGGGTCCCCGTGCCCCCCGTGCCAGAGCTCCCACCTGCACCCGCTGCTCCGCCGCCACGTCAAGCCCAAAAAGCAGCACGAGATCCAGCGCCTGGGCAAGGTGGGTGCCCCTGCCAATCCCCTGAGACCTCCCCACTCCCCCAGCCTCCTAACAGCCCCCCTCACCCACAGCTGCTGCAGCGGCTGAGCCAGGCCACCGGCTGTGAGCGCGTGGTGGATATTGGAGCAGGGCAGGTAAGAGCAGGGGGACACGGGGGGGTCCCAGAGGATCCTCCCCACCCAAGCTGAGCTGGTGTCCCCCCACAGGGCCACCTTTCCCGGCTCCTGGCCTTTGGGCTGGGCCTGTCGGTCACTGCAGTGGAGAGTGACAGCCGCCTGGTGGGTCTGGCTGAGCGCTTTGACCAGGAGCTGCTGCGGGAGCTGGGGAAGACCAGGGGGCTGGGACACAAGAGGTCCCCCCTGCACCCCCTCACCCCCCGGGCCCCGCAGCACGTGGCCGGGCGCCTGGACCCCACAGCTCCTTGGGGAGAGTTCCTGCTGCCCCCCAACCCCCCAGGACCTGGCCCTGCCGCCCGGAACCCGCTGGGGGGCCCGGGAGGCTCTGAGGACGGGGGGCAGGTGCTGCTGACGGGGCTCCACGCCTGCGGAGACCTCAGCCCGGCCCTGCTGTGCCACTTTGCCCGCAGCCCTGCTGTGGCTGCAGTGGCCTTGGCGGGCTGCTGCTACATGAAGCTGTCAACTGCCCCACAACCTCCAGGCTGCCCCCTGGGCTACCCCCTGAGCACCTCGGTGGCTGCATTGCCAGGCCACCAGCTGTCCTACCGAGCACGGGAGGCTGCGTGCCACGCGCTGGAGGAGTACGAGGGGCGGCTGCGCGGGGGCAGCCCCCACCTGCGCGCCCACTGCTACCGCGCCGTGCTCGAGAGCCTCATCCGCGCCGCCGACCCTGCCAAGAGGCACCTGGGCCTGCAGCCAGGCAGGAAGGCACATGCCCTCAGCTTCCCCCAGTGAGTTTGGGTGGGGGGACCCCCTTCTGCATGCCCTGGTGGTCCACAAGGAGTCTGGGGAGGTGGGACCCCTTTCTGGGACATCTGCTGGCCCTCCCTGAATTCAAGGATGGAGGATCCCTTTCTGGGATGTCTCTTAGCCCCCGTATTTTGGGGAGGAAGGACCCTTTTCTGGAACTCTCCTTGTGAGTTTGTGGAGTGGGGACACCCTTCTGTGTCCGCTCCTGGCCCCGCAGTGAGATTGGGGAGGGAGGGGGACTCCCTTCTGGGACCCTCCTCATGAGTTTGGGGATGGGGGAGTCCTGCCTGGGACTCCCCTGCCCCCTTTCATGACAGATACGCCCACTTGGGGCTGCCCCTTGCGGGACTGGACCCAGCGGGGGTCCCGCTGGACTCAGGGGCTGTGGGGGCCATGCTGGAGCAGCAGCACAAGGTGGTGGCATTCTGCACCCTGGGACAGCTTCTGGCACCTGCCGTGGAGACCCTCATCCTGCTCGATCGTCTGCTGTACCTGCGGGAGCAAGGTGGGCATGGGCAGGGCTGCCAGGGCAATCCTCCCCCTCCTCTGTTTCCTCTCCCTGGACCCTTCTCTCTGTTCTCCTGACTCTCCTTTGCCTTTTGCCCAGGTTTCCACTGTGCCCTTGTGCCCCTCTTCAACCCCCGGTTCTCCCCACGGAACCTGGTGCTGGTGGCTGCACGGACCCCGCTGGCCACGGTGCTGGCCGGGCTGGACAAGGACAGTGAGGACGGGGACAGCAGCGAGGATGAGGATCCGGGGGAAGCAGAGTTCCCCAGGGAGGGGCAGAGCCCCCACAGCCCTGGGCACAGAGCACAATAAACCCAGGATTTGTATGATCTGGGGCTGGGTGTGAGTGAGTCAGTGCTGCACCAAGAGCACTGCACGCTACAAACACAGAAAATCAAGGGGGGTGTTTATTGCAGAGCCCGGCTCGGGGGGCTTCCAGCTCCCCCAGTTAATACCAGTAGGATTTCTTGGCCCGGCGTGTCTCCACAATGCCCATGGCATCCATGACCTCCTCCTCGAAGGTCTTCAGGGACGGCCGATACGTCTTGGCCAATGCGTCCTCCTCCGACGTGTCCTTGGGGCCATCTGTGAGGACGAGGGGACAGTGCTGAGCCCTGTGTCCCCTGCCATGTCCCCCCCCAGCCTCCTCTACCATCCTGCTCACCGATCCACTGCTCAGGGACGACGCCATCCTGGCGTGGCTGCGGGGGCACAGGCAGGATGCGGCCGCTGCGCAGCGACACGCGGACGCGCTCGCCCTCCTCCGTGTACCGCCACTCCACCTCCGTCGGCTTCCTGCGGGCACACGGCATTGGCAGGGGGCAGGGCTGAGCTGGGGGGCAGCAGTGGGGTTCCCTCAGCACCCCCCTAGGCCATTACCGGTCCTCGGGGTCCACCAGGGAGATCTGGCTGAGCAGCAGCGGTGCCTCGCTGGTGATGTAGGTCCCGGAGTACTTGGCCGTGCGGTTGACGTAGCGATAGTGCTGCGAAGGCACGGGGGTCACTGACAGCCTGTGGCTTCCCCAGCCTCCCCACAGCCTCCTCCAGCCCTCCCTGCTCCAGCCTCACCGTGTTCAGTCCTTCCACCACCACCCAGTTGCGGGCTTGCACCACCTGGGTGACCATCCCCTGCTTCCCCGCGTCCTTCCCGGCCAGCACCTGGACCTGCGTTGGAGAGGGGGCAGAGGTTGGACCCCCAGCCCAGGCTGCCGGCATGGAGGGAACCTGGGGAAGGGGAGCCTCACCGTGTCACCCTTAAACACCTTCCAGTCGTCCTTGGCGATGGGTTCCACAAAGACCTTGCGGCGGCGCTGCCCCGGGGGGTTGCGGAGCCGGGCGGCCATGGAGTCGGGGGGCCACATGCCGTGCCGGTACCCCGGGGGCAGCCGTGGCCGCGCCGCGCTCAGCAGGGCCGAGAGCCGCATGGTGCTGGGGACTGGGAAGTCAGGGGGGCAACTTATCCCCCTGGGGACACCCCTCATGCTCCCCAGGGTCATGTGTGTCTGGGGCTGGGCGAGATGCAGGGGTCCGGCAGAGCCCACCCACCACCAAAGCGGAGTCACCCCCACCCACCCCGGCCCTGGAAGAGCTCCCATGAAGGGGATCGAAGCGTCTGGCACAGCAGCACCCCACAAAAGGGACCCAGGGATCCCAGAGACCCTCATCCCCACTCCCCCAAAGGGGACCCAGATTCTGGCAGAGCCATCCCTCACCCATAAAGAGACATAGGGATCCCACAGGGCACCCCCCACGCGAAGGGTACCCGGTGTCCTGCAAAGCACCCTCTACTCCCAAAGGGGACCTGTAGAGCCCCCACTCCCCGAAGAGAACCAAGGAGTCACACAGACACCTTTTCCTTTCCCCAAAGGGGAACATGGGCGTCCCACAGACAGGGAGAGCACCCCACCAAAGAGGACCCAGGGGTCCCACAGACCCCATTGCCCCAAAGGGCGCACGGACACCCGCAGAGCCTTCTCCCCCCGCGAAGGGCCCCATGGATATTGCAAATTCCCCCCTCACTCCCAAGGAGAACCCCTAGAACCCCCCCCACCAGCCAAAAGGAACCCAGGGGTCCCGCAGAGCACAGCCCCTCCACCCCGCCGGAAACGACACCCAGGCGTCCGGCAGAGCCCCGGCCACCCCCAAAGGGCCCAGAGCCCCGGCAAATCCCTCCAGTACCGCAGAAAGGGCCCCGGAGAGCCCCCTGGACCCCACAGAGGTGCGAGACCCCGACCGCGCTCACCTGCGGGGCCCGCGCCGCTCCCGCGCTCCGGGGGGCGTGGCCCGGTGGGAGGAGCGTGGTCGAGGGTGGGCGTGGTTAGAGACGNCCCGGTGCAGCGGCTGCCGGGAGCTGTAGTCCCGCCGGGGATGGCGCCCGGCCACGGCTCCATTTTCTGCTGCTGCCCTCCCTGGCCCCGGGGCTGCCCCAGGGGCAGGGGAGGGTCTCACCTCTGCAGAGAGCAGGGCACGGATGAATTCCCCCCGTTTGGCTTCTCGTCACTGGGCTTGTGCGTGAAACAGGGTGCGCAGAGAATGGTCATGGCCCCAAGCCTAACACAGCTCAAGGAGTGTTTGGACAAGACCCTCGGGCACAGGATGCCATTTTGGGGTGTCCTGTGCAGGGCCCAGAGCTGGACTCGATGCTCCTGACAGGTCCCTTCCTGCTCAGGATATTCCACTATTCCAGCACAGAAGTTGAGTGCTTGGACAACACTCTAGGACATTGGGACTGGGAGCATTTTGGGGTGTCCTGTGCAAGGCTAGGGCTTGATGATCCCTCTGAGTCCCTTCCAGCTCACGATATTCCATGATTCATGATCCTAAAGGTCAAGGAGTGATTAGACAATGCTCTTGGGTGCAGGGATTTTGAGGTGTCACGTGCAGGGCCAGGAGTAAGACTTGATCCTTGTGTCCCTTCCAGCCCAGGGTATTCTATGATTCTGTAGTTCCTATTTTAGCTCCCCTCCAAAACTTTCCCCATGCTCTTTCCCTGCCCCAGTCCCATCTCTCCGCCTGGTCCATGTGCTCGCCCCCCCCATCCTGGAGCTGCCAGAGGGGCTCTGGGAGCCCAAAGAGTCCCCAAACCACCCATACAGAGGGGTGCAGGGGCTAACCCAGGGCCCACAAGCGCTTTAAAAAGGCAAGATTCGCTTTTATTTCAAATCAACTGCTCAGCCCCGAGGAATCATTAATACAAAGCGTGCGCCCACGGCAGGGCAGGCACGGAGCACTCGGGGTCAGTACCGGGCTGCTCTGCATTCCTCTTTTTTTTTTTTGTAGGTTTTTTTTTTTTTTTCCTTTTGAAATTGAATTTTGGGGTGGTTTCTCTCGTCCCGAGCTCCGGACACGACGAGCCGGCATGGGGCAGCACCCAGGACCCAGCAGGGAAGGATCAGCTTGCCAGGGAAGCCACTACAGGCTGTGGAGGGCAAGAAGAGACCCAGGTTCTTGGTCAGACCCTGTGGTGCCAGGGATGCCCCCAAGGCCTGGAGGCTGTGGGGACAGGGGTCACTGTAGCACCCTCACCTCTCCTTGTGGTCTCTGACCTCCTCCTTGCCCTCCTGCTTGGCTTCGTTGGTGTCTGGTGCATCAGCAGTGTCACTGTTCTTCTCCCCTTCGCCAGGGTTGGCTTTGGGCTCCTCCTTGGGGGCCTCTTCGTTGTCTACCTTCTTGTCCCCTTCCTGCCCCTCTGCATCCTTGGGGCGTTTGGGGGAGTCCTGGGCCAGGGGAGCTCAGGTCAGCCCAGCCCCCATCACCCACACCCCCAGTCCCCAGCAGCCCACCCAGTACCTCCAAAGCATCTTCTGCTTTCCTCTTGATCCCGGCTTTCTCATTCTTCTCCTTGGACTGCTCATCGATCACCAGCTTCCCCTCCTCGTCGCTGCTGCCCTCCGCGTTGCCCTTCTTCTCCCCATCTCCCTCCGGCTCCCGCTCGGCCGCCTCGGGGCAGCTCTTCTTCTGGGTGGGCTGCAGGAACAGGGGGGTTCAGAGGGCACCCAGGAAGGAGGAATGGGTGAGGGAGGTGGGATGGAGGCCCCCCAGCTCGTGACCCCACCTGGTAACCGGAGGCTTTGACCGTGGGGTTGTTCTCGATCTCCCACAAACCTTCGCTGAACCCTTTCCGTTTGTTGGGTTTTCCAAACTTCTCCTTGCACTCCTCGTAGGGGAAGAGGTCTTTGGGCCCCAGGAATGCCCTGTGCCAGGGGTAAACAGTGAGGAGTGGGAGCAGGGGGTTATCTCACCTTTCCCAAACTCACTGGCACCACTCGCCCTGTAAGCCCCAGCTCCCACTCACGTTTCATGGGTCCCAAAGAAGAAGACTTGGTACTTATTGGAGGAGGATTTGACTGCAGCTTCTGGCATCTCATCAATCTGTGTGACACAAAGGACAGGGTGAGAGGGGAGGGCAGAGACCCCTGGGGCTCCTCAGACCCCAGGACATCCCCCAGCACTGCCTCCAGTGTCCTGTCGATGTTCAGGGAAGGAAAATGTGATTCCTTGGGAATCCACCCACCATCTGGAGACAGTGCTGGCAAGTAGAACAAGTGGTTGTGCCCACTGGTGTGGGGGCCAGCAGGGCTCCCCTTCTCCCACCCCCTTCCCCCCTTAAGCTCTTGTCTAGACCAGCTCAGACACACTCAGCAAATTCAGGCGCTGCCAATGGTGCCAGCAGAGCTACAGGCGTCACCTCCAGCCTGGGCCAGGAATGGGGTGCCTGGGGGGACACTGTCCTCCTGCTGGGACACCCTGGCTGAAATGGGGTCACCAGACAAGGGGACAGCCTGGCGAGGGCTGTGAGGTCAAGCAGCAGCCGGTGTCAAGCCCACAGGCAGGTGCTGCTCCACCGAGCGTGAATAATCCCGAGGCGCCAAGCGGGAATGGAGCGAAAGCAACTCCGGCTGCTTTTTATAGCATCTAAAAATAACCCCCCCTGCAGCCAGCAGCCATAAATTCCCTGAGAAAACCTCAAAGGGAGGTGGAAGGAGCTGAAGGAGGATGTGGGTGGGGGTCTCGGGGCAGGCGCCAGCACGTCACCGGGATGGAAGGTGCCAGCACAGATGGCCGGGATGCTGGGTCCCATTCCCAGCGCTCTGCTGACTCATGGCACAACCCTTCCCAAGTCACCATGACCCCCACAGCTCGCTGAGCCTCAGTTTCCTCAGCCAGCAGGGCTGGGGTGTTGTGACAGGGTGGACCTGGCCAAGAGTTTCTCCTGATTTCTTCTCCAGAGCTGGGAATGGAACTAACACTTGCTCCTGTGCTGAGGGGCAATGCTGGCACGGCCCCAGGGGCAGATGGAAGGGATGGGACACTGGGAGAGGCTCTGTACAGGCACCAGGATGTGGTGGATGGTCGGTGTCATGTCCCACTCCTGGGTGGGATGTGCCTTTGTGCCATCCCCACTGCCCAAATGTGGATTGGGGCATCCAGGCCATCCTGCATCAGGATCCAGGAGGTGTTTCAGGATTGGTGAAGTGCTCCCACCCAGTGCCCTGGGGCTACTGGCACTGTCACGCCCCAATGCCGCCCGTTCCTCACAGGCACGGGGACATTCCAGAAGCAGGGACAGTCCCCAGCAGAGCAAAGGTCAGTCTGGCCCTTGCAGCAGTCCCCAGCGGGACCCTGGCCCATGGTGGCAGCTGGGAGCAGCAGCTCCGTCCCTGCATGGCACCGAAGGCGGAGGAGGGGATGATGTGACTCAGAGGGGAGGCCACCAGCCCAGCCCAGCCCTGCTGGGCATGGTGCTTCCCACAGGCCACGTTCCTGCAGGTCACTCCTGGGACAATGCAGCCAAGGCCCCCAGACCCCCCCCCCCTGCCAGGTTTGGACAGGGACCCCACAGCCCCTTGCAGTGCCAGGACCCTGATGGAGATCCCCCAGCTGCACCATTCCCTGAGCAAGTTTCCAAACCTCCTTCCCCAGGGAAAGGCAGCACATGCAGAGGCATGGGCAGCAGGTCCAGGGATGGCTGCCCTGTGGCACTGTGTCCCTGAGCTCACTGTTGCCTGTCCCCAGCCCATGAACTGAGGGGCTCCATGGGGCAGGGGAAAGCTGGGATCCCCGTGACAGTGGGATTCCCTGCACAGCCCATTCCTGCCAGCACCAGCCCTTTATCAGCCCCTGCTGCACCCCAAGGGGATGGGGTGGCTCTATCTGCATGGACAGGCGGGGACCAGGGTGCGGGGACATGAGGCAGGCGGGTGACACCCCGTTGGGGACAGCGATAGTGCAGGCGGGTGCAAACCCACCCAAAAAGCCTGGGCTCCCCAAAGTGCCCCACGATGGGGGCCCAGGGCTGGTGGCACCATCACGCCCCACGTCTGTTTGTCCGTCCCTGTCGCTTGCTGGACAGTGGCAGTGGGGGGGAGACAGGGCTTCAGTGCCAGGGTAAAGTCCAGGGTGCCCATTTCTGTCCCCCTGCCAGCTCCTGTGAATGGCACTGGTGTCACAGCCCAGCCTTGCTCAGGGACTTGCATCTGGAAGCTGGGGGGGGATCTGAAAATGGGCTGGGACAGGCCCCTTGGGAGGGGAAGCTCTGGAGCGTGGCAGGGGAGGGACAGGCACATACCCCTGCTTTGGACTCTGCCCCCAACCTCTGCTCTTCACCTTTGCAACTGGTCCATGGAGCACGGCTGGATGCAGCCTGCCCTGCCCTGGCCATGGGGGCTGGGAGCAGCCCCCTGCGTGCCTCAGTTTCCCCACTGCAGGACAAGGCTGGTAGCAAGGAGCTGGTTGTCAGGAAGGGGAGTTAATGGAATTAACTCATGTGGGTCACACATGGTTGATGAAGCATGTGGGGGGGGCACATGCACCAGGTGGGGGGCCTGTGGCATCCCTGAAACCCATGGGTGCACTCAGGTACTCCCCAGGGCTCTCCTCAGCCTTGGGGCCATCACTGGGCCCCATCCAGGAACCAGGCTGGGAATGGGCAGCAAATGACCCAGAGTCTGCTCCAGAAGGTGTGACCAGCAGGATCCTGACCCACCACACACCCAGCCATGGGAGCAGAGGATGCTCAGGATGTCAGTGGTGCCAGGATCCCCAGCGTGGTGCTTCATTCCCTGCCATGCTCCCGTGCTGTCCCAGAGCTCTGTATGGAAGAGGGGCAGCAGGTCTGGCCACAGCAGCAGGGCAGCACAAACGGGCAGGTGACAACAAGGGTCCGGCACAAAGGACCTTGCAGAGAAGGGGTGAGGAGAAGAGAGAGGCAAGCATCATCTTCCAGGTGCCAGCAATTCATCTCCCCACTCATGCCTCAGTTTCCCCTCTGTTTAATGCTGCCCCACTCAGGGAGAGGTTTCCACAGGAGGTGGGGGCTGAGCTGCTGGTGTTGGGGGATGGTGCCAGGTGCCACCCCCAGGCAATGGGGTCAGGGGAACAACCCCTCCCTCAGTGCTGTCAGCTCCCCTGCTCCATTTCTCCCCATATCTCTCTGCCCCAGCCACACCTGGTTGGAAACAAATATCCCAGCAAACGCCACGCGTGGCCGGGTAACGTTTCATCACAGCACCTGATTAGTCACGGGCAAGCCCTGCCTGCTTCACCCTGACCGATTAGTCACTCCAACCCTCCCCCCGATCAACCAGCACCCCTAGGCTTGGGGAGCCCAACCTCTTGCTGCTTCCAGAGGGGGAAAACCTGTTCCCTGCCTGCCCCAGCAGCCCCGAAACGCTCCTGCCATGGTGGCAGCGAAACCAGGCTCCGGGAGATGAGCGGGGCGTGAAACCCGAGCGGGCCTGGGCACACTCAGGCGCTAATTCGGTCCCCGGGAGCTGAGCCCGGCACGAGGCTTTGCGAGCCCCGACCCGGCGTCACCGCCGGCGGGAGCACCCGACCCCGCGGCTTTTGGGGAACCGGGGCCGAACCCCGCTGCGATGAGACGGGTGGAGGAGGATTGGGCAGCGGGCCTGTGCTGGGGGCCAGGAGAGCATCGCTTTCCCCCGGAGAGAAGCTGCGGTGGAAAAGCAGGCGGTGGTGGAAGCAGGCGCCGGGCTCCCAGGGATCCCTCTGGCTCCTCCTCGCAAAGCCGCTTTCAAATGCGCGTTGGGAGGCCAGTGCCAAATCCGAACGGGCTCCCAACCCCCTCCCGGCCTCCCCGCCAGAACCCGACAAACCAAACAAAAGTTATTCAAATCCGGGAGAGGAAGGAGGAGGGGATGAGGGGGACGGGGGGATACTCGGCCTTTAAAGCCCACCGCCCCATTCCTCCCCTTTTCCGCTCAATTTGGGGTTTCTAAGCAGCCCCGGTGCCCTTTGCAGCAAGGCCGGGAGGAGAGTGTGTGTGGGGGGAACACTCCAAGGAAATTTTAAACTGCATCATCAACCGCTTAAAAATAACCAGCGCCGTGTTGTGTAGCCAGAGCTGCCCACGGTCCCCGGCCGGGGATCCGGCCCTGATGGCTTTGGGCTTCATCCCAGGGGTCCCGGGCTCATGGCACGGACCCCCCCGGGACGCCCAGCACCCTCTCCGGTGGGAATGAGCCGGGGGCAGCGGCGGGGCTGGCACATGGTGGGGCCTCGACCACCCCGCGCCCTCCCTGTATGCACGGTCCCCCTTGTCCCCGTCCTAAGTCCTCAATAATTCTATCGATTTTCTAAAGCCGAACTCCCGGCGAGCGCTGGCACCTCTCTGGCACCCGTGGCAAGAGGTAAGGCCACGAAGAGCCGGGGGACACGCTCGGGGACCTGCCAGCGAGGTCAGGGAGAGGGGGGCTTGGCCGACCCCCCCCCAGATCATCACTGAAACGGAAGGGGAGAGACCTGACCCCTCCGTGGGGTCTCGCAATGGAGCGGCAAGGGCGTCGTGGTGCGGCCCCACGTGTAAAAGGGACCCCTCGGCACCGGGGGGGGACCGGGTCACCCCGGGGAGGGGCTCACCCCGGGCTGGCCCGGCCTCGTGCTCCGGGGCTGGATGCGGTCACCGGCCGGCCCAAGGGGGGTCCCCACTCCCACGCGGTGACCGAAGCCACGCGGTCCTCACCCGTGACCCCCCCCCGGGAGAAAAATGAATAAACAGCACAAAAGGGGCCCGCGGGAGCCCGGGACGTTGTTTCCAACACATGAAATCCCCCTCAAGCCCAACGAAATGTCCCGAAAGCGCCTGCCCAAGCCTCGGTACCGAGTAACCCCCAAGTCCGCCGGGCCCGGCCTTACATAAGGTGCCGGCAAAGTTGGACCCCGGCCCCGGTGGAAGGAGAACGGGGGGGGTTTGAAGCCTGACCCCCGTGTGGCCACACGCCCCCGCCGTTACACGGGGGCAGCCT